>CM055116.1:21344845-21410168 GCA_029206835.1 Rana muscosa | reverse complement strand
TTTTTAGCCCTTTTTTTTAGGGCTGAAAATACCCCCTCGGCTTATACTCGAGTCAGTGTACCATGGGCGTCCATTTTTTAAAACTCGCGGCTTCCTCTTGGTCCTGTCCCGTGATAGGCGTTTGACACTGTGTTCCGCTACCGCCTATCACAGAGGTCCTCTCATCCTCAGACTTAGTTTCCCAGCAGACACTGTGTTCAGTGTTCCGCCAATCACGGCCATCTTCTCATCCTCGGACTTTCCCAGCAGACACTGTGTTCAGCCTATCACAGACCTTCTCTTGTCCGAGGATGAAAGAACGTCAGTGATTGGCGGAACACTGAACACAGTGTCAAACCCCCATCACGGAACGGGATGGGACAAGGAGGAAGCCGTGAGTTTTAAAAAAATGGACTCCCACAGTGCAGCCTGTCAAGAATTTCAGGTACGCTGCAATGGGCACAGTGAGGCTGGGCACAGTGAGGATGGGCACAGTGAGGTTGCAATGGGCACAGTGAGGCTGGGCACAGTGAGGATGGGCACAGTGAGGATGGGCACAGTGAGGTTTCAATGGGCACAGTGAGGATGGGCACAGTGAGGCGTGCAATTGGGCACAGTGATGCGTGCAATGGGCACAGTGAGGCGTGCAATTGGGCACAGTGATGCTGGGCACAGTGATGCGTGCAATGGGCACAGTGATGCTGGGCACAGTGAGGTTGCAATGGGCACAGTGATGCTGGGCACAGTGAGGTTGCAATGGGCACAGTGAGGATGGGCACAGTGAGGTTTCAATGGGCACAGTGAGGTTTCAATGGGCACAGTGAGGATGGGCACAGTGAGGATGGGCACAGTGAGGCGTGCAATTGGGCACAGTGAGGCGTGCAATGGGCACAGTGAGGCGTGCAATGGGCACAGTGATGCTGGGCACAGTGAGGTTGCAATGGGCGCAGTGAGGTTGCAATGGGCACAGTGAGGTTGCAATGGGCACAGTGAGGTTGCAATGGGCACAGTGAGGCTGCAATGGGCACAGTGAGGCTGCAATGGGCACAGTGAGGCTGCAATGGGCACAGTGAGGCTGCATTGGGCACAGTGAGGCTGCATTGGGCACAGTGAGGCTGCATTGGGCACAGTGAGGCTGCATTGGGCACAGTGAGGCTGCATTGGGCACAGTGAGGCTGCATTGGGCACAGTGAGGCTGCATTGGGCACAGTAAGGTTGCAATGGGCACAGTGAGGATGGGCACAGTGAGGTTGCAATGGGCACAGTGAGGATGGGCACAGTGAGGCGTGCAATTGGGCACAGTGATGCGTGCAATGGGCACAGTGATGCGTGCAATGGGCACAGTGATGCTGGGCACAGTGAGGTTGCAATGGGCACAGTGATGCTGGGCACAGTGAGGTTGCAATGGGCACAGTGAGGATGGGCACAGTGAGGTTGCAATGGGCACAGTGAGGTTTCAATGGGCACAGTGAGGATGGGCACAGTGAGGATGGGCACAGTGAGGCGTGCAATTGGGCACAGTGAGGCGTGCAATTGGGCACAGTGATGCTGGGCACAGTGAGGTTGCAATGGGCACAGTGAGGTTGCAATGGGCACAGTGAGGTTGCAATGGGCACAGTGAGGCTGCAATGGGCACAGTGAGGCTGCAATGGGCACAGTGAGGCTGCATTGGGCACAGTGAGGCTGCATTGGGCACAGTGAGGCTGCATTGGGCACAGTGAGGCTGCATTGGGCACAGTGAGGCTGCATTGGGCACAGTGAGGCTGCATTGGGCACAGTGAGGCTGCATTGGGCACAGTGAGGCTGCATTGGGCACAGTGAGGCTGCATTGGGCACAGTGAAGCTGCATTGGGCACAGTGAAGCTGCATTGGGCACAGTGAGACGTGCAAATGGGCATTGTTGACCCTCTTTTCCACTTACAGTAGCTGCTGCATTCTCACCCTAGGCTTATACTCGAGTCAGTAAGTTTTCCCATTTTTTTGTGGTAAAATTAGGTCCTCGGCTTATACTCGGGTCGGCTTATACTCGAGTATATACGGTAATATGTAAAGTTAAAAAAAAAAAAAAAAAAAAAGGCAATTCATTCTTAAATATATCTATATGAAGTGGTAAATATAAATAACCAACTATATGGTTAGGGAGCAAAATCTCTAATCCACTCCGAGAATAACAGACAGAAGAGATATATACTGTATATACTACTATTAGAGGAGATATATACTGTATATACTATTAGAGGAGATATATACTGTATATACTATTAGAGGAGATATATACTGTATATACTATTAGAGGAGATATATACTGTATATACTATTAGAGGAGATATATACTATTAGAGGAGATATATACTATTAGAGGAGATATATACTATTAGAGGAGATATATACTATTAGAGGAGATATATACTATTAGAGGAGATATATACTATTAGAGGAGATATATACTGTATATACTATTAGAGGAGATATATACTGTATATACTATTAGAGGAGATATATACTATTAGAGGAGATATATACTGTATATGCTATTAGAGGAGATATATACTATTATTGGAGATATATACTGTATATACTATTATTGGAGATATATACTGTATATACTATTAGAGGAGATATATACTGTATATACTATTATTGGAGATATATACTGTATATACTATTATTGGAGATATATACTGTATATACTATTAGAGGAGATATATACTGTATATACTATTAGAGGAGATATATACTATTAGAGGAGATATATACTGTATATACTATTAGAGGAGATATATACTGTATATACTATTAGAGGAGATATATACTGTATATACTATTAGAGGAGATATATACTGTATATACTATTAGAGGAGATATATACTATTATTGGAGATATATACTGTATATACTATTAGAGGAGATATATACTGTATATACTATTAGAGGAGATATATACTGTATATACTATTAGAGGAGATGTATACTGTATACACTATTAGAGGAGATATATACTATTATTGGAGATATATACTGTATATACTATTAGAGGAGATATATACTATTAGAGGAGATATATACTGTATATACTATTAGAGGAGATATATACTGTATATACTATTAGAGGAGATATATACACTATTGGAGATATATACTGTATATACTATTATTGGAGATATATACTGTATATACTATTAGAGGAGATATATACTATTAGAGGAGATATATACTGTATATACTATTAGAGGAGATATATACTATTATTGGAGATATATACTGTATATACTATTAGAGGAGATATATACTATTAGAGGAGATATATACTGTATATACTATTAGAGGAGATATATACTATTATTGGAGATATATACTGTATATACTATTAGAGGAGATATATATATACTGTATATACTATTAGATGAGATATATACTATTATTGGAGATATATACTGTATATACTATTAGAGGAGATATATACTGTATATACTATTAGAGGAGATATATACTGTATATACTATTAGAGGAGATATATACTATTATTGGAGATATATACTGTATATACTATTAGAGGAGATATATACTGTATATACTATTAGAGGAGATATATACTATTATTGGAGATATATACTGTATATAATATTAGAGGAGATATATACTATTAGAGGAGATATATACTGTATATACTATTAGAGGAGATATATACTATTAGAGGAGATATATACTGTATATACTATTAGAGGAGATATATACTATTAGAGGAGATATATACTGTATATGCTATTAGAGGAGATATATACTATTATTGGAGATATATACTGTATATACTATTAGAGGAGATATATACTGTATATACTATTAGAGGAGATATATACTATTATTGGAGATATATACTGTATATACTATTATTGGAGATATATACTGTATATACTATTAGAGGAGATATATACTGTATATACTATTAGAGGAGATATATACTGTATATACTATTAGAGGAGATATATACTGTATATACTATTAGAGGAGATATATACTGTATATACTATTAGAGGAGATATATACTGTATATACTATTAGAGGAGATATATACTATTATTGGAGATATATACTGTATATACTATTAGAGGAGATATATACTGTATATACTATTAGAGGAGATATATACTGTATATACTATTAGAGGAGATATATACTATTAGAGGAGATATATACTGTATATACTATTAGAGGAGATATATACTGTATATACTATTAGAGGAGATGTATACTGTATACACTATTAGAGGAGATATATACTATTATTGGAGATATATACTGTATATACTATTAGAGGAGATATATACTATTAGAGGAGATATATACTGTATATACTATTAGAGGAGATATATACTATTATTGGAGATATATACTGTATATACTATTAGAGGAGATATATACTATTAGAGGAGATATATACTGTATATACTATTAGAGGAGATATATACTATTATTGGAGATATATACTGTATATACTATTAGAGGAGATATATATATACTGTATATACTATTAGATGAGATATATACTATTATTGGAGATATATACTGTATATACTATTAGAGGAGATATATACTGTATATACTATTAGAGGAGATATATACTGTATATACTATTAGAGGAGATATATACTGTATATACTATTATTGGAGATATATACTGTATATACTATTAGAGGAGATATATACTATTAGAGGAGATATATACTGTATATACTATTAGAGGAGATATATACTATTATTGGAGATATATACTGTATATACTATTAGAGGAGATATATATATACTGTATATACTATTAGAGGAGATATATACTATTAGAGGAGATATATACTGTATATACTATTAGAGGAGATATATACTATTACTGGAGATATATACTGTATATACTATTAGAGGAGATATATACTGTATATACTATTAGAGGAGATATATATATATACTGTATATACTATTAGAGGAGATATATACTATTATTGGAGATATATACTGTATATACTATTAAAAGGGTGAATCTGGTAAATATCAGACTCGGATCAAATTTTTATTTATTTAAAGAAACAAAAAAAAGTTAGACTGTTTTGCCGATTTTTTAAACAGAACTGTAATATATTATATGCTGGTCATACAAAAACAACGTCGTCCTTGGAAAAAAAATGGGTAAAAAAAAAAAACTAAAATGAGCCCTTTATAGTACAAAAAGAGCAAATAATTGCTACTGTAAGGGTTTTTTTTTTTTTTTTACAGTGAAAGTAATATTTACAGTAGTGATTATTTGCTCTTTTTGTACTATAAAAGGGCCAATTTTAGTTTTTCTAACCCCATTATGTTACTGGCCGATTAATCGATGCAAAAAAAAAAAAAAAAAAAAAAAAAAAAACGATGTTCTTCAGAACACAATGACGTAGTACTCGCCTGTTCATGGACAGAAGTAGATTAGCCTAACCAGGATTTTACAGCCCCCAATATATAAGATGGCATTAGAATGGGACAGGGGGACGGGCCAGGATGTAAAGTTCAGAGTTGGTTGCGTTGCCAGCCCATAACACACCTTGGGCAGCACAGTGGTGTAGTGGTTAGCACTTTCACCTAGCAGAAAAAGGGTCACTGGTTCGAATCCCGACCACGACACCATCTGCCTGGAGTTTGCATGTTCTACCTGTGTCTGTGCGGGTTTCCTCTGGGTACTCTGGTTTCCTCCCACACTCCAAAGACATCCTGATAGGTTAATTGGATCTTGTCCAAATTGGCCCAGTATATATGTGTGTGTACGACTGTGTGTCCCAAGTGCGTCAAGATCCTACGGGGTAAAATGACTGCACCAGCCAAGTAGACACTGGCTGCAAAAAGCGCCTAGAGGCGATTCAGTTCGCATGTGTAGCGCTATACAAGTCATTCATTCTTTACTTTCCACAAGGTGCCTCAACTATGGTGCTTGAGACCATGAAAAACTCTTGGCCAAGTGAAAACTCCATTGCCTTACAAAATTCCCAATTCTGCCAAACTGGAAATCCATATACATGTAGGTAGAGTTGGTCTTCCAGGCGGACTCTATGGTTTCAGCCCACACTCTGTAGAACTAGGTAGACCAGCAGTTCTGAGGTCACTGGCTGAAAGCTTGGTGCAGGTCAGTGACTTGGAATATACCGAGCCAGAGATTACCAGACCACCAGCATTTTAAGTTGGCAATGGATGGCTTTAACCTCTTCACAACCGCGCTAAAGCCAAATGAGGGCTACAGCACATTGCTGGGTCTATTGACTTCCTCCCGTGATCCCGCACGCATGCATAGGCAATAATCGGTGATCGCGTTCAAGAGCCAATCACAGTATAAAACAGGATTTGCCAGTTATCTGCAATACTCTCCTCACACTGACCGTGCGGCGAAGAGAGGTGATCCGATAAGCACCAATCCACACAGGGGACATCTACACTGATAATCAGGGCACTGATCGGCGCCCACACAGTCCAGCCGCCTCTTTACCGGCGCCCACACAGTCCAGCCGCCCCCTCACCGGCGCCCACACAGTCCAGCCGCCCCCTCACCGGCGCCCACACAGTCCAGCCGCCCCCTCACCGGCGCCCACACAGTCCAGCCGCCCCCTCACCGGCGCCCACACACAGTCCAGCCGCCTCTTTACCGGCGCCCACACACAGTCCAGCCGCCTCTTTACCGGCGCCCACACACAGTCCAGCCGCCTCTTTACCGGCGCCCACACACAGTCCAGCCGCCTCTTTACCGGCGCCCACACACAGTCCAGCCGCCTCTTTACCGGCGCCCACACACAGTCCAGCCGCCTCTTTACCGGCGCCCACACACAGTCCAGCCGCCTCTTTACCGGCGCCCACACACAGTCCAGCCGCCTCTTTACCGGCGCCCACACACAGTCCAGCCGCCTCTTTACCGGCGCCCACACACAGTCCAGCCGCCTCTTTACCGGCGCCCACACACAGTCCAGCCGCCTCTTTACCGGCGCCCACACACAGTCCAGCCGCCTCTTTACCGACGCCCACACACAGTCCAGCCGCCTCTTTACCGGCGCCCACACACAGTCCAGCCTCCTCACCGGCCACATTGGTGGCCAGTAAAGTGCCCCCCTTACATTGGTGGGCAGTAAAGTGTCCCCCCCTTACATTGGTGGGCAGTAAAGTGTCCCCCCCTTACATTGGTGGGCAGTAAAGTGCCCCCCCTTACATTGGTGGGCAGTAAAGTGCCCCCCCTTACATTGGTGGGCAGTAAAGTGCCCCCCCTTACATTGGTGGGCAGTAAAGTGCCCCCCCTTACATTGGTGGGCAGTAAAGTGCCCCCCCTTACATTGGTGGGCAGTAAAGAGCCCCCCCCCCTTACATTGGTGGGCAGTAAAGAGCCCCCCCCCCCCTTACATTGGTGGGCAGTAAAGAGCCCCCCCCCCTTACATTGGTGGGCAGTAAAGAGCCCCCCCCTTACATTGGTGGGCAGTAAAGAGCCCCCCCTTACATTGGTGGCCAGTAAAGAGCCCCCCCTTACATTGGTGGCCAGTAAAGTGCCCCCCCTTACATTGGTGGCCAGTAAAGTGCCCCCCCCTTTACATTGGTGGCCAGTAAAGTGCCCCCCCTTTACATTGGTGGCCAGTAAAGTGCCCCCCCTTTACATTGGTGGCCAGTAAAGTGCCCCCCCTTACATTGGTAGCCAGTAAAGTGCCCCCCCTTACATTGGTAGCCAGTAAAGTGCCCTCCCTTACATTGGTAGCCAGTAAAGTGCCCTCCCTTATATTGGTGGCCAGTAAAGTGCCCCCCCTACATTGGTGGCCAGTAAAGTGCCCCCCCTACATTGGTGGCCAGTAAAGTGCCCCCCCTACATTGGTGGCCAGTAAAGTGCCCCCCTACATTGGTGGCCAGTAAAGTGCCCCCCCCTATATTGGTGGCCAGTAAAGTGCCCCCCCCTATATTGGTGGCCAGTAAAGTGCCCCCCCTATATTGGTGGCCAGTAAAGTGCCCCCCCCTATATTGGTGGCCAGTAATGTGCACCCCCCTTACATAGGTGGTCAATAGAGAAATGTCCTCTACATTGGAGGCCAGCAAAGATATGCCCCCCTTACATTGGTGGTCATTAACAACTTCACCAAGGACATCATATGACATCCTTGACTTTGAGGGGGGATATCTGAATGATGCCTGCAGCTACAGGCATCATTCGGATATCATTCTGTCATGCCGGCGATTCTGCGCACCATAAGAACGATCATAGCGGCAGTTCATCCCCCCCTCCCCCCGGTGCTTCTCCGGGCTCTCCCATGCCATCGGGGGCCCGGAGAACGAATCGGCCGGCGCCGGCTCACGACGATAGAGATTTCCGGTCACCAGTCATCTCTATGACCGTCGGAGTCTTCGGGCGCGACGTTGTGACGTCACGCCCGGTACCCGGTAGTAAACAAAGCCGCAATCGTGGCTGTCAGCATGAGATCGGTGAATTTTTTTTCACTGATCTCATGCTTTCCAGCCTGGAGGAGAGATGTGGAGGTCTTATTGACCCCTCATCTCTCCATAAAGAGGACCTGTCACACACATTCCTATTACAAGGGATGTTTACATTCCTTGTAATAGGAATAAAAAAAAAATGTAAAAAAATAAATAAAATTCTGTAAAATAAAAAATGTAAAACGCCCCTGTCCCCAATAGCTCGCGCTCAGAAGCGAACACACATGCAAGTCCCGCCCACATATGTAAACTCCATTCAAACCACATATGTGAGGTATCACCGCGTGCGGTAGAGTACGAGCAACAATTCTAGCACTAGAACTCCTCTGTAACTCTAACCTGGTAACCTGTAAAAAAAAATTAAAGCGTCGCCTATGGAGATTTTTAAGTACTGAAGTTTGGCGCCATTCCATAAGTGTGCGCAATTTTAAAGCGTGACATGTTAGGTATCTATTTACTCGGCGTAACATCATCTTTCACATTTTACAAAAAAATTGGGCTAACTTTACTGTTTTGTTATTTTTTAATTCGTGAAACCGTTTCCCCCCCCCCCCCCCCCAAAAAAAGGCGTTTGAAAAATTATTGCGCAAATACCGTCCAAGATAAAAAGTTGCAACGACCGTCATTTTATTCCCTAGGGCGTCTGCTAAAAAAACATATATAATGTTTGGGGGTTCTGATTAATTTTCTAGCAAAAAAAACGATGATTTTTACATGAAGGAGAGAAGTGCCAGAATAGGCCCGGTGGAAAAGTGGTTAAAGATATGTCCCCCCTTACATTGGTGGTCAGCAGAGATATGCCCCCCTTACATTGGTGGTCAGCAGAGATATGCCCCCCTTACATTGGTGGTCAGCAGAGATATGCCCCCCCTTACATTGGTGGTCAGCAGAGATATGCCCCCCCTTACATTGGTGGTCAGCAGAGATATGCCCCCCTTACATTGGTGGTCAGCAGAGATATGCCCCCCTTACATTGGTGGTCAGCAGAGATATGCCCCCCCTTACATTGGTGGTCAGCAGAGATATGCCCCCCCTTACATTGGTGGTCAGCAGAGATATGCCCCCCCCTTACATTGGTGGTCAGCAGAGATATGCCCCCCCTTACATTGGTGGTCAGCAGAGATATGCCCCCCCTTACATTGGTGGTCAGCAGAGATATGCCCCCCCTTACATTGGTGGTCAGCAGAGATATGCCCCCCCTTACATTGGTGGTCAGCAGAGATATGCCCCCCCTTACATTGGTGGTCAGCAGAGATATGCCCCCCCTTACATTGGTGGTCAGCAGAGATATGCCCCCCTTACATTGGTGGTCAGCAGAGATATGCCCCCCTTACATTGGTGGTCAGCAGAGATATGCCCCCCTTACATTGGTAGCCAGCAAAGATATGGCCCCCTTACATTGGTGGTCAAAGATATTCCCCCCTTACATTGGTGGTCAATGGTATGCCCCCCTTACATTGGTAGCCAGCAAAGACATGCCCCCCCCTAACATTGGTAGCCAGCAAAGACATGCCCCCCTTACATTGGTAGCCAGCAGAGATATGCCCCCCTTACATTGGTAGCCAGCAGAGCTATATCTCCCTTACATTGGTAGCCAGCAGAGATATGCCCCCCTTACATTGGTAGCCAGCAGAGATATGCCCCCCTTACATTGGTAGCCAGCAGAGATATATCCCCCTTACATTGGTAGCCAGCAGAGATATGCCCCCCTTACATTGGTAGCCAGCAGAGATATATCTCCCTTACATTGGTAGCCAGCAGAGATATGCCCCCCTTACATTGGTAGCCAGCAGAGATATATCTCCCTTACATTGGTAGCCAGCAGAGATATGCCCCCCTTACATTGGTAGCCAGCAGAGATATATCCCCCTTACATTGGTAGCCAGCAGAGATATGCCCCCCTTACATTGGTAGCCAGCAGAGATATATCTCCCTTACATTGGTAGCCAGCAGAGATATGCCCCCCTTACATTGGTAGCCAGCAGAGATATATCTCCCTTACATTGGTAGCCAGCAGAGATATATCTCCCTTACATTGGTAGCCAGCAGAGATATGCCCCCCTTACATTGGTAGCCAGCAGAGATATATCCACCTTACATTGGTAGCCAGCAGAGATATGCCCCCCTTACATTGGTAGCCAGCAGAGATATGCCCCCCTTACATTGGTAGCCAGCAGAGATATATCTCCCTTACATTGGTAGCCAGCAGCGATATATCTCCCTTACATTGGTAGCCAGCAGAGATATGCCCCCCTTACATTGGTAGCCAGCAGAGATATATCCACCTTACATTGGTAGCCAGCAGAGATATGCCCCCCTTACATTGGTAGCCAGCAGAGATATGCCCCCCTTACATTGGTAGCCAGCAGAGATATATCTCCCTTACATTGGTAGCCAGCAGAGATATGCCCCCCTTACATTGGTAGCCAGCAAAGATATGGCCCCCTTACATTGGTGGTCAAAGATATTCCCCCCTTACATTGGTGGTCAAAGGTATGCCCCCCTTACATTGGTAGCCAGCAAAGACATGCCCCCCCTTACATTGGTAGCCAGCAAAGACATGCCCCCCTTACATTGGTAGCCAGCAGAGATATATCTCCCTTACATTGGTAGCCAGCAGAGATATGCCCCCCTTACATTGGTAGCCAGCAGAGATATATCCCCCTTACATTGGTAGCCAGCAGAGATATATCCCCCTTACATTGGTAGCCAGCAGAGATATATCCCCCTTTCATTGGTAGCCAGCAGAGATATATCCCCCTTACATTGGTAGCCAGCAGAGATCTATCCCCCTTACATTGGTAGCCAGCAGAGATGTATCCCCCTTACATTGGTAGCCAGCAGAGATCTATCCCCCTTACATTGGTAGCCAGCAGAGATCTATCCCCCTTACATTGGTAGCCAGCAGAGATATATCCCCCTTACATTGGTAGCCAGCAGAGATATATCCCCCTTTCATTGGTAGCCAGCAGAGATATATCCCCCTTACATTGGTAGCCAGCAGAGATATGCCCCCCTTACATTGGTAGCCAGCAGAGATATATCTCCCTTACATTGGTAGCCAGCAGAGATATATCCCCCTTACATTGGTAGCCAGCAGAGATATATCCCCCTTACATTGGTAGCCAGCAGAGATATATCCCCCTTACATTGGTAGCCAGCAGAGATATATCCCCTTTCATTGGTAGCCAGCAGAGATATATCCCCCTTACATTGGTAGCCAGCAGAGATATGCCCCCCTTACATTGGTAGCCAGCAGAGATATATCTCCCTTACATTGGTAGCCAGCAGAGATATATCCCCCTTACATTGGTAGCCAGCAGAGATATATCCCCCTTACATTGGTAGCCAGCAGAGATATATCCCCCTTACATTGGTAGCCAGCAGAGATATATCTCCCTTACATTGGTAGCCAGCAGAGATGTATCCCCCTTACATTGGTAGCCAGCAGAGATATATCCCCCTTACATTGGTAGCCAGCAGAGATATATCCCCCTTACATTGGTAGCCAGCAGAGATATATCCCCCTTTCATTGGTAGCCAGCAGAGATATATCCCCCTTACATTGGTAGCCAGCAGAGATATGCCCCCCTTACATTGGTAGCCAGCAGAGATATATCTCCCTTACATTGGTAGCCAGCAGAGATATATCCCCCTTACATTGGTAGCCAGCAGAGATATATCTCCCTTACATTGGTAGCCAGCAGAGATATATCCCCCTTACATTGGTAGCCAGCAGAGATATATCCCCCTTACATTGGTAGCCAGCAGAGATATATCTCCCTTACATTGGTAGCCAGCAGAGATATATCCCCCTTACATTGGTAGCCAGCAGAGATATGCCCCCCTTACATTGGTAGCCAGCAGAGATATATCTCCCTTACATTGGTAGCCAGCAGAGATATATCCCCCTTACATTGGTAGCCAGCAGAGATATATCTCCCTTACATTGGTAGCCAGCAGAGATATATCCCCCTTACATTGGTAGCCAGCAGAGATATATCCCCCTTACATTGGTAGCCAGCAGAGATATATCTCCCTTACATTGGTAGCCAGCAGAGATATATCCCCCTTACATTGGTAGCCAGCAGAGATATATCCCCCTTACATTGGTAGCCAGCAGAGATATATCCCCCTTACATTGGTAGCCAGCAGAGATATATCCCCCTTACATTGGTAGCCAGTGGAGAGATATTCCCCCCCCCAGGAAATAGGTGTGAGAACAATCTGTCACCGCTCAAGGAACCCCCCCCCCCCCCCAGAGATCAGTGAAGTGAGTGAAGGACCCTTGGGGTTGCACAGAACCCTTGTGAAGAAAGACCGCCCCCCATATGTGCCAGGAGAAAGAGAACATTAGAGAACTAAAATAAATAAACACTGCACACGCCTACAGCAAAAGAAGACTAAAGAAAGAATACAATTGTCACTTCTTAGAATGTTCCAAAACAGGAAGAGAAAACTTGAGAAGAACTTTGTTCCGTTCTCAGCTCCTTCCTCTGCTTTCTGCCCTTCATGTGAAGCTGAACATTGTCCAATCACAGGTCTGCTGGTCACCGGAGAGGGGGAGGAGCCTGTACTACGGCACTTCTAAACCAAAAAAAAATATCGTAGCCCACCAGTCCTTAGTAGGACTCAAGACGCCTGCATTAGATTTATTTTTTCCAGCCTTAACCACTTGTAAAAAAATGAAATCTCCCAGCATGAGACTGTTTTCCTTGTGAAGGTTTTATAAAGGTCGGTGTAGATGGCGCTGGACTGACTGGATCAGGCAGTGTTGTAGGTCGGTAGGGTGTTGTTTCCAGAGGTCACCGCCCAGTTTGAGGAAAAAAAGGTGGTGGTGGTGGGGGAGCCCTGTTTGGGCTGCTACCTCGCTGTGGGGCCTTCTGGTCGACTCCCCGTGAGATGTGGAAGAAAAGAAGGTAAAGGAGCGCCCAGTATCCAAGAAGGAAAATATATATTTGTATTTTATTTGAGGTTTCAGCAGTAAAAAAATAGGCCAACGCGTTTCAGGGGAATGGGGACTGCCCCCTTCATCAGGGCTGCTAAGAGTAGTAATTACAGAATGATCCAGTTAGAGCAGAGGGGGGGGGGGGGAGGCAACCTCGGCCCTCCAGCTGTGGTGAAACTACAAATCCCATCATGCCTCTGCCTCTAGGAGTCATGCCTGTGATTATTAGAGTCTTGCAATGTCTCATGGGACTTGTAGTTTCAAAACAGCTGGAGGGCCGAGGTTGCCTACCCCTGAGTTAGAGGGTGGCACATGGATCGGGCCCCGCTGGCTGTGTGTACAGAGGCAGCATTTGATGAAGAGGGAATCCTCAGTCCTCCAAAACGCATTGGCCTTTGCATTTTATTTGAAGTTTCAGCAGGAAAAAAATTCCAACGCGTTTCAGGGGACTGAGGACTCCCCCTTCATCAAATGCTGCCTCTGTACACAGCCAGCAGCTTGGACATCCAGCAGTCCGATCCGTGTGCCAAAAGTGCCTTCTCTAACTGGATCATTCCACAATTACTACTTTTAGCAGCCCTGATGAAGGGGGGGGGGGGGGGAGTCCTCAGTTCCCCCGAAACACGATGGCCTTTGTATTTTATTTGAGGTTTCAGCAATAAAAAAAAATGCCAACGCGTTTCGGGGGACTGAGGAATACACAGCCAGTGGTCCGATCCGTGTGCCAAAGGCGCCCTCTAACTGGATCATTCCGTATTTACTACTTTTAGTAGCCCTGATGAAGGGGGGAGTCCTCAGTTCCCCCGAAACGTGTTGGCCTTTTTTTGTACTACTGAAACCTCAAAATGCAAAGGCCAATGTGTTTCGGGGGACTGAGGACTCCCCCCCCCCTTTCATCAAATGCTGCCTCTGAACACACAGCCAGCAGCTTGGACATCCAGTGGTCCGATCCCTGTGCCAAAGGCACCCTCTAACTGGATCATTCTGCAATTACTACTTTTAGCAGCCCTGAAGAAAAGGGGGGGGGGGGTGGGGGAGTCCTCAGTCTAACTGGATCATTCCGTAATTACCTAAATTACCAGCTCTGAAGCGGGAGTCCTTAAGTCCCCCAAAATGCGCTGGCCTTTGTATTTTACTTGAGGTTTCAGCAATAAAAAAAATCCAACGCGTTACGGGGGACTGAGGACTCCCCCCTTCATCAAATGCTGACTCCGAACACATAGCCAGCAGCTTGGACATCCAGCGGTCCGATCCCTGTGCCAAAGGCTCCCTCTCTAACTGGATCATTCCGTAATTCTTTTAGTAGCCCTGATGAAGGGGGGTGTCCTCAGTCCCCCCGAAACGCGTTGGCCTATTTTTTACTGCTGAAACCTCAAATAAAATACAAACTTATTTACCTTCTTGGATACCGGACGCTCCTTTTTCCTTCTTTTCTTCCACTCCTTGTTAAGGGGTAAGCATTGGAAGACTTCCCCCTCCCTCCATTCTTCTGGGGACAATGGTAAAACCCCAATTGGGACAATAAAAAATAAATAAATAAACGCAACAGATGGTCTAAACCTTCCACCAATATCAAGAAAAAAAAAAGAAAAAGGAAATAAAAATATCCTATAACAGGTTAACTTACTTTTGAAAAATAACTCTTAAAAATGGTCAAAATTTGCAGCTTTCATTTAAAAAAAAACTGCCCCTGGAGATCCTGCCATGGAGGACCTGGTTTGGGCACTTCCTGCTATGGGCTGACCACCACCTCCCCCTAGTGTGTTCCTTGTGTTGTCACCCCGTCACAGGCCCCCCCTGCTGGACACATTGTGCAGGTACGGCCACCATCAGGAAGCCAGTCTAGGACCAAGCTGGCCGGAGGAGATCAGCAGCACTGAGATCGCTTTTTTTTTTTTTTATGCTTTTCCCCCAAACGATATTTCATGTCAGTTTATGACACACGACGGGGTTAAATCTAAAGCGGAAGTAAACCCATCGATTTAACAGTTTCAAAAAGCAGTTCCATTCCCGGCATGCCGGGAATGCCAACTGTCACATTGGTTGTGCTCTCAACCAAACTGTCACACCGTCCAATGGCTGGTGTCATAACTGATCACATGTGCAGCACCATGGCAGTTGAAGATTAAACAGAGGCCAAGATGGCGGCTTCCTTGCCTGAAAATGATAGGAGGGTTTACTTCCACTTTAAAGCGGTATTACACCCAAAAATATCATTGTGCAGCTTTCCAATGTGGCGGCTGCATTCGTTTTCTTTTTTAGGCTTTTTTTTTTTTTCTCATGTTATCTGGCCAGTAACACAACTCTTGTATTCGAGCGCCCCCCCCCCCTCCTACACTCTGTATGAAGGAGCACAGGGGGGCACCTTTGGACAGCAGCATGGTCAGTCCAGAGGGGGAGTGTGTTAGATTACTAGCAGATTTAAATACACTAACACAATGAAGCTGAACTCCAGCTCACGCTTTATAATCCGTTACAACAAATTGTGTCATCGCCCCCCCCCCCCCCCTTTTGGGATAAAGGTTTTACAATTCAAGGATATGCAATTAGCGGACCTCCAGCTGTTGCAAAACTACAAGTCCCATCATGCCTCTGCCTCTGGGTGTCATGCTTGCTGCTGTCAGAGTCTTGCTATGTCTCATGGGACTTGTAGTTCTGCAACAGCTGGAGGTCCGCTAATTGCATATCCCTGTTTTACATGATTATAAAAAAAATCTGACCACTGTAAGCACCCCCCCTCCCCCCATCAGTGGTAAATGGTTTGTCTCATCCATGTAAACTGATGCATTCTGCCGGAGAGCTTGTTCTTTTGAAATAACAGACTTACTGGCTGGATCACCAGATAAAAAAAAATACAGAAGAAAGAAGGCCTAAAACAAGAAAACTAATGCAGCCGTCAGGTCTAAGAATTGGTAAGCTGCAATAAAAAAAAAAGTTTGCTTTTGGGTTTACGGTGCCTTGGAAAAAAAAAAAAAGTATTCATACCCCTTGAAATTTTCCACATTTTGTCACGTTACAGCCAAAAACGTAAATGTATTTTATTGGGATTTTATGTGATAGACCAACACAAAGTGGCACATAATTGTGAAGAGGAAGGAAAATGATAAACGGTTTTCAATTTTTTTTACAAACAAATATGTGAAAAGTGTGGGGGGGCATTTGTATTCAGCCCCCTTTCCTCTGATACCCCTAAAATCTAGTGGAACCAATTGCCTTCAGAAGTCCCCTAATTAGTAAATAGAGTCCACCTGTGTATCATTTAATCTCAGTATAAATACAGCTGTTCTGTGAAGCCCTCAGAGGTTTGTTGGAGAACCTTAGTACACAAACAGCATCATGAAGGTCAAGGAACACACCAGACAGGTCAGGGATAAAGTTGTGAAGTGTAAAGCAGGGTTAGGTTATAAAAAAATATCCCAAGCTTTGAACATCTCACAGAGCACTGTTCAATCCATCATCCGAAAATGGAAAGAGTATGGCACAACTGCAAACCTACCAAGACATGGCCGTCCACCTAAACTGACCGGCCGGGCAAGGAGACCAATCATCAGAGAAGCAGCCAAGAGGTCCATGGTAACTCTGGAGGAGCTGCAGAGATCCACAGCTCAGGGGGGAGAATCTGTCCACAGGACAACTATTAGGCCCCTTTCACACGGAGGGCCCGTTCAGGTCCGCCTGTCAGTTTTTTAGGCGGACCTGCACGGACACTCCATGTAGCCCTATGGAGCCACAGAGGTCAGCGGAGACATGTCCGTTGACATCCGCTCCGCTCAAGTGTGACGGAGGAAAAACCTATTTTTCCTTCCGTCGGCGGAGCGGATCGGACGACAACGGACTCCACGGTCCGTCATCATCCGATCCCCCATAGGGGAGAGCAGCGCTCTGACAGGGCGGTCCCTGCACAGTGTGCGGAGACAGACCTGTCATCTGCCTGCTCAGCGGGGATCAACGGAGCGATCCCCGCTGAGCAAGCGGAGCTTCACGGGGCGGATCTTGACTGATCCGTCCCATGTGAAAGGGGCCTTAGTCGTGCTTCTCCACAAATCTGCCCTTTATGGAAGAGTGACAAGAAGAAAGACATTGGTGAAAGAAAGACATAAGAAGTCCCGTTTGCAGTTTGTGAGAAGCCATGTGGGGGACACAGCAAACATGTGGAAGAAGGTGCTCTGGTCAGATGAGACCAAAATTTTACTTTTTGGCCTAAAAGCAAAACGCTATGTGTGGCGGAAAACTAACACTGCACATCACCCTGAACACACCATCCCACCGTGAAACATGCACTGGACCCCCCCCCCCCGGAATAAAAAATGCACTGGACCCCCCCCCCCGAAATAAAAAATGCACTGGACCCCCCGAAATAAAAAATGCACTGGACCCCCCGAAATAAAAAATGCACTGGACCCCCCGAAATAAAAAATGCACTGGACCCCCCGAAATAAAAAATGCACTGGACCCCCCGAAATAAAAAATGCACTGGGCCCCCAAAATAAAAAATGCACTGGGCCCCCAAAATAAAAAATGCACTGGGCCCCCAAAATAAAAAATGCACTGGACCCCCAAAATAAAAAATGCACTGGACCCCCAAAATAAAAAATGCACTGGACCCCCGAAATAAAAAATGCACTGGACCCCCGAAATAAAAAATGCACTGGACCCCCGAAATAAAAAATGCACTGGACCCCCCGGAATTAAAATGCACTGGACCCCCCCCCCCGTACTAAAAAATGCACTGGACCCCCAAAATAAAAAATGCACTGGACCCCCAAAATAAAAAATGCACTGGACCCCCAAAATAAAAAATGCACTGGACCCCCGAAATAAAAAATGCACTGGACCCCCGAAATAAAAAATGCACTGGACCCCCCGGAATTAAAATGCACTGGACCCCCCCCCCCCCGTACTAAAAAATGCACTGGACCCCCCCCCCCCCCCCGTATTAAAAATGCACTGGACCCCCCCCGGAATAAAAATTCACTGGACCCCCCCCGGAATAATAGGATTTTTATAACAGCTTACCTGTAAAATCCTTTTCTTGGAGTACACCACGGGACACAGAGCCAGTCATTACATAATGGGTTAAGGGTCACCAGCGGTGATTGGACACTGGCACAACCAATGGAAGACAGTTCCCCTCCATATAACCCCTCCCATCAGGGAAGTACCTCAGTTTTGTAGCAAAGCAGTAAGGTTCCCATAAGAAGGGGGGGACCTCTGTGTCCCGTGGTGTACTCCAAGAAAAGGATTTTACAGGTAAGCTGTTCTAAAAATCCTATTTTCTTTATCGTACACCACGGGACACAGAGCTAGTCATTACATAATGGGACGTCCCAGAGCAATGCTCATATGAAGGGGGGGAGACACAGATCAAAACAGGCCGCTTGCGGACCAGAAGCCCTATGATGCTGCCTGCAGCACACTTCGCCCAAAGGCGGAATCCTCATGTCCTTTCACATCTATTTGATAGAATTTGGAAAATGTATGGACTGAAGACCAAGTTGCAGCTTTACAGATCTGAGCCATCGAAGCCTGGTGGTGCACTGCCCATGAAGCACCTATCGCCCTGGTAGAGTGCGCCTTAACAGGAAAAGGAGGAGTCCTGTTCTTTAAACCATAAGCTTGAACAATTACTTGTCTAATCCACCTGGAAATGGTGGATTTTGATACCGCTTGGCCCTTCTTGGGCCCATCTGGTAAAATAAAGAAAACATCTGTTTTACGTATCTGAGCGGTTGCTTGCAGATACACCCTTACCGCTCTCACTGGATCTAGAGAGTGTAATAATTTTTCCCCCGCCGTCCGCGGGTTTGGAAAAAAGGAAGGCAGAACAATGTCTTGCTTCAAGTGAAAAGCCGACACCACCTTAGGTAGAAAAGCCGGATGGGGTCGTAGTACGATTTTGTCCTTGTGACAAATTAGATAAGGCTCTTTACAAGAAAGAGCTGCTAGCTCTGATACTCTCCTAGCAGAAGCTATAGCAATCAGAAAGGCCAACTTCCTACTCAATATAATTAAAGGAATATGGCGAATAGGTTCAAAAGGTTGCTTTTGCAACACTGACACTACCAAATTCAAATCCCATGGACACAAGGGAGTCCTAACTGGAGGATTTATCCTCAGTACCCCCCTGAATGAATGTCCGAACTAGGGAGTGAGATGCCAATGGTCTCTGAAAGAAGACTGATAGAGCCGATATTTGCCCTTTGATGGTGCTAAGGGCTAAATTCATATCCACTCCTAACTGGCAAAAAGCAAGAATCCTACTTATTTCATATTTCTGAGGATTCCAACTTCTGGATTCACACCAGGAAACGTATGCTTTCCAGACTCTATGATAGATGAGTCTGGAGGCTGGCTTTCTAGCATTAATGAGCGTAGAAAGAGCCGGACCAGAGACCCCTCTCTTTTTAAAAATGTGGGTCTCAGCAGCCAGGCCGTCAAATTTAGCCTTTGTAAGGAAGGGTGGAATACTGGACCCTGTGACAACAGGTCGTGTCGAAGTGGAAGCTTCCAGGGCCTTCCTATCGCCATTTTTACGATCTCGGCGTACCAAGGCCTCCTGGGCCAGTTTGGGGCCACTAGGATTACTGGTATTCCCTCCTCCTTGATCCTGCGAAGCAGTCTTTGTAGAAGAGGGATCGGAGGGAATGCATAGATCAGTGAGAACTGATTCCATGGAGTTATTAGAGCGTCTGTATTATTAGAGCGTCTGTCCCGTAGGCTAGAGGATCTCTCGTTCTGGACACAAAGTTGTCCAATTTCTTGTTGAACCTGGCAGCTAGCAGGTCTACATCTGGGTTTCCCCATCTCAGACATATGGCCTGAAAGATCTCGGGGTGAAGAGACCACTCTCCTGGTAGCAGCTGCTGACGACTCAGGTAGTCTGCTTGCCAATTTTCCATCCCTGGAATGAAGATTGCAGAAAGGCAAGGTACATGCTCTTCTGCCCATGCCAGGATCCGGTTCACCTCTCTTTGGGCTGCCCGACTGCGGGTGCCTCCTTGGTGATTGATGTAAGCTACTGCAGTAGCATTGTCGGATTGAACCCGAACTGGGTAGCCCTGTAACCTGTATGTCCAGGTTTTGAGGGCTAGATATACCGCCCGGATCTCTAGCACATTGATGGGCAGGATCCCCTGAGTCTTGGCCCAGGTTCCCTGGGTAGAAGCCTCCTTGAATACTGCACCCCAGTCCGATAGGCTGGCATCCGTAGATACCACCTTCCAGGCCACTGGGAGGAAGGACTTTCCCTTCCGTAAATTCCTGGCTTCTAGCCACCAATCGAAGCTGTGGCGTACTTGTGAGGACAGGCGCATGGGTATATCCAGAGCTTGGCTCTTCCTGTTCCAGGAAGCTAAAATATTGCCTTGAAGTAGTCTCGAATGAAACTGGGCGTAAGGGACCGCCTCGAAAGAGGCTACCATCTTTCCCAATAGTCTCATGCAAAGGCGAATAGACGGCCTCTTGTTTGCTTTGACCTTGTGGATCAGGTCTTTCAGAGACTGTATCTTTGGCTCTGGCAGGTATACCCTGTTTTGGGCTGTATCTATGATCATGCCCAGGTACCCTATCCTTCTTTGGGCCTGGAGAGAGGATTTTTGTAAATTTATAATCCATCCTAAATGCTCCAGGTATCCTACTGTAGTGTGTACAGCGTGACCCAATCCCTCCTTTGACTGATCTATTACTAGTAGATCGTCCAGATAGGCTGTTACCGCAATGCCCCGTGTTCTTAGGTTTGCCAACAGAGGAGCTAGCACTTTTGTGAATACTATGGGCGCGGTGGCTACACCAAACGGCAGAGCCACAAATTGAAAGTGGCGATCTTCTACCGCAAACCTTAGGAATCTTTGGTGAGCGGGGAGGATGGGTATGTGTAAATGTGCGTCCTTGATATCTATGGGCGCCATGAATTTTCCGCCCTTTAAAGTGGCGGCCACGGATCGGATCGTTTCCATTCGAAAATGGCGAACGTTCAGGAACCGATTTAGGGATTTTTGATCCAGGATGGGTCTGACATCTCCATTTGGCTTTGGAATCACAAAGAGGTTTGAGTAAAAACCTGAACCTCGCTCTTTTTGGGGTACGTCTGTAACTACCCCTTGAGCCATTAAGTGATTCAAACCTTTGAAGAAGGATTCTCTTTTTTGTGGATCCTTGGAGAGTCTTGAACCTCGGAATTGAGAAGGTGGGATCTCTCGAAATTCCAGTTTGTACCCTGAGGATATTGTGGATACCACCCAATTGTCCTGGATTTCTGACCGCCAAGTCGCTGAGAACTGACAAAGCCTTCCTCCCACTCGGCCGAGCGGGGGCGCCCCTTCACTGAGAGGCTTTGGGGGCTTGCTTATTAGCTCTTGCACCCCACGGCTTCTTGTTCTTCTGAGCCTGTTCTTTGGCTTTTGTGGGCGGCTAAAACAGGCCGCCGCCACTGGTTGGAGTCAGATTTCCCGGGAGCTGGGGAGAGAGAGCGTTTAAAACAAGATCTCTTGTTTTTCTTTCTCTCAGGTAAAAGTCGTTTTACCACTTGATATCTTCTGTATATATTTTTCTAAATCTTCCCCAAATAGGCGTTCGCCATGGAATGGGAACTTGCCAACAGCTTTTTGCATGGGGTTTCCGCTGACCAATGCTTAAGCCAAAGTACTCTGCGCATCTGTACCAGCTGGAGTGTAAGGCGTGATGCCTGTATGATAGAATCTCTCATGGCATCCACTGTGAAGCATAAGGCTTTAGGCAAATTTTCCCAATTTCTAGCCTGCTCTGAAGGCAGCTCCTTCAGCCCCTGCTTTACCTGTTGGCTGATGACCTGACACATACCGACTGCTGCTACTGCAGGTTGGGTAATTGAGCCGGCCAAACGGAAGGAGGATTTCAACTTCCTCTCAGAAGGATCTTTTAAACCCTTGTACATTATCCACCGGACATGTCAGGTTTTTATTTACACAAGAAATAGCCACAACTACCGCAGGCAGGCTCCATTTCTTTAAAAAAAAAAAAATTCCCCCATAGGATAAAGAATGTTAAACCTTTTTGGAGGTGAGAAACGCTTATCTGGATGTTGCCAGTTTGCGTATATTAGATCCTCTAGTAACGGATGAACCGGGATGGAGCATGCACCTTGCAGGGATCTTAATGACCCTAGGGAGGAGACAGGTAATTCCGTTACCTCCGCAGAGGTTAACTTAAATGCACTGCTATAGCATTGTACCTGTGACCTTAAAATCTGGCTCCTCATCCTCTGCTGATGTAGCCTCCTCCTCCTCATCCTCCTCCCTCAGGTACTTCTGAAGGGAGGTCCAATACTGGAAGAGACCTGCTTCGCTTATTGTCCTTTTTAGAGGACTTAGCGATTAAGGTAGCAATTTTTTCCTCCAGATTATTTAGGGCAGCTGATAAAGTGTCCTCAGTGACATATACAGGCCCAGGCTTCACTGGGGAAGCCGCCATACCTGACAGAGGTAATGGCTCATCCTGAACAGGTGCATTTAGCAACACAGGAGAGAAAGGTACCGAGTCAGCACAGCTAGAGCCTCCTCTCAGGCGGTGGTGCTTTCTTATCTCTTTTTGTCCGTATTACTTCCCCTGGAAGGCTTACTGTTTAGACAAAATACAAGGTACCTAAATGCATATACTACCGTGTTTAGTTTAGCAAATACATTAAGTATGCAACTTTTAACATATAACTATGCATAACATGGATGTCTTCTAGGAAGTACCCAATCCAACCACATGGAGTCTTACGTCCCTGTATAGCTGCTGTGTTTCTCTGCCAGGAATAAGAGAACTAACGAGCTTGCTTGCTGCTGCAGTGCTTCTCACACTGACAGTCTTTTAAATTTGGCGCCGTTTCTGTGCCTGCGCACGCCTTCGCCCCCCCCCTCCGATAAAGCGCGCTCCCGCGCGCGCGGCCCTTAGCGCTATGGCGGTGGCCATAGTGAGAGAGGACTCTCATCAGCCCTTGTTCCCACTTACCTGCATCTGCAGGTGTCTGGTCGGCCACCGAAAGGAGGATCGGGGTGCCCCAGCAAGCTCAGCAGCGGAGGTGACGAGCAGTGTACTTCGCCGAAGCCGACACTGAACAGAGTGAGGTGAGTATATTCAGCTCTTTACTCCCCCCAGTGGTGGAAAAAAAGAAGACATCCACTTTTTGAAAAAGGTCCCAACCTAGTTATGGACCTTCTAATCTCACCTTATCCACGCCGCAGGTTTTTCTGCTGAAAGTTTTCAGACAGATACCAAACTTCACCCTTCACGGTGGGCTATGTGTGCCAACCTTCAGGGATATGGGTTCCTATTTAAAGGATACCTCTCCCCTGGGCCTTGTACAAGACTCTTACCAGGACTTTATAGCGAAATAGCGAAAGTGCTGGATCTTAGAGCCCAGTCCTCCGAAGAGAGACATTACAGGCGACGCCTCATGGATGAGGCCCGGATCCCATCCAGATTCAGCTCATTTGTAGGCGTCTTGGATGGATCCGAAAGCATAGCTCTTTTACCCCCAGAGGGTCTCTTTGGTAGAGCTTTCCTTTAGCACCTCCTAACGCGTCCAACACCTTTCGACACTGGCGAAAAAACTGAGGTACTTCCCTGATGGGAGGGGTTATATGGAGGGGAACTGTCTTCCATTGGTTGTGCCAGTGTCCAATCACCGCTGGTGACCCTTAACCCATTATGTAATGACTAGCTCTGTGTCCCGTGGTGTACGATAAAGAAAAAAAAATACACTGGACCCCCCCCCCGTACTAAAAAATGCACTGGACCCCCCCCCGTACTAAAAAATGCACTGGACCCCCCCCCGTACTAAAAAATGCACTGGACCCCCCCCGTACTAAAAAATGCACTGGACCCCCCCCGTACTAAAAAATGCACTGGACCCCCCCCGTACTAAAAAATGCACTGGCCCCCCCCCCCCCATACTAAAAAATGCACTGGCCCCCCCCCCCATACTAAAAAATGCACTGGCCCCCCCCATACTAAAAAATGCACTGGACCCCCCCCCGTACTAAAAATGCACTGGACCCCCCCCCCCCGTATTAAAAATGCACTGAACCCCCCCTGTACAAAAAAATGCACTGGACCCCCCCGTACTAAAAAATGCACTGGACCCCCGAAATAAAAATGCACTGGACCCCAAAATAAAAAATGCACTGGACCCCCAAAATAAAAAATGCACTGGACCCCCGGAATTAAAATGCACTGGACCCCCCCCGTACTAAAAAATGCACTGGACCCCCCCCGTATTAAAAATGCACTGGACCCCCCCCCCGTATTAAAAATGCACTGGACCCCCCCCCCCCGTATTAAAAATGCACTGAACCCCCCCCCCCGTATTAAAAATGCACTGGACCCCCCCCCCCGGAATAAAAAATGCACTGGACCCCCCCCCCCGGAATAAAAAATGCACTGGACCCCCCCCCCCGGAATAAAAAATGCACTGGACCCCCCCGGAATAAAAAAATGCACTGGACCCCCCCCCCCCGAAATAAAAAATGCACTGGACCCCCCCCCCGTATTAAAAATGCACTGAACCCCCCCTGTACAAAAAAATGCACTGGACCCCCCCGTACTAAAAAATGCACTGGACCCCCCGAAATAAAAAATGCACTGGACCCCCAAAATAAAAAATGCACTGGACCCCCAAAATAAAAAATGCACTGGACCCCCGAAATAAAAAATGCACTGGACCCCCCGGAATTAAAATGCACTGGACCCCCCCCCCCCGTACTAAAAAATGCACTGGACCCCCCGTATTAAAAATGCACTGGACCCCCCCCGTATTAAAAATGCACTGAACCCCCCCCCCCGGAATAAAAAATGCACTGGACCCCCCCCCCGGAATAAAAAATGCACTGGACCCCCCCCCCCCGGAATAAAAAATGCACTGGACCCCCCCCCCCCCCGGAATAAAAAATGCACTGGACCCCCCCCCGGAATAAAAAAATGCACTGGACCCCCCCCCCCGGAATAAAAAAATGCACTGGACCCCCCCCCCCCCCGTACTAAAAAATGCACTGGACCCCCCCCCCCGGAATAAAAAATGCACTGGACCCCCCCCCCCCGGAATAAAAAATGCACTGGACCCCCCCCCGGAATAAAAAAATGCACTGGACCCCCCCCGGAATAAAAAAATGCACTGGACCCCCCCCCCGTACTAAAAAATGCACTGGACCCCCCCCCCGTACTAAAAAATGCACTGGACCCCCCCCCCCCCCGTATTAAAAATGCACTGAACCCCCCTGTACAAAAAAATGCACTGGACCCCCCGAAATAAAAAATGCACTGGACCCCCCGAAATAAAAAATACACTGGACCCCCCGAAATAAAAAATGCACTGGACCCCCCCCGTATTAAAAATGCACTGAACCCCCCCCCCCCCGTACTAAAAAATGCACTGACCCCCCGGAATTAAAATGCACTGGACCCCCGGAATTAAAATGCACTGGACCCCCCGGAATTAAAGTGCACTGGACCCCCCGGAATTAAAGTGCACTGGAACCCCCCCCAGAATAAAAAATGCACTGGACACCACCCCCCAGAATAAAAAATGCACTGGACCCCCCCCCCCCCCGGAATAAAAAAATGCACTGGACCCCCCGGAATAAAAATGCACTGAACCCCCCTGTACAAAAAAATGCACTGGACCCCCCGTACTAAAAAATGCACTGGACCCCCGTACTAAAAAATGCACTGGACCCCCCGGAATAAAAAATGCACTGGACCCCCGGAATAAAAAATGCACTGGACCCCCGGAATAAAAAATGCACTGGACCCCCGGAATTAAAATGCACTGGAACCCCCCCAGAATAAAAAATGCACTGGACACCCCCCCCCCAGAATAAAAAATGCACTGGACACCCCCCCCCAGAATAAAAAATGCACTGGACCCCCCGCCCTCCGGAATAAAAAATGCACTGGACCCCCCGCCCTCCGGAATAAAAAATGCACTGGACCCCCCGCCCTCCGGAATAAAAAATGCACTGGACCCCCCGCCCTCCGGAATAAAAAATGCACTGGACCCCCCGGGAATAAAAAATGCACTGGACCCCCCGGGAATAAAAAATGCACTGGACCCCCCGGAATAAAAAAATGCACTGGACCCCCCGGAATAAAAAATGCACTGGACCCCCCGGAATAAAAAAAATGCACTGGACCCCCCCCCCCCCGTACTAAAAAATGCACTGGACCCCCCCCCCCGTACTAAAAAATGCACTGGACCCCCCTACTAAAAAAATGCACTGGACCCCCCCGTACTAAAAAATGCACTGACCCCCCCCGTACTAAAAAATGCACTGGACCCCCCCCCCGTACTAAAAAATGCACTGGACCCCCCCCCCCCGAAATAAAAATGCACTGGACCCCCCGAAATAAAAAATGCACTGGACCCCCCGAAATAAAAAATGCACTGAACCCCCCCCGTACTAAAAAATGCACTGGACACCCCCCCCCCGTACTAAAAAATGCACTGGACCCCCCCCCCGTACTAAAAAATGCACTGGACCCCCTTACTAAAAAATGCACTGGACCCCCCTACTAAAAAATGCACTGTACCCCCCCCCCCCCGTACTAAAAAATGCACTGGACCCCCCCCCCCCCCGTACTAAAAAATGCACTGGACCCCCCGAAATAAAAAATGCACTGGACCCCCCGAAATAAAAATGCACTGGACCCCCCCCCGTATTAAAAATGCACTGAACCCCCCCTGTACAAAAAAATGCACTGGACCCCCCCCATACTAAAAAATGCACTGACCCCCGAAATAAAAATGCACTGGACCCCCAAAATAAAAAATGCACTGGACCCCCCGGAATTAAAATGCACTGGACCCCCCCCCGTACTAAAAAATGCACTGGGACCCCCCCGTACTAAAAAATGCACTGGACCCCCCCCCCGTACTAAAAAATGCACTGGACCCCCCCCCCGTACTAAAAAATGCACTGGGCCCCCCCCCCCGTACTAAAAAATGCACTGGACCCCCCCCCCCGTACTAAAAAATGCACTGGACACCCCCCCCCCGTACTAAAAAATGCACTGGACCCCCCCCCCCCGTACTAAAAAATGCACTGGACCCACCCCCCCGTACTAAAAAATGCACTGGACCCCCCGTACTAAAAAATGCACTGGACCCCCCGTACTAAAAAATGCACTGGACCCCCCGAAATAAAAAATGCAATGGACCCCCCCCCCCCCGTACAAAAAAATGCACTGGACCCCCCCGTACTAAAAAATGCACTGGACCCCCCCGTACTAAAAAATGCACTGGACCCCCCCCCCGTACTAAAAAAAATGCACTGGACCCCCCCCCCCGTACTAAAAAATGCACTGGACCCCCCCCCCCCCGTACTAAAAAATGCACTGGACCCCCCCCCCGTACTAAAAAATGCACTGGATCCCCCGTACTAAAAAATGCACTGGACCCCCCCCGTACTAAAAAATTCACTGGACCCCCCCCGTACTAAAAAATGCACTGGACCCCCCCCCCCCCCGTACTAAAAAATGCACTGGACCCCCCGAAATAAAAAATGCACTGGACCCCCCCCCCGTATTAAAAATGCACTGAACCCCCCCTGTACAAAAAAATGCACTGGACCCCCCCCCCGTACTAAAAAATGCACTGGACCCCCCCGTATTAAAAATGCACTGGACCCCCCCCGGAATAAAAATGCACTGGACCCCCCCGGAATAAAAAAATGCACTGGACCCCCCCCCCCGTACTAAAAAATGCACTGGACCCCCCCCCCCCGGAATAAAAAAATGCACTGGACCCCCCCCCGTACTAAAAAATGCACTGGACCCCCCCCCCGTACTAAAAATGCACTGGACCCCCCGAAATAAAAAATGCACTGGACCCCCCCCCCGTATTAAAAATGCACTGAACCCCCCCTGTACAAAAAAATGCACTGGACCCCCGTACTAAAAAATGCACTGGACCCCCCGAAATAAAAAATGCACTGGACCCCCCCGTATTAAAAATGCACTGGACCCCCCCCCGTATTAAAAATGCACTGAACCCCCCCCCCCCCTGTACAAAAAAATGCACTGAACCCCCCCCCCCCCCTGTACAAAAAAATGCACTGGATCCCCCGTACTAAAAAATGCACTGGACCCCCCCCCCCCGTACTAAAAAATGCACTGGACCCCCGAATAAAAAATGCACTGGAACCCCCCCCCGTAATAAAAAATGCACTGGACCCCCCCGGAATAAAAAAATGCACTGGACCCCCCCCGTACTAAAAAATGCACTGGACCCCCCCCCCCCGTACTAAAAAATGCACTGGACCCCCCGAAATAAAAAATGCACTGGACCCCCCCCCCGTACAAAAAAATGCACTGGACCCCCCCCCCTGTACAAAAAATGCACTGGATCCCCCGTACTAAAAAATGCACTGGACCCCCCCATACTAAAAAATTCACTGGACCCCCCCCCGTACTAAAAAATGCACTGGACCCCCCCGTATTAAAAATGCACTGGAACCCCCCCCCCCCCCCGTAATAAAAAATGCACTGGACCCCCCCGGAATAAAAAAATGCACTGGACCCCCCCGTACTAAAAAATGCACTGGACCCCCCCCCCCCCGTACTAAAAAATGCACTGGACCCCCCCCCCCCCCCGTACTAAAAAATGCACTGACCCCCCGAAATAAAAAATGCACTGACCCCCGTACTAAAAAATGCACTGACCCCCGAAATAAAAAATGCACTGGACCCCCCGGAATAAAAAATGCACTGGAAAAAATGCACTGACCCCCGAAATAAAAAATGCACTGGACCCCCCGGAATAAAAAATGCACTGGAACCCCCCCCAGAATAAAAAAAATGCACTGGACCCCCCCCCCCCCGGAATAAAAAATGCATTGGACCCCCCCGGAATAAAAAATGCACTGGACCCCCCCCCGGAATAAAAAATGCACTGGACCCCCCCGGAATAAAAAATGCACTGGACCCCCCCCCCCCCCGGAATAAAAAATGCACTGGACCCCCCCCCCCCCCGGAATAAAAAATGCACTGGACCCCCCCCCCGGAATAAAAAATGCACTGGACCCCCCGGAATAAAAAATGCACTGGACCCGGACCCCCGGAATAAAAAATGCACTGGACCCGCCGGAATAAAAAATGCACTGGACCCCCCGGAATTAAAATGCACTGGACCCCCCGGAATTAAAATGCACTGGACCCCCCGGAATTAAAATGCACTGGAACCCCCCCCCCAGAATAAAAAAAATGCACTGGACCCCCCCCGGAATAAAAAAAAAATGCACTGGACCCCCCCCGGAATAAAAAATGCACTGGACCCCCCCCGGAATAAAAAATGCACTGGACCCCCCCCGGAATAAAAAATGCACTGGACCCCCCCCCCGGAATAAAAAATGCACTGGACCCCCCACCGGAATAAAAAATGCACTGGACCCCCCACCGGAATAAAAAATGCACTGGACCCCCGGAATAAAAAATGCACTGGACCCCCGGAATAAAAAATGCACTGGACCCCCGGAATAAAAAATGCACTGGACCCCCGGAATAAAAAATGCACTGGACCCCCGGAATAAAAAATGCACTGGACCCCCGGAATAAAAAATAAAAAAAAGCAATGTATCCAGAAAAGGCATCACAAGCACAACAGAATGGATGACAAATGCGTTATCATGCATGTAGAAACGCGTTCTTTTGTGCTGTGAACCGGCCCTTAGCCCTGGATCACACTTATGTGATTGCGGGAAATGCAGCGACTCCTGTGCGTTTCCCACATAGCATTGCAACTGCACGGCGTCCATGCAATCTGGTGCCAATGTCATCTTAACGCCCTCGAAACGGATCGCAAAGCGCAGTGTGATCACCCATGTTATAGGATTCAGGCACGTGTGTGTGTGTGTGGGGGGGGGGGGTCTTGCGCCATTTTGGTGCAAATGAGATTTCAAGCCATACAAAAAAAAATTGTATGACTGCAATCACACCAAACAGACATTGCATGTGAGGTGCGATTTCTGTGCGAATCACACGTGGGGTCTGCATTGCAGAAACATACATCCAGGCCAATGGTTCGTACACACGATCCGAAAACGGTCGTCCGAGGGAAGAATCGTACGGTTTTCGGATCTTGTGTACACTACTTCCGAGAGCCGATCGCGTCAGTTCATCCGATTATTATTCGATCGGACAAGCGCGAAAATTTTCCTCGTACGATTTTCGTTTAGTCAGTGTAGTTGTCGCCCCGAAAATACAAGACATGACGTCACTTCCGAATAGTTTTTTCTGTCGTACGAGAATTTTTGTGACTTTAGTAATCTATTCTAATTTCAACTTGTGATTATTAAGCAAAATAAATTTAAAAAAAAGTCGTACGATCCGTCGTCCAATCGTGTGTACGGGGCGATAATGAGGATTTTTGTCTAGGATCCCAATATAAAAACAACACACACCACCTTATCTAGGCCTCGTTTTTCCCGCCCCCACCAACAGAGACAGCTGTAGGTGGGTTATACACGTCACATCTATGACGCCTTGGGTTCAGCAAAATGCCCCCCACCCCTGAGCAGAGCTGCTGCCATGCGACCCATTCAAGTGGTGCCATCCGAGAACCCTGCGAATCCAGTGCGGCTTCCTGAATCGCACACAGTGGTTCCACACTGCCTGGGAGTGTCAATACAAAATTAATGACACCCCCCCCCCCACCCCCCCAGATCAGCTCGCATAGCACAGTACGAACTGCCAGTTCAGACATGAATCGCATTAGGTGATCCGATTCCGGTGCGGGCCAAAAAAACCAAACAGGGGTTCTGTGCAACCGGATCCGAATGCGATGCGAATTCAGCCACACAATCTGCATCGCACAGACATCACATGCCATATCGCACTGGTGTGAACGGGGACTGAGAGGGTTAAAAACAGGCTTTTTGGAAAAGGCCTGTCACATGCCCTTCAAAAAAAAAAGCGACCCACCACCGATTGTTCTTCAGAGCAAAAATGACGTACAATGCAATCCGTCAACAACAACAACAACAAACACAGCCATCTGATTTTCTGAGCTCCCCCCCATATTACCTGCTGATCCGGCCAGTAAGTCTGATTTTTGCCTTTAACAGACCAAACTGTCAAAAAAAAAAGAAAAATGGCAGTTAGAAGGTTGGGACAAACCATTTAGCAGTGACAGGGGTGCTCACACAGGTCAGATTTTATTACATGAGATATATAGAGTCAGAGATCTCTCTCTAGCTATCTCAATATTTTTTGGGGATAAAGGAGATAGATTAGATAGATAGATCTCTATATATATATATATATATATATATATATATATATATATATATATCTCCTTTAATCCCCCAAAAAAATCTGCTGCCTTAACCACTTCAGCCCCGGACCATTTTGTTGCTAAAAGACCAGGCCCCTTTTTGCATCACTAACTGACAATTGCGCGGTCGTGCGACGTGGCTCCCAAACAAAATTGACGTCCTTTTTTCCCCCCACAAATAGAGCTTTCTTTTGGTGCTATTTGATCACCTCTGTGGTTTTTATTTTTTGCGCTATAAACAAAAATAGAGCGACAATTTTGAAAAAAAATCAATATTTTTAACTTTTTGCTATAATAAAATATTCCAAGAAAATATATAAAAAAAAAAAATTTCCCCCTCAGTTTAGGCCGATACGTATTCTTCTAAATATTTTCGGTAAAAAAATTGCAATAAGCGTTGGATTGGTTTGCGCCAAAGTTTCAGCGTCTACAAAATAGGGGATAGTTTTATGGCATTTTTATTAATATTTTTTTTTTTTTACTAGTAATGGCGGGGATCAGCGATTTTTATCGTGACTGCGACATTATGACGGACACATCGGACACTTTTTTGGGACCATTGTAATTTTTATAGCGATCAGTGCTATAAAAATGCACTGATTACTGTGAAAATGACACTGGCAGTGAAGGGGTTAACCTGTAGGGGTTAAGTGTGACCTGGGGAGTGATTCTTACTGTAGGGGGATGGGCTGTGTGTGACAAGACAGTGATCACCGCTTCCGATTACACGGAGCGGAGATCGGTATCATTGTCACTAGGCAGAGCGGGGAGAGATGCTTGTTCACATTGGCATCTCCCCGCTCTCTCTGTGAGACGATGGTGGGTGTCCCCCGCGGCGATCGAGTCCGTGGGACCCGCGGTCGGAGTCATGGAGAAAGCGGCAGGGTCGCGCGCGCCCACATGGTGGCATCTTAAGACCCCTTTCACACTGAGGCGTTGAAAAAGCGCAAAAAAATGATGATTTTTTTTACTGCGTTTTTGCGGTAAAAAAGGATTATTTGGTATCCCACAATCCTCCACTCTACTGCGGTCATGTGACCTTCCCACAGCTTCTGGGTGTTTTTTACCGCGTTTTTACAGCGGTACTCATTCATTTCAATGGGGATAGGCGTTTTTTTCCAACGCACAGCCAGCAAAACGCCTCAGTGTGACAGCCCTCAGGGGCTTTCGCATCGAGAATGATGGGGCAGGATTATTTCAGGCATTTTTACAGCGCTGTTTTTACCGCGAAAACGCGGTAAAAACGCCTCAGTGTGAAAGGGGCCTAAAGGGGATGTAGCTGTACGTGCTTGTGCCTGTCCGTGCCACTCTGCCGACGTAAATGTACAGGAGGCGGTCCTTAAGTGGTTTATATTGTCAGGTGGAGCCAAACTGGCCATACACAGAAATTGTCATCAGGTGCCCGATGAAAGGAACGGAAAAAAAAAAAAATGTTTTTCCAACCCGGGTATCACCAGCGCCATCTATCAGATTACAATGGCTCTGCGGCAGGGGGGGGGGTGGTCTTCTCTGCACTGTATAGCATGGATGGAGGAACAGGATAGATCTCTTCTGTTCAGCCTCCAGGATGGGTGGGGGGGGGGGGGGGGGGGGGGGGAATAAAAAAATACGGTGTGCGGGCAGCTTTAGATTTTTTGGTCATTTCTGTGAAGTCCAACTAAATCTGCTAATCTATCAGGCTGGACGATGCTGCTGACTTAGGGTGACAACGCCACTCCTCCATAGCTACAGTGCGGCCAGTGTTGTCACCACAGGAAGAGTTCTTAGTTTTTTTTGGAATAAGCATTAAACAAACAAAGTAGAATGTTACAGGCATGATAACGGGGAGTAAGAAAGGAAAAAAGGAAAAAGAAAAAAGAAAAAAGGAAAAAGAAAAAAGAAAAAAAAAAAAAAAAAAGGAATACAGTCACCATGTCTAAGGACTGGGAAGATACAATGGATTGGAATATATTACATTTATGTTCTTGGATTTATTTGGGGTTCATTACCTACATACCATTTAAAAAAGGCAGCAATTATCAATGTACCTCCCCGGGAGGGGTTTTGTTTTTAGATCTCAAGTACTTCTTGTAGTATAGATGTAAAAAAAATATAAATAAAAAAATAGGGGTAACCCCCTCCCCCAACCACCATGCTGCTTCCTAAAAGCAAACCAAAGTTTATCTGAACCCAATCCCAATGTATTGCAGTGTTCCCAGTTCTTGTTGTGGCCGTACAGCTTGGACTTTAACCCCCTTCAATACCGGGCACTTTTACCCCTTTCCTGCCCAGGCCAATTTCAGCGCTCTCACACTTTGAATGACAATTACTCAGTCATGCAACACTGTACCCAGATGATTTTTTTTTTATCATTTTCTTCCCACAAATAGAGCTTTCTTCTGGTGGTTAATCACTGCTGGGTTTTTTATTTTTGCTAAATGAAAAAAAAGACCAAGAATTTTCAAGAAAAAAAAAAAAATAGTTCCCGTTATAACATTTTGTAAAGAAGTAATTTTTCTCCTTCGCCGATGGGCACCGACAGGCAGCACTGGCGGACACCAACAGGCAGCACTGGCGGACACCAACAGGCAGCACTGGCGGACACCAACAGGCAGCACTGGCGGGCACCAACAGGCAGCACTGGCGGGCACCAACAGGCAGCACTGGCGGGCACCAACAGGCAGCACTGGCGGGCACCAACAGGCAGCACTGGCGGGCACCAACAGGCAGCACTGGCGGGCACCAACAGGCAGCACTGGCGGACACCAACAGGCAGCACTGGCGGACACCAACAGGCAGCACTGGCGGACACCAACAGGCAGCACTGGCGGACACCAACAGGCAGCACTGGCAGGCACCAACAGGCAGCACTGGCAGGCACCAACAGGCAGCACTGGCAGGCACCAACAGGCAGCACTGGCAGGCACCAACAGGCAGCACTGGCGGGCACCAACAGGCAGCACTGGCGGGCACCAACAGGCAGCACTGGCGGGCACCAACAGGCAGCACTGGCGGGCACCAACAGGCAGCACTGGCGGGCACCAACAGGCAGCACTGGCGGGCACCAACAGGCAGCACTGGCGGGCACCAACAGGCAGCACTGGCGGGCACCAACAGGCAGCACTGGCGGGCACCAACAGGCAGCACTGGCGGGCACCAACAGGCAGCACTGGCAGGCACCAACAGGCAGCACTGGCAGGCACCAACAGACAGCACTGGCGGACACCAACAGGCAGCACTGGCGGGCACCAACAGGCAGCACTGGCGGGCACCAACAGGCAGCACTGGCAGGCACCAACAGGCAGCACTGGCAGGCACCAACAGGCAGCACTGGCGGGCACCAACAGGCAGCACTGGCGGGCACCAACAGGCAGCACTGGCGGGCACCAACAGGCAGCACTGGCGGGCACCAACAGGCAGCACTGGCGGGCACCAACAGGCAGCACTGGCGGGCACCAACAGGCAGCACTGGCAGGCACCAACAGGCAGCACTGGCAGGCACCAACAGACAGCACTGGCGGGCACCAACAGGCAGCACTGGCGGGCACCAACAGGCAGCACTGGCGGGCACCAACAGGCAGCACTGGCGGGCACCAACAGGCAGCACTGGCAGGCACCAACAGGCAGCACTGGCAGGCACCAACAGGCAGCACTGGCAGGCACCAACAGGCAGCACTGGCAGGCACCAACAGGCAGCACTGGCAGGCACCAACAGGCAGCACTGGCAGGCACCAACAGGCAGCACTGGCAGGCACCAACAGACAGCACTGGCAGGCACCAACAGACAGCACTGGCAGGCACCAACAGACAGCACTGGCAGGCACCAACAGACAGCACTGGCAGGCACCAACAGACAGCACTGGCGGGCACCAACAGACAGCACTGGCAGGCACCAACAGACAGCACTGGCAGGCACCAACAGACAGCACTGGCAGGCACCAACAGACAGCACTGGCAGGCACCAACAGACAGCACTGGCGGGCACCAACAGACAGCACTGGCAGGCACCAACAGACAGCACTGGCAGGCACCAACAGACAGCACTGGCAGGCATTACTGATGGGGCTGCACTGATTACCAATGCAGACCCCCCCCCCCCCCAGAGAGCCGCTCATCAGCTCTCCTCTACTCACACCCTTCCAACAGTGAATAGAGAAATGGCGATAACCAGCACTTCCTGGTAACGCTGCGATTGGACACAGCTGATTACATGGTAAAGAGCCTCCATCATCGGCTCTTTACCAGGATTGGAGATGTGGCGAGTCCGAGCGACATACCGCACTACCGATCGCCACCAGGAGCGGCTTTGTTCTGCTGGACATCATATGACAGTCAGAATGGGAGCCACCGCCTGGTCGTCATTTTTCTATAGGCCGGGTGGGATGTGGTTAAAGTATTTGTATATGAGAGATAGAGACCATGGAACACCTGAGCAGCCAATTGTCCCATTACTTTTGGTCCCTTAAAAAGTGGGAGGCACATATACAAACTGTTGTAATTCCTACACCGTTCACCTGATTTGGATGTAAATTCCCTCAAATTAAAGCTGAAAGTCTGCAGTAAAAGCACATCTTGTTCCTTTCAAATCCATTGTGGTGGTGTATAGAGCCAAAAAGATTAGAATTGTGTCGATGTCCCAATATTTATGGACCTGACTGTGTGTGTGTGTTTACTGTAGTACACACACACAAACACACACACAGTATTACACAAACACACACAGTATTACACACACACACACACACAGTATTACACACACACACACAGTATTACACACACACACACAGTATTACACACACACACACACAGTATTACACACACACACAGTATTACACACACACACACAGTATTACACACACACACACAGTATTACACACACACACAGTATTACACACACACACACACAGTATTACACACACACACACAGTATTACACACACACACACAGTATTACACACACACACACAGTATTACACACACACAGTATTACACACACACACACACACAGTATTACACACACACACACACACAGTATTACACACACACACACACACAGTATTACACACACACACACACACAGTATTACACACACACACACAGTATTACACACACACACACACAGTATTACACACACACACACACACACACACACACAGTATTACACACACACACACACACACACACACACACACACAGTATTACACACACACAGTATTACACACACACACACACAGTATTACACACACACACACACAGTATTACACACACACACACAGTATTACACACACACACACACAGTATTACACACACACACACAGTATTACACACACACACACACAGTATTACACACACACACACACACACAGTATTACACACACACAGTATTACACACACACAGTATTACACACACACAGTATTACACACACACAGTATTACACACACACACACACACACAGTATTACACAAACACACACACACAGTATTACACACACACACACACACACACACACACACACAGTATTACACACACACAGTATTACACACACACAGTATTACACACACACAGTATTACACACACACAGTATTACACACACACAGTATTACACACACACAGTATTACACAAACACACACACACAGTATTACACAAACACACACACACAGTATTACACACACACACACACACACACAGTATTACACACAAACACACACACACAGTATTACACACACACAAACACACACACACAGTATTACACACACACAAACACACACACACAGTATTACACACACACACAGTATTACACACACACAGTATTACACACACACACACACAGTATTACACACACACACACACAGTATTACACACACACACACAGTATTACACACACACACAGTATTACACAAACACACACAGTATTACAGAAACACACACAGTATTACAGAAACACACACACACAGTATTACACACACACACAGTATTACACACACACACAGTATTACACACACACACAGTATTACACACACACACAGTATTACACACACACACACACAGTATTACACACACACACAGTATTACACACACACACAGTATTACACACACACACACACACAGTATTACACACACACACAGTATTACACACACACACAGTATTACACACACACAGTATTACACACACACAGTATTACACAAACACACACAGTATTACACAAACACACACACACACAGTATTACACACACACAGTATTACACAAACACACACACAGTATTACACAAACACACACACAGTATTACACACACACACACACACAGTATTACACACACACACACACAGTATTACACACACACACAGTATTACACAAACACACACACACAGTATTACACACACACACAAACACACACACACAGTATTACACACACACACACAGTATTACACACACACACAGTATTACACACACACACAAACACACACACACAGTATTACACACACACACAAACACACACACACAGTATTACACACACACACAGTATTACACACACACACAGTATTACACACACACACAGTATTACACACACACAGTATTACACACACACAGTATTACACACACACAGTATTACACACACACAGTATTACACACACACACACACAGTATTACACACACACACACACACAGTATTACACAAACACACACAGTATTACACAAACACACACAGTATACACACATCTATGTGTGTGTGGACATATACACTGATAATCAGGGCATTGATCCTCAGTGCAGTCCCAACAGCGCCCACCAGTGTCGCCACCTCACCCGTGCCCACCAGTGCCGCCTCTTCAGTGCAGCCTATCGGTGCTCAGCCTCCTCAGCGCCCCAACAGCGAAGGCGAAACAAAAATTACTTATTTGCTAAATTTTATAACAAACCAAGTAAAAAAAAAACCCGGACCAATGGGCCCGAAGGGAGCCATGTCCTTTTCCTATACTAGGCAGAAAGAAAAAAAAACTGATCTGCGAGATGCAGAGAGAGAGGGGTTACACCCAGAGGGTCCGCCCCCTGGGCGGTGCTGTATAAGGTGTGACACTTTCTACAAGTTTTCTGCCTAGTCACTCCTAACTGAAGGATAATACCCACTTGTCAATAAGAAGCTGTGTCCGTCCATGAACGAAAGAGTAAAACATTTTTCAAAGATGTTTTTTTCCTTTTCATTTATGTAGCAAAAAAAAAAAAAAAAAAAAAAACACTCCACAGATAATTAAATACCACAAAAAGAAAGCTTGATTTGTGAAAAAAAAAAAAAAAAAAAAAAGATACAAATTGTCCTGGGTAAGAGGGTAGGTAGGGGGTGAAAGTTCCCGGTAGGCAAGTGGTTAAAAGGATATTAAACCCAACACCAAAAATGTCATATATATATTGCAGCTTACCAATCAGATGTGGTGGCTGCATTCGTTTTCTTCTGGCCAGTAACACACCTCCTGTATTAGAGCGCCCCCCCCCCCCCCCCCCCACTCTGGATGAAGGAAAACAGGGGGCACCTTTGGACAGTAGTATTGTCAGTCTGAGAGGAGGGGGTACTGCGTTTGTACCTTGCAAAAAAAAAAGGTTCCCTTTGGAATCCTTCAGAACGCTTTGGAGCATTTTTTATTTTTTTTTGAGTCGCTTGTCCACGTTTCACAGGTGCATTGCTGGGAGTCAGGAAACCAGAAATCGGACCAGAAACACATGAAAAGTGGATTATTTGAAGGGAGCAGTGTGATAAAGGGATACATTTTCAGGAAAGTTTGTTCTGTTGAGAAAAACAAACAGACTTACTGGCTGGATCACCAGGTGAAAATAGAAGAAAGCCTAAAAAAAAAAAAAAAAAAAAATGAAAAAAAATGAAAAAAAGAGAAAACAAATGCAGCCGTCCCATGTAATGATTGGGGAGGTGCAGTATAATAGTGATTTGTTTGTGGGGTTAATACGGCGGTAACCGAGGCGGATATGAGGATAGAGGACGGGGCGGTCAGACAGGTTTGTGTGGCGCACACGGAAAACAAACATTTGTGGTATTTATTTAGTTTGGCACGATAGGAATCCACAACAATAAAATCACCAGAAACACAGAATTCTGCTTCCTACAGACCCCGAGATAATCAGACATGTCACATCTGTCCTGCCTACAAGGCCCCGATCACACCTCAATGTTTCGTAGCTCGAAGGTCGAGGAGCAGGAAAAAAAAACAACAATTATTCTCTATGGAGACGCTTCACATCTCCACTACAAGTCACCTAAAAATCAAAAAAGGTCTGCAGCTTTTATTGTAGCTCAAATCTGTCAGATTGGTGCATGTTTTTCTGCTCAAATACAATAATTAAATAATAATAAAAAAAAAAAAAAAAATAATAGAGATAGAAAGATGATAGAGATAGAAAGATGATAGAGATAGAAAGATGATAGAGATAGAAAGATGATAGAGATAGAAAGATGATAGAGATAGAAAGATGATAGAGATAGAAAGATGATAGAGATAGAAAGATGATAGAGATAGAAAGATGATAGAGATAGAAAGATGATAGAGATAGAAAGATGATAGAGATAGAAAGATGATAGAGATAGAAAGATGATAGAGATAGAAAGATGATAGAGATAGAAAGATGATAGAGATAGAAAGATGATAGAGATAGAAAGATGATAGAGATAGAAAGATGATAGAGATAGAAAGATGATCGAAAGAGGATAGAGATATATATATATATATATATTAAAAACAAACTCACTCTAACCCCAGCCCTTAATTCTATAAACCCCCAACCTAACAAAATAAATAAGTAGATAAAAAAAAAAATTCAACTAATCCCCAACAAAAAAAAAAAAAAAAAATATGATAGAGGGGGGGGGTTAAAAAAAAAAAAAAAAAAAAACACACACACACACACAGCAAAACACTAACTAAATAGATATTTTTCCTCTATTGACCAATTAAAAACTGCCAAAGCTCATAACACTTAGGGCCAGTTCACACCATAGAAGCGCAATCCGGATGCGTTCCAGGTGCTTTTTTGCATGCGCGTTTTTGATGCGTTCCAGTGCTTTTTTTTCACCCCACTTTTTTCTTAACCTTAAATAAGGACAATTGTGTTCCAGTGCGTTTTTGGTGCATTCCGGTGCGTTTATTGATGTGTTTCACAGCGTTCCAGTGCAGGTAAAATGCAGCATGTTTTACTTTTTTTTTTCTGGAAATGGAACACACTGGTTTAAACTATGCCATTGAAAATCATATACCGTATATACTCCAGTATAAGCTGAGTTTTTCAGCACATTTTTTTTTGTGCTGAAAATACCCCCCTCGGCTTATACTCGAGTCACCTTTTTGCGCCTGATCTCCCGGACTTTGGGGACCCGGTACCGGCCGGCCGTAGGTCCCCAGGACAGGAAACTTGGCACACTTGTAGCCCCACTCTTCCTCTACAAGTGTGCAAAGTTTGTTGTCCGGGGAACCTACGGCCGGGGAGCACCGATTTTTCAAACCCAGGGCATCCCTTCTATAGACTCCCATGTTAAACGGTCATTTCTCTGGTGACTTTAGGGACCCGGTACCGGCCGGTCGTAGGTCCACTGGACCCGAAACTTGGCACACATGTAGCCCCACTCTTCTTCTACAAGTGTGCGAAGTTTGTTGTCTGGAGGACCTACGGCTGGGGAGAACCGATTTTTCAAACTCGGGCACCTCTTCCATAGACTCCCATGTTAAACGTCAGTCTAGTCATGGGCAGAGTGAGGCATGCAGATGGACATCCTAGGCTTATACTCGAGTCAATACGTTTTCCCATGGTTTTTGTGGTAAAATTAGGTGCCTCGGCTTATATTCGGGTCGGCTTATACTGTATATATGGTAACCCACTTTCCATGCATTTTTGATGCAGAAAAAAAAAAAAAAAAACGCACTGGACTGCATGTGGTGTGAACTGGCCCTTAAAGAAAACGCTGTACACAAAAATGCTCAAAAACGCGTATATAAACACCCAAAAAAAAAAATGCTTAAAAAAACGCGACGCTGGGGAGTGAATGCAGTCAAAGAGTCCAATTAGCCCTCCTAGTTCTTATCCTAGACCAGCGATGGAGAACCTTGGCACCCCAGATGTTTAGGAACTACATTTCCCATGATGCTCGTGCACTCTGCAATGTAGGTGAGCATCATGGGAAATGTAGTTCAAAACCATCTGGGGTGCCAAGGTTCGCCATCACTGGTCTAGGACTACAAGTCAATTAGCGTCTATCTATGTTCTTGAGATGGAGACATCTGGAGTAGGTTTAGCAAAAAAAAAAAAAGAAGAATGATGGGCAGGGCTGACACCACTCACCATTGTGCTTCCTTGCTGTTCTGTACAGTACCAAAGTTAGGACACCCCACCCAAACACATACTTATTTAACCACTTAAGGACCGCCGCACGCCCATGTACGTCGGCAGAATGGCACGGCTGGGCACATGGGCGTACAGGTACGTCCCCTTTAAGAGCCCAGCCGTGGGTCCTCTTCTCCGTGACCGTCTCCGCGGGAACAGCGGACCCGATCGCCGCCGGTGTCCCGCAATCGGGTCACAGAGAGGAAGAACGGGGAGAGGTAAGTGTAAACAAACATCTCCCCGTGCTTCCTAGTGAGCCTGTCACTGATCGTCTGTTCCCTGTCATAGAGAACGACGATCAGTGACGTCACACGCTAAGCCACTCCCCCCCCACAGTAAGAAACACTCAACCCCTACAGCGCCACCTAGAGGTTAACCCCTTCACTGCCAGTGTCATTTTTACAGTAATCAATGCATTTTTATAGCAATATTCGCTGTAAAAATGACAATGGTCCCAAAAATGTGTCAAGTGTCCGATGTGTCCGCCATAATGTCGCAGTCACGGAAAAAAAAAAATGCTGATCGCCGCCATTACTAGAAAAAAAATATATATTAATAAAAATGCCATATAAAACTTCCCTATTTGGTAGACGCTATAAATTTTGCGCAAAGCAATCAATAAACGTTTATTGCGATTTTTTTTTACCAAAAATATGTAGAAGAATACGTATCGGCCTAAACTGAGGGAAAAAAACATTTTTATATATTTTTTGGGGATATTATAGCAAAAAGTAAAAAATATAGCTTTTTTTTTTCAAAATTGTACCTTTATTTTTGTTTATAGCGCAAAAAATTTAAAAAACCGCAGGGGTGATCAAATACCACCAAAAGAAAGCTTTATTTGTGGGAAAAAAAGGACGCCAATTTTGTTTGGGAGCCACGTCGCACGACTGCGCAATTGTCAGTTAAAGCGACGGCAGTGCCGAATCGCAAAAAGGGGCCTGGTCTTTAGGCTGCCTAATGGTCTGGGGCTGAAGTGGTTAAATGGCACATGTAGGCGGCCCATATATGTAGTCCAGCTTTGAGGCATTAAGTAGAAGAGACCCCATTCCCACCACCCAAATATACTTGGCAAGGATGTCAGCAACATTGTTGCAGATTCTTACCTTTTCGTAGAAATTGCGCTCTCGTTTCAGATTCCTTTCCCCCACCGACCTTTGAATTGGGGATCTGCCTTCATCACCGCCGCCCGAGCGACCTCAGCGCTGGAAAGAGAAAAGCTGCGGCTTCAGTATTGATTTGGATGAGGAGGAACCTTTACATAGGAGGGTCTCACCCAAAAATAATAAAAATGACAGAAATGTGGCGGCAGAGGGACCTCCACCCAGCCTGGCAGGCAGAAGACGGAACCCGCAGATTTTGTTGTGTCCGGTAGACCAGACAACGTTTTCTTGTGAAAGGCAAAAAAAAAAAAAAAGTAACTGGAGAAGAAGAAGTTTCACTTTCCTGATTACGTTCAGCCTGTTCTCCTGCAGCAAACAAGACTCAGTGGGAACCTCGTGCAGCGTATGCTTGTATCTATTCCGTGATTGGACACTGATCCGAGGTCAGGGCTCTGGGGTTGGACAATGTCCAGTCAATCAGTAGATACGAGTTTAAAACACTTACATTGATCTATGACGTCACCCAGGGTCCCAACAATGAAGCCCCACACAGCATACAACATTAGGCTCAAAGCAGTGTTCTCCAAACTGTGGCCCTTGGGGTATTATTGTATTCTACAAAAAAGGGCTCAATTCCTCCCAATGACGACAATGGGCACAATGAAACCAATGATGGAGGAAAATTCCCCCCCCCCCCCCAAGGACGCCAACAATGGGGCCCAATTCCACCCAATGACGACAACAATGGGCACAATGAAACCAATGATGGAGGAAAATTCCCCCCCCCCCCCAAGGACGCCAACAATGGGGCCCAATTCCACCCAATGACAGGGGATTCTTTACGCCAGCTATACTGGTTGTTTCTATGGTGCAGGCGGCTGGACCACAAAGTCACTAGTTGTTACTAAGGTGCAGGCGGCTGGACCACAGAGTCACTGGTTGTTACTATGCTACAGGCAGCTGGGCCACAGAGTCACTGGTTGTTACTATGGTGCAGGCATCAGGGCAACAGAGTCACTGGTTGTTACTATGGTTCAGGCGGCTGGGCCACAGTCACTGGTTGTTACTATACTGCAGGCAGCTGGGCAACAGAGTCACTGGTTGTTACTATGCTGCAGGCGGCTGGGCCACAGAGTCACTGGTTGTTACTATACTGCAGGCAGCTGGGCAACAGAGTCACTGGTTGTTACTATGCTGCAGGCGGCTGGGCCACAGAGTCACTGGTTGTTACTATACTGCAGGCAGCTGGGCAACAGAGTCACTGGTTGTTACTATGGTGCAGGCGGCAGGGCAACAGAGTCACTGTAGCATACAAAATAATTCCGCGCTGCCCTCTGGATAAGCTGCTAACACAACAAGTAGACAAATAGCAAAAAGCGTGGAAACAAAAAGTGTAGCGCTAATCAAAAAAATGAACAAGAATGCATGACGCACTCAAATGAGTATATAAAAATGGTGCAATATAAAAAAAGACACTCAAATATTGTGTAAGAACAGTAAGAAGTCCTCATATATACAAAATGTCTATATGCGAAATACAAGTGAAAACTGAGGACCCCAGATTATGTCCTAGGAGACGAAACGTGTCGGGGGCTCCATTGTTGCCACATTCTTTGCAAAGCGCTTTTATATCAACTTAAATGTAAGTGTTTCCACTACAATAAATTTTGATTTATATACAGAGTTACGCTATGTGGCTGTTTCTTTTCTTTATTACATGATACTTACCTGCTCATATTGATTGGGATATTCCCGGACCACTACTGCATATGAGGTTATCTGCTAAGAAGTCATCTTTCTTCTGTGATTTCTCTCTCCCTGTTGATGTTTGGCCATTTTCAGCACAGCAATTTGCAGCATACAGATTGTCCAGGTTCCATCGTGGTTCCACCACACTAAGCCGGTTTGAGCCACTGAACATATGCTCCTCTGGGTTCAAACTATCTGGTAAGCTCCTTACCTATTGGTGGTGGTTCTCTTCATCTTCTCACCGTCACTTTTTCCTCAAAGTCTTCACTCACCTTTGAATTTCACCATTGCCTTCATTTTTGAATTACTTTAGGACACTCAGTTGCACAAGTTTTCACTTGTATTTCGCATATAGACATTTTGTATATATGAGGACTTTTCACTGTTCTTGCTTAATATTTGAGTGTCTTTTTTTATATTGCACCATTTTTATATACTCATTTGAGCGCGTCATGCATTCTTGTTCATTTTTTTGATTAGCGCTACACTTTGTTTCCAACAGAGTCACCGGTTGTTACTATGGGGCAGGCGGCAGGGCCACAGAGTCACTGGTTGTTACTATGGGGCAGGCGGCTGGACCACAGAGTCACCGGTTGTTACTATGGGGCAGGCGGCAGGGCCACAGAGTCACTGGTTGTTACTATGGGGCAGGCGGCAGGGCCACAGAGTCACTGGTTGTTACTATGGGGCAGGCGGCTGGACCACAGAGTCACCGGTTGTTACTATGGGGCAGGCGGCAGGGCCACAGAGTCACTGGTTGTTACTATGGGGCAGGCGGCAGGGCCACAGAGTCACTGGTTGTTATTATGGGGCAGGCGGCAGGGCCACAGAGTCACTGGTTGTTACTATGGGACAGGCGGCAGGGCCACAGAGTCACTGGTTGTTACTATGGGGCAGGCGGCTGGACCACAGAGTCACTGGTTGTTACTATGGGGCAGGCGGCAGGGCCAGAGTCACTGGTTGTTACTATGGGGCAGGCGGCTGGACCACAGAGTCACCGGTTGTTACTATGGGGCAGGCGGCAGGGCCACAGAGTCACTGGTTGTTACTATGGGGCAGGCGGCTGGACCACAGAGTCACTGGTTGTTACTATGGGGCAGGCGGCAGGGCAACAGAGTCACTGGTTGTTACTATGGGGCAGGCGGTAGGGCAACAGAGTCACTGGTTGTTACTATGGGGCAGGCGGTAGGGCAACAGAGTCACTGGTTGTTACTATGGGGCAGGCGGCAGGGCAACAGAGTCACAGGAAATCGTTCTCTTTATTTGATCAGAAGTAGTACTGTGCAGAGTCCATACATACAGAAGAACAGATACTGAGAATTACACCCAACATACAGGACAGGAGAAGTAGTACTGTGCAGAGTCCATACATACAGAATAAGAACAGATACTGAGAATTACACCCGGCATACAGGACAAGAGAAGTAGTACTGTGCAGAGTCCATACATACAGAATAAGAACAGATACTGAGAATTACACCCGGCATACAGGACAAGAGAAGTAGTACTGTGCAGAGTCCATACATTACAGAATAAGAACAGATACTGAGAATTACACCCAACATACAGGACAAGAGAAGTAGTACTGTGCAGAGTCCATACATACAGAATAAGAACAGATACTGAGAATTACACCCGACATACAGGACAAGAGAAGTAGTACTGTGCAGAGTCCATACATTACAGAATAAGAACAGATACTGAGAATTACACCCGGCATACAGGACAAGAGAAGTAGTACTGTGCAGAGTCCATACATACAGAATAAGGACAGATACTGAGAATTACACCCGGCATACAGGACAAGAGAAGTAGTACTGTGCAGAGCCCATACATACAGAATAAGAAGAGATACTGAGAATTACACCCGGCATACAGGACAAGAGAAGTAGTAATGTGCAGAGTCCATACATACAGAATAGGAACAGATACTGAGAATTACACCCAACATACAGGAGAAGAGAAGTGGTACTGTGCAGAGTCCATACATACAGAATAAGAACAGATACTGAGAATTACACCCGACATACAGGACAAGAGAAGTGGTACTGTGCAGAGTCCATACATACAGAATAAGAACAGATACTGAGAATTAAACCCGGCATACAGGACAAGAGAAGTAGTACTGTGCAGAGTCCATACATACAGAATAAGAACAGATACTGAGAATTACACCCGACATACAGGACAAGAGAAGTAGTACTGTGCAAAGCCCATACATACAGAATAAGAAGAGATACTGAGAATTACACCCGGCATACAGGACAAGAGAAGTAGTACTGTGCAGAGTCCATATATACAGAATAAGAAGAGATACTGAGAATTACACCCGGCATACAGGACAGGAGAAGTAGTACTGTGCAGAGTCCATACATACAGAATAAGAACAGATACTGAGAATTACACCCGACATACAGGACAAGAGAAGTAGTACTGTGCAGAGTCCATACATACAGAATAAGAAGAGATACTGAGAATTACACCCGACATACAGGACAGGAGAAGTAGTACTGTGCAGAGTCCATACATACAGAATAAGAACAGATACCGAGAATTACACCCGACATACAGGACAAGAGAAGTAGTACTGTGCAGAGTCCATACATACAGAATAAGAACAGATACTGAGAATTACACCCGACATACAGGACAAGAGAAGTGGTACTGTGCAGAGTCCATACATACAGAATAAGAACAGATACTGAGAATTACACCCGACATACAGGACAAGAGAAGTAGTACTGTGCAGAGTCCATACATACAGAATAAGAACAGATACAGAGAATTACACCCGACATACAGGACAAGAGAAGTAGTACTGTGCAGAGTCCATACATACAGAATAAGAACAGATACTGAGAATTACACCCGGCATAAAGGACAAGAGAAGTAGTAATGTGCAGAGTCCATACATACAGAATAAGAACAGATACTGAGAATTACACCCGGCATACAGGACAAGAGAAGTAGTACTGTGCAGAGTCCATACATACAGAATAAGAACAGATACTGAGAATTACACCCGGCATAAAGGACAAGAGAAGTAGTAATGTGCAGAGTCCATACATACAGAATAAGAACAGATACTGAGAATTACACCCGGCATACAGGACAAGAGAAGTAGTACTGTGCAGAGTCCATACATACAGAATAAGAACAGATACCGAGAATTACACCCGACATACAGGACAAGAGAAGTAGTACTGTGCAGAGTCCATACATACAGAATAAGAACAGATACTGAGAATTACACCCGACATACAGGACAGGAGAAGTAGTACTGTGCAGAGTCCATACATACAGAATAAGAACAGATACCGAGAATTACACCCGACATACAGGACAAGAGAAGTAGTACTGTGCAGAGTCCATACATACAGAATAAGAACAGATACCGAGAATTACACCCGACATACAGGACAAGAGAAGTAGTACTGTGCAGAGTCCATACATACAGAATAAGAACAGATACTGAGAATTACACCCAACATACAGGACAAGAGAAGTAGTACTGTGCAGAGTCCATACATACAGAATAGGAACAGATACTGAGAATTACACCCGGCATACAGGACAAGAGAAGTAGTACTGTGCAGAGTCCATACATACAGAATAAGGACAGATACTGAGAATTACACCCGGCATACAGGACAAGTAGTACTGTGCAGAGTCCATACATACAGAATAAGAACAGATACCGAGAATTACACCCGGCATACAAGACAGGAGAAGTAGTACTGTGCAGAGTCCATACATACAGAATAAGAATAGATACCGAGAATTACACCCGACATACAAGACAGGAGAAGTAGTACTGTGCAGAGTCCATACATACAGAATAAGAACAGATACTGAGAATTACACCCGACATACAGGACAAGAGAAGTAGTACTGTGCAGAGTCCATACATACAGAATAAGAATAGATACCGAGAATTACACCCGACATACAGGACAAGAGAAGTAGTAATGTGCAGAGTCCATACATACAGAATAAGAAGAGATACCGAGAATTACACCCGACATACAGGACAAGAGAAGTGGTACTGTGCAGAGTCCATACATACAGAATAAGAACAGATACTGAGAATTACACCCGGCATACAGGACAAGAGAAGTAGTACTGTGCAGAGTCCATACATACAGAATAAGAACAGATACTGAGAATTACACCCGGCATACAGGACAAGAGAAGTAGTACTGTGCAGAGTCCATACATACAGAATAAGAACAGATACTGAGAATTACACCCGACATACAGGACAAGAGAAGTAGTACTGTGCAGAGTCCATACATACAGAATAAGAACAGATACTGAGAATTACACCCAACATACAGGAGAAGTAGTACTGTGCAGAGTCCATACATACAGAATAGGAACAGATACTGAGAATTACACCCGACATACAGGACAGGAGAAGTAGTACTGTGCAGAGTCCATACATACAGAATAAGAACAGATACCGAGAATTACACCCGACATACAGGACAAGAGAAGTAGTACTGTGCAGAGTCCATACATACAGAATAAGAACAGATACTGAGAATTACACCCAACATACAGGACAAGAGAAGTAGTACTGTGCAGAGTCCATACATACAGAATAAGAACAGATACTGAGAATTACACCCGACATACAGGACAAGAGAAGTAGTACTGTGCAGAGTCCATACATACAGAATAGGAACAGATACTGAGAATTACACCCGACATACAGGACAGGAGAAGTGGTACTGTGCAGAGTCCATACATACAGAATAAGAACAGATACTGAGAATTACACCCGACATACAGGACAAGAGAAGTAGTACTGTGCAGAGTCCATACATACAGAATAAGAACAGATACCGAGAATTACACCCGACATACAGGACAGGAGAAGTAGTACTGTGCAGAGTCCATACATACAGAATAAGAACAGATACTGAGAATTACACCCGACATACAGGACAAGAGAAGTGGTACTGTGCAGAGTCCATACATACAGAATAAGAACAGATACCGAGAATTACACCCGACATACAGGACAGGAGAAGTAGTACTGTGCAGAGTCCATACATACAGAATAAGAACAGATACTGAGAATTACACCCGACATACAGGACAGGAGAAGTAGTACTGTGCAGAGTCCATACATACAGAATAAGAACAGATACTGAGAATTACACCCAACATACAGGACAAGAGAAGTAGTACTGTGCAGAGTCCATACATACAGAATAAGAACAGATACTGAGAATTACACCCGACATACAGGACAAGAGAAGTGGTACTGTGCAGAGTCCATACATACAGAATAAGAACAGATACTGAGAATTACACCCGACATACAGGAAAAGAGAAGTAGTACTGTGCAGAGTCCATACATACAGAATAAGAAGAGATACTGAGAATTACACCCAACATACAGGACAGGAGAAGTAGTACTGTGCAGAGTCCATACATACAGAATAAGAACAGATACCGAGAATTACACCCGACATACAGGAAAAGAGAAGTAGTACTGTGCAGAGTCCATACATACAGAATAAGAACAGATACTGAGAATTACACCCGGCATACAGGACAAGAGAAGTAGTACTGTGCAGAGTCCATACATACAGAATAAGAACAGATACTGAGAATTACACCCGACATACAGGACAAGAGAAGTAGTACTGTGCAGAGTCCATACATACAGAATAAGAAGAGATACCGAGAATTACACCCGACATACAGGACAAGAGAAGTAGTACTGTGCAGAGTCCATACATACAGAATAAGAACAGATACTGAGAATTACACCCGACATACAGGACAGGAGAAGTAGTACTGTGCAGAGTCCATACATACAGAATAAGAACAGATACCGAGAATTACACCCGACATACAGGACAAGAGAAGTAGTACTGTGCAGAGTCCATACATACAGAATAAGAACAGATACTGAGAATTACACCCGACATACAGGACAAGAGAAGTAGTACTGTGCAGAGTCCATACATACAGAATAAGAAGAGATACCGAGAATTACACCCGACATACAGGACAAGAGAAGTAGTACTGTGCAGAGTCCATACATACAGAATAAGAAGAGATACTGAGAATTACACCCAACATACAGGACAGGAGAAGTAGTACTGTGCAGAGTCCATACATACAGAATAAGAACAGATACCGAGAATTACACCCGACATACAGGAAAAGAGAAGTAGTACTGTGCAGAGTCCATACATACAGAATAAGAACAGATACTGAGAATTACACCCGGCATACAGGACAAGAGAAGTAGTACTGTGCAGAGTCCATACATACAGAATAAGAACAGATACTGAGAATTACACCCGACATACAGGACAAGAGAAGTAGTACTGTGCAGAGTCCATACATACAGAATAAGAAGAGATACCGAGAATTACACCCGACATACAGGACAAGAGAAGTAGTACTGTGCAGAGTCCATACATACAGAATAAGAACAGATACTGAGAATTACACCCGACATACAGGACAGGAGAAGTAGTACTGTGCAGAGTCCATACATACAGAATAAGAACAGATACCGAGAATTACACCCGACATACAGGACAAGAGAAGTAGTACTGTGCAGAGTCCATACATACAGAATAAGAACAGATACTGAGAATTACACCCGACATACAGGACAAGAGAAGTGGTACTGTGCAGAGTCCATACATACAGAATAAGAACAGATACCGAGAATTACACCCGACATACAGGACAAGAGAAGTGGTACTGTGCAGGGTCCATACATACAGAATAAGAACAGATACTGAGAATTACACCCGGCATACAGGACAAGAGAAGTAGTACTGTGCAGAGTCCATACATACAGAATAAGAACAGATACTGAGAATTACACCCGACATACAGGACAAGAGAAGTAGTACTGTGCAGAGTCCATACATACAGAATAAGAACAGATACTGAGAATTACACCCGACATACAGGACAAGAGAAGTAGTACTGTGCAGAGTCCATACATACAGAATAAGAACAGATACTGAGAATTACACCCGACATACAGGACAAGAGAAGTAGTACTGTGCAGAGTCCATACATACAGAATAGGAACAGATACTGAGAATTACACCCGGCATACAGGACAAGAGAAGTAATACTGTGCAGAGTCCATACATACAGAATAAGAACAGATACTGAGAATTACACCCGACATACAGGACAAGAGAAGTAGTACTGTGCAGAGTCCATACATACAGAATAAGAACAGATACCGAGAATTACACCCGACATACAGGACAAGAGAAGTAGTACTGTGCAGAGTCCATACATACAGAATAAGAACAGATACTGAGAATTACACCCGACATACAGGACAGGAGAAGTAGTACTGTGCAGAGTCCATACATACAGAATAAGAAGAGATACTGAGAATTACACCCGACATACAGGACAAGAGAAGTAGTACTGTGCAGAGTCCATACATACAGAATAAGAACAGATACTGAGAATTACACCCAACATACAGGACAAGAGAAGTAGTACTGTGCAGAGTCCATACATACAGAATAAGAAGAGATACTGAGAATTACACCCGACATACATGACAAGAGAAGTAGTACTGTGCAGAGTCCATACATACAGAATAAGAACAGATACCGAGAATTACACCCGGCATACAGGACAAGAGAAGTAGTACTGTGCAGAGTCCATACATACAGAATAGGAACAGATACTGAGAATTACACCCGACATACAGGACAAGAGAAGTAGTACTGTGCAGAGTCCATACATACAGAATAGGAACAGATACTGAGAATTACACCCGACATACAGGACAAGAGAAGTAGTACTGTGCAGGGTCCATACATACAGAATAAGAACAGATACTGAGAATTACACCCGACATACAGGACAAGAGAAGTAGTACTGTGCAGAGTCCATACATACAGAATAAGAAGAGATACCGAGAATTACACCCGACATACAGGACAAGAGAAGTAGTACTGTGCAGAGTCCATACATACAGAATAGGAACAGATACTGAGAATTACACCCGGCATACAGGACAAGAGAAGTAGTACTGTGCAGAGTCCATACATACAGAATAAGAACAGATACTGAGAATTACACCCGACATACAGGACAAGAGAAGTAGTACTGTGCAGAGTCCATACATACAGAATAAGAACAGATACTGAGAATTACACCCGACATACAGGACAAGAGAAGTAGTACTGTGCAGAGTCCATACATATAGAATAAGAACAGATACTGAGAATTACACCCGGCATACAGGACAAGAGAAGTAGTACTGTGCAGAGTCCATACATATAGAATAAGAACAGATACTGAGAATTACACCCGGCATACAGGACAAGAGAAGTGGTACTGTGCAGAGTCCATACATACAGAATAAGAAGAGATACTGAGAATTACACCCGGCATACAGGACAAGAGAAGTAATACTGTGCAGAGTCCATACATACAGAATAAGAACAGATACTGAGAATTACACCCGACATACAGGACAAGAGAAGTAGTACTGTGCAGAGTCCATACATACAGAATAAGGACAGATACTGAGAATTACACCCGGCATACAGGACAAGAGAAGTAGTACTGTGCAGAGTCCATACATACAGAATAAGAACAGATACTGAGAATTACACCCGGCATACAGGACAAGAGAAGTAGTACTGTGCAGGGTACATACATACAGAATAAGAACAGATACTGAGAATTACACCCGACATACAGGACAAGAGAAGTAGTACTGTGCAGAGTCCATACATTACAGAATAAGAACAGATACTGAGAATTACACCCGGCATACAGGACAAGAGAAGTGGTACTGTGCAGAGTCCATACATACAGAATAAGAACAGATACCGAGAATTACACCCGACATACAGGACAGGAGAAGTAGTACTGTGCAGAGTCCATACATACAGAATAAGAACAGATACTGAGAATTACACCCGACATACAGGACAAGAGAAGTAGTACTGTGCAGAGTCCATACATACAGAATAAGAACAGATACCGAGAATTACACCCGACATACAGGACAAGAGAAGTAGTACTGTGCAGAGTCCATACATACAGAATAAGAACAGATACCGAGAATTACACCCGACATACAGGACAAGAGAAGTAGTACTGTGCAGAGTCTATACATACAGAATAAGAACAGATACTGAGAATTACACCCGACATACAGGACAGGAGAAGTAGTACTGTGCAGAGTCCATACATACAGAATAAGAACAGATACTGAGAATTACACCCGACATACAGGACAGGAGAAGTAGTACTGTGCAGAGTCCATACATACAGAATAAGAACAGATACCGAGAATTACACCCGGCATACAGGACAAGAGAAGTAGTACTGTGCAGAGTCCATACATACAGAATAGGAACAGATACCGAGAATTACACCCGACATACAGGACAAGAGAAGTAGTACTGTGCAGAGTCCATACATACAGAATAAGAACAGATACTGAGAATTACACCCAACATACAGGACAAGAGAAGTAGTACTGTGCAGAGTCCATACATACAGAATAAGAAGAGATACCGAGAATTACACCCAGCATACAGGACAAGAGAAGTAGTACTGTGCAGAGTCCATACATACAGAATAAGAAGAGATACCGAGAATTACACCCGACATACAGGACAAGAGAAGTAGTACTGTGCAGAGTCCATACATACAGAATAAGAAGAGATACTGAGAATTACACCCGACATACAGGACAAGAGAAGTAGTACTGTGCAGAGTCCATACATACAGAATAAGAAGAGATACCGAGAATTACACCCGACATACAGGACAAGAGAAGTAGTACTGTGCAGAGTCCATACATACAGAATAAGAAGAGATACTGAGAATTACACCCGGCATACAGGACAAGAGAAGTAGTACTGTGCAGAGTCCATACATACAGAATAAGAACAGATACTGAGAATTACACCCGACATACAGGACAAGAGAAGTGGTACTGTGCAGAGTCCATACATACAGAATAAGAACAGATACCGAGAATTACACCCGACATACAGGACAAGAGAAGTAGTACTGTGCAGAGTCTATACATACAGAATAAGAACAGATACTGAGAATTACACCCGACATACAGGACAGGAGAAGTAGTACTGTGCAGAGTCCATACATACAGAATAAGAACAGATACCGAGAATTACACCCGACATACAGGACAAGAGAAGTAGTACTGTGCAGAGTCCATACATACAGAATGAGAACAGATACCGAGAATTACACCCGGCATACAGGACAAGAGAAGTAGTACTGTGCAGAGTCCAATCATACAGAATAAGAACAGATACTGAGAATTACACCCAACATACAGGACAAGAGAAGTAGTACTGTGCAGAGTCCATACATACAGAATAAGAACAGATACTGAGAATTACACCCGACATACAGGACAAGAGAAGTAGTACTGTGCAGAGTCCATACATACAGAATAGGAACAGATACCGAGAATTACACCCGACATACAGGACAAGAGAAGTAGTACTGTGCAGAGTCCATACATACAGAATAGGAACAGATACCGAGAATTACACCCGACATACAGGACAAGAGAAGTAGTACTGTGCAGAGTCCATACATACAGAATAAGAACAGATACTGAGAATTACACCCGGCATACAGGACAAGAGAAGTATTACTGTGCAGAGTCCAATCATACAGAATAAGAACAGATACTGAGAATTACACCCGACATACAGGACAAGAGAAGTAGTACTGTGCAGAGTCCATACATACAGAATAACAACAGATACCGAGAATTACACCCGACATACAGGACAGGAGAAGTAGTACTGTGCAGAGTCCATACATACAGAATAAGAACAGATACCGAGAATTACACCCGACATACAGGACAAGAGAAGTAGTACTGTGCAGAGTCCATACATACAGAATAAGAACAGATACCGAGAATTACACCCGACATACAGGACAGGAGAAGTAGTACTGTGCAGAGTCCATACATACAGAATAAGAACAGATACCGAGAATTACACCCGACATACAGGACAGGAGAAGTAGTACTGTGCAGAGTCCATACATACAGAATAAGAACAGATACTGAGAATTACACCCGACATACAGGACAAGAGAAGTAGTACTGTGCAGAGTCCACACATACAGAATAAGAACAGATACCGAGAATTACACCCGACATACAGGACAGGAGAAGTAGTACTGTGCAGAGTCCATACATACAGAATAAGAAGAGATACTGAGAATTACACCCGACATACAAAAGAAGTAGTACTGTGCAGAGTCCATACATACAGAATAAGAACAGATACTGAGAATTACACCCGACATACAGGACAAGAGAAGTAGTACTGTGCAGAGTCCATACATACAGAATAAGAACAGATACTGAGAATTACACCCGACATACAGGACAAGAGAAGTAGTACTGTGCAGAGTCCATACATACAGAATAAGAAGAGATACTGAGAATTACACCCAACATACAGGACAAGAGAAGTAGTACTGTGCAGAGTCCATACATACAGAATAAGAACAGATACTGAGAATTACACCCGGCATACAGGACAAGAGAAGTAGTACTGTGCAGAGTCCATACATACAGAATAAGAAGAGATACCGAGAATTACACCCGACATACAGGACAAGAGAAGTAGTACTGTGCAGAGTCCATACATACAGAATAAGAAGAGATACCGAGAATTACACCCGACATACAGGACAAGAGAAGTAGTACTGTGCAGAGTCCATACATACAGAATAAGAAGAGATACTGAGAATTACACCCGGCATACAGGACAAAAGAAGTAGTACTGTGCAGAGTCCATACATACAGAATAAGAACAGATACCGAGAATTACACCCGACATACAGGACAGGAGAAGTAGTACTGTGCAGAGTCCATACATACAGAATAAGAACAGATACTGAGAATTACACCCGACATACAGGACAAGAGAAGTAGTACTGTGCAGAGTCCATACATACAGAATAAGAACAGATACTGAGAATTACACCCGACATACAAGAGAAGTAGTACTGTGCAGAGTCCATACATACAGAATAAGAACAGATACTGAGAATTACACCCGACATACAGGACAAGAGAAGTAGTACTGTGCAGAGTCCATACATACAGAATAAGAACAGATACCGAGAATTACACTCGGCATACAGGACAAGAGAAGTGGTACTGTGCAGAGTCCATACATACAGAATAAGAAGAGATACTGAGAATTACACCCGGCATACAGGACAAGAGAAGTGGTACTGTGCAGAGTCCATACATACAGAATAAGAACAGATACTGAGAATTACACCCGACATACAGGACAAGAGAAGTAGTACTGTGCAGAGTCCATACATACAGAATAAGAACAGATACCGAGAATTACACCCGACATACAGGACAAGAGAAGTAGTACTGTGCAGAGTCCATACATACAGAATAAGAAGAGATACTGAGAATTACACCCGACATACAGGACAAGAGAAGTAGTACTGTGCAGAGTCCATACATACAGAATAAGAACAGATACCGAGAATTACACCCGACATACAGGACAAGAGAAGTAGTACTGTGCAGAGTCCATACATACAGAATAAGAAGAGATACTGAGAATTACACCCGGCATACAGGACAAGAGAAGTAGTACTGTGCAGAGTCCATACATACAGAATAAGAACAGATACTGAGAATTACACCCGACATACAAGAGAAGTAGTACTGTGCAGAGTCCATACATACAGAATAAGAACAGATACTGAGAATTACACCCGACATACAGGACAAGAGAAGTAGTACTGTGCAGAGTCCATACATACAGAATAAGAACAGATACCGAGAATTACACCCGACATACAGGACAAGAGAAGTAGTACTGTGCAGAGTCCATACATACAGAATAAGAACAGATACCGAGAATTACACCCGACATACAGGACAGGAGAAGTAGTACTGTGCAGAGTCCATACATACAGAATAAGAACAGATACCGAGAATTACACCCGGCATACAGGACAAGAGAAGTAGTACTGTGCAGAGTCCATACATACAGAATAAGAACAGATACCGAGAATTACACCCGACATACAGGACAGGAGAAGTAGTACTGTGCAGAGTCCATACATACAGAATAAGAACAGATACCGAGAATTACACCCGACATACAGGACAGGAGAAGTAGTACTGTGCAGAGTCCATACATACAGAATAAGAACAGATACTGAGAATTACACCCGACATACAGGACAAGAGAAGTAGTACTGTGCAGAGTCCACACATACAGAATAAGAACAGATACCGAGAATTACACCCGACATACAGGACAGGAGAAGTAGTACTGTGCAGAGTCCATACATACAGAATAAGAAGAGATACTGAGAATTACACCCGACATACAGGACAAGAGAAGTAGTACTGTGCAGAGTCCACACATACAGAATAAGAACAGATACTGAGAATTACACCCGACATACAGGACAAGAGAAGTAGTACTGTGCAGAGTCCATACATACAGAATAAGAACAGATACTGAGAATTACACCCGACATACAGGACAAGAGAAGTAGTACTGTGCAGAGTCCATACATACAGAATAAGAAGAGATACTGAGAATTACACCCAACATACAGGACAAGAGAAGTAGTACTGTGCAGAGTCCATACATACAGAATAAGAACAGATACTGAGAATTACACCCGACATACAAGAGAAGTAGTACTGTGCAGAGTCCATACATACAGAATAAGAACAGATACTGAGAATTACACCCGACATACAGGACAAGAGAAGTAGTACTGTGCAGAGTCCATACATACAGAATAAGAACAGATACTGAGAATTACACCCGACATACAAGAGAAGTAGTACTGTGCAGAGTCCATACATACAGAATAAGAACAGATACTGAGAATTACACCCGACATACAGGACAAGAGAAGTAGTACTGTGCAGAGTCCATACATACAGAATAAGAACAGATACCGAGAATTACACTCGGCATACAGGACAAGAGAAGTGGTACTGTGCAGAGTCCATACATACAGAATAAGAACAGATACTGAGAATTACACCCGGCATACAGGACAAGAGAAGTGGTACTGTGCAGAGTCCATACATACAGAATAAGAAGAGATACCGAGAATTACACTCGGCATACAGGACAAGAGAAGTGGTACTGTGCAGAGTCCATACATACAGAATAAGAACAGATACTGAGAATTACACCCGGCATACAGGACAAGAGAAGTGGTACTGTGCAGAGTCCATACATACAGAATAAGAACAGATACCGAGAATTACACTCGGCATACAGGACAAGAGAAGTGGTACTGTGCAGAGTCCATACATACAGAATAAGAACAGATACTGAGAATTACACCCGACATACAGGACAAGAGAAGTAGTACTGTGCAGAGTCCATACATACAGAATAAGAAGAGATACTGAGAATTACACCCGGCATACAGGACAAGAGAAGTGGTACTGTGCAGAGTCCATACATACAGAATAAGAAGAGATACCGAGAATTACACCCGACATACAGGACAAGAGAAGTAGTACTGTGCAGAGTCCATACATACAGAATAAGAACAGATACTGAGAATTACACCCGACATACAGGACAAGAGAAGTAGTACTGTGCAGAGTCCATACATACAGAATAAGAACAGATACCGAGAATTACACCCGACATACAGGACAAGAGAAGTAGTACTGTGCAGAGTCCATACATACAGAATAAGAAGAGATACTGAGAATTACACCCGACATACAGGACAAGAGAAGTAGTACTGTGCAGAGTCCATACATACAGAATAAGAACAGATACCGAGAATTACACCCGACATACAGGACAAGAGAAGTAGTACTGTGCAGAGTCCATACATACAGAATAAGAAGAGATACTGAGAATTACACCCGGCATACAGGACAAGAGAAGTAGTACTGTGCAGAGTCCATACATACAGAATAAGAACAGATACTGAGAATTACACCCGACATACAAGAGAAGTAGTACTGTGCAGAGTCCATACATACAGAATAAGAACAGATACTGAGAATTACACCCGACATACAGGACAAGAGAAGTAGTACTGTGCAGAGTCCATACATACAGAATAAGAACAGATACCGAGAAATACACTCGGCATACAGGACAAGAGAAGTGGTACTGTGCAGAGTCCATACATACAGAATAAGAACAGATACTGAAAATTACACCCGACATACAGGACAAGAGAAGTAGTACTGTGTAGAGTCCATACATACAGAATAAGAAGAGATACTGAGAATTACACCCGGCATACAGGACAAGAGAAGTGGTACTGTGCAGAGTCCATACATACAGAATAAGAACAGATACTGAGAATTACACCCGACATACAGGACAAGAGAAGTAGTACTGTGCAGAGTCCATACATACAGAATAAGAACAGATACCGAGAATTACACTCGGCATACAGGACAAGAGAAGTGGTACTGTGCAGAGTCCATACATACAGAATAAGAAGAGATACTGAGAATTACACCCGGCATACAGGACAAGAGAAGTGGTACTGTGCAGAGTCCATACATACAGAATAAGAACAGATACTGAGAATTACACCCGACATACAGGACAAGAGAAGTAGTACTGTGCAGAGTCCATACATACAGAATAAGAACAGATACCGAGAATTACACCCGACATACAGGACAAGAGAAGTAGTACTGTGCAGAGTCCATACATACAGAATAAGAAGAGATACTGAGAATTACACCCGACATACAGGACAAGAGAAGTAGTACTGTGCAGAGTCCATACATACAGAATAAGAACAGATACCGAGAATTACACCCGACATACAGGACAAGAGAAGTAGTACTGTGCAGAGTCCATACATACAGAATAAGAAGAGATACTGAGAATTACACCCGGCATACAGGACAAGAGAAGTAGTACTGTGCAGAGTCCATACATACAGAATAAGAACAGATACTGAGAATTACACCCGGCATACAGGACAAGAGAAGTAGTACTGTGCAGAGTCCATACATACAGAATAAGAACAGATACTGAGAATTACACCCGGCATACAGGACAAGAGAAGTAGTACTGTGCAGAGTCCATACATACAGAATAAGAACAGATACTGAGAATTACACCCGACATACAAGAGAAGTAGTACTGTGCAGAGTCCATACATACAGAATAAGAACAGATACTGAGAATTACACCCGACATACAGGACAAGAGAAGTAGTACTGTGCAGAGTCCATACATACAGAATAAGAACAGATACCGAGAATTACACTCGGCATACAGGACAAGAGAAGTGGTACTGTGCAGAGTCCATACATACAGAATAAGAAGAGATACTGAGAATTACACCCGGCATACAGGACAAGAGAAGTGGTACTGTGCAGAGTCCATACATACAGAATAAGAACAGATACTGAGAATTACACCCGACATACAGGACAAGAGAAGTAGTACTGTGCAGAGTCCATACATACAGAATAAGAACAGATACCGAGAATTACACCCGACATACAGGACAAGAGAAGTAGTACTGTGCAGAGTCCATACATACAGAATAAGAAGAGATACTGAGAATTACACCCGACATACAGGACAAGAGAAGTAGTACTGTGCAGAGTCCATACATACAGAATAAGAACAGATACCGAGAATTACACCCGACATACAGGACAAGAGAAGTAGTACTGTGCAGAGTCCATACATACAGAATAAGAAGAGATACTGAGAATTACACCCGGCATACAGGACAAGAGAAGTAGTACTGTGCAGAGTCCATACATACAGAATAAGAACAGATACTGAGAATTACACCCGGCATACAGGACAAGAGAAGTAGTACTGTGCAGAGTCCATACATACAGAATAAGAACAGATACCGAGAATTACACCCGACATACAGGACAAGAGAAGTAGTACTGTGCAGAGTCCATACATACAGAATAAGAACAGATACTGAGAATTACACCCGACATACAAGAGAAGTAGTACTGTGCAGAGTCCATACATACAGAATAAGAACAGATACTGAGAATTACACCCGACATACAAGAGAAGTAGTACTGTGCAGAGTCCATACATACAGAATAAGAACAGATACTGAGAATTACACCCGACATACAGGACAAGAGAAGTAGTACTGTGCAGAGTCCATACATACAGAATAAGAACAGATACTGAGAATTACACCCGACATACAGGACAAGAGAAGTAGTACTGTGCAGGGTCCATACATACAGAATAAGAACAGATACTGAGAATTACACCCGACATACAGGACAGGAGGAGAAGTAGTACTGTGCAGAGTCCCTACATACAGAATAAGAAGAGATACTGAGAATTACACCCAGCATACAGGACAAGAGAAGTAGTACTGTGCAGAGTCCATACATACAGAATAAGAACAGATACTGAGAATTACACCCGACATACAGGACAAGAGAAGTAGTACTGTGCAGAGTCCATACATACAGAATAAGAACAGATACTGAGAATTACACCCGGCATACAGGACAAGAGAAGTAGTACTGTGCAGAGTCCATACATACAGAATAAGAACAGATACTGAGAATTACACCCGACATACAGGACAGGAGAAGTAGTACTGTGCAGAGTCCATACATACAGAATAGGAACAGATACCGAGAATTACACCCGGCATACAGGACAAGAGAAGTAGTACTGTGCAGAGTCCATACATACAGAATAAGAACAGATACTGAGAATTACACCCGACATACAGGACAAGAGAAGTAGTACTGTGCAGAGTCCATACATACAGAATAAGAACAGATACTGAGAATTACACCCGACATACAGGACAAGAGAAGTAGTACTGTGCAGAGTCCATACATACAGAATAAGAAGAGATACTGAGAATTACACCCGACATACAGGACAAGAGAAGTAGTACTGTGCAGAGTCCATACATACAGAATAAGAACAGATACTGAGAATTACACCCGACATACAGGACAAGAGAAGTAGTACTGTGCAGAGTCCATACATACAGAATAAGAAGAGATACTGAGAATTACACCCGACATACAGGACAGGAGGAGAAGTAGTACTGTGCAGAGTCCATACATACAGAATAAGAACAGATACTGAGAATTACACCCGGCATACAGGACAAGAGAAGTAATACTGTGCAGAGTCCATACATACAGAATAAGAACAGATACCGAGAATTACACCCGACATACAGGACAGGAGGAGAAGTAGTACTGTGCAGAGTCCCTACATACAGAATAAGAAGAGATACTGAGAATTACACCCGACATACAGGACAAGAGAAGTAGTACTGTGCAGAGTCCATACATACAGAATAAGAAGAGATACTGAGAATTACACCCGACATACAGGACAAGAGAAGTAGTACTGTGCAGAGTCCATACATACAGAATAAGAAGAGATACTGAGAATTACACCCGACATACAAGAGAAGTGGTATTTTGCACTCGCCCAGCCCCCACAGCTGGACATCAGATGTGCAATGCGGAGACCTTGGCCATATCAGAGGGGGGGGTCCGCTCACATCCTCCCCGGTGGACTCTGATAAGGAATGTAGACAACGCTCGCTGAACCCGATCATTGCTGTAGAAGTCCTTGAATTAATAAACCTTTGTGGTTTCATTTCAGACTTATTTTATTTTTTTAACACCCGACGACATCACTGGGTGTTTGTGCTTCTCTATGCAATACAGGCAGATCATGGCTGGTGGGAGGGCCTGGCAGGGTGCTGTACATAGCTTCCCCAAATCATCTCAGCACCTGGGCTCAGTTCTCCTCTCCAGGGTCCTCATCCCTGATACATGTAGTGGATGGGCTTCTCGGAGGAGTTATGCCATGATGGATCCAACCTGTAGTGCCCGATGAAGGTGGGGCCATTAGACGGAGTGGCGGCAGTGCCCGATGAAGGTGGGGCCATTAGACGGAGTGGTGGCAGTGCCCGATGAAGGTGGGGCCATTAGACAGAGTGGTGGCAGTGCCCGATGAAGGTGGGGCCATTAGACGGAGTGGTGGCAGTGCCCGATGAAGGTGGGACCATTAGACGGAGTGGTGGCAGTGCCCGATGAAGGTGGGACCATTAGACGGAGTGGTGGCAGTGCCCGATGAAGGTGGGGCCATTAGACGGAGTGGCGGCAGTGCCCAATGAAGGTGGGGCCATTAGACGGAGTGGCGGCAGTGCCCAAAGAAGGTGGGGCCATTAGACGGAGTGGCGGCAGTGCCCAATGAAGGTGGGGCCATTAGACGGAGTGGTGGAAGTGCCCGATGAAGGTATGACCATTAGACAGAGTGGTGGCAGTGCCCGATGAAGGTGGGACCATTAGACGGAGTGGTGGCAGTGCCCGATGAAGGTGGGGCCATTAGACGGAGTGGCAGCAGTGCCCAATGAAGGTGGGGCCATTAGACGGAGTGGCGGCAGTGCCCGATGAAGGTATGACCATTAGACAGAGTGGCGGCAGTGCCCGATGAAGGTGGGACCATTAGACGGAGTGGTGGCAGTGCCCGATGAAGGTGGGGCCATTAGACGGAGTGGCGGCAGTGCCCAATGAAGGTGGGGCCATTAGACGGAGTGGCGGCAGTGCCCAAAGAAGGTGGGGCCATTAGACGGAGTGGCGGCAGTGCCCAATGAAGGTGGGGCCATTAGACGGAGTGGTGGAAGTGCCCGATGAAGGTATGACCATTAGACAGAGTGGTGGCAGTGCCCGATGAAGGTGGGACCATTAGACGGAGTGGTGGCAGTGCCCGATGAAGGTGGGGCCATTAGACGGAGTGGCGGCAGTGCCCAATGAAGGTGGGGCCATTAGACGGAGTGGCGGCAGTGCCCAATGAAGGTGGGGCCATTAGACGGAGTGGTGGAAGTGCCCGATGAAGGTATGACCATTAGACGGAGTGGTGGCAGTGCCCGATGAAGGTGGGGCCATTAGACGGAGTGGTGGCAGTGCCCGATGAAGGTGGGGCCATTAGACGGAGTGGCGGCAGTGCCCAATGAAGGTGGGGCCATTAGACGGAGTGGCGGCAGTGCCCAATGAAGGTATGACCATTAGACGGAGTGGTGGCAGTGCCCGATGAAGGTGGGACCATTAGACAGAGTGGCAGCAGTGCAGGGGTGTACAAGGGTGGCCCCAGCCCTCTGCCCAGGACCAAGTGGCAGCAATGGAAATAGCAGGAGGTAAAGGGGAGGCTGGGCCAAGAACTGAGGGGGCAGTAGCTGGTTGGGAGCTTTTAACCTCTCTGTGCTTCCTGTAAGGGGGGGGGGGGAGGAGCCTATCTCATGTGACTGTCCTGGAGGACGACTCAAGAAAAGACATATCCCTTCAACTACATGTCTACCAGTGATGGTTCCTCAAGTTTTTTTTACATGAGATAAAAGTACACATTTTAGGTCTGAAGATTC
>CM055116.1:21029670-21344745 GCA_029206835.1 Rana muscosa | reverse complement strand
CCCTCCCTGCAATCCCTCCTCCTCCTCCTCCTCCCCTGCAATCCCCTCCTCCTCCTCCCCTGCAATCCCTCCTCCTCCTCCCCTGCAATCCCTCCTCCTCCTCCCCTGCAATCCCTCCTCCTCCTCCTCCTCCCCTGCAATCCCTCTCCTCCTCCTCCTCCTCCCCTGCAATCCCTCTCTCCTCCTCCTCCTCCTCCCCTGCAATCCCTCCTCCTCCTCCTCCTCCCTGCAATCCCTTCTCCTCCTCCTTCTCCTCTCCCCTGCAATCCCTCCTCCTCCTCCTCCCCTGCAATCCCTCTCCTCCTCCTCCTCCTCCTCCTCCCCTGCAATCCCTTCTCCTCCTCCTCCCCTGCAATCCCTTCTCCTCCTCCCCTGCAATCCCTCTCCTCCTCCCTGCAATCCCTCTCCTCCTCCCCTGCAATCCCTCCTCCTCCTCCCCTGCAATCCCTCCTCCTCCTCCTCCCCTGCAATCCCTTCTCCTCCTCCCTCTCCTCCTCCCCTGCAATCCCTTCTCCTCCTCCTCCTCCTCCCCTGCAATCCCTCTCCTCCTCCTCCTCCCCTGCAATCCCTCCTCCTCCTCCTCCCCTGCAATCCCTCCTCCTCCTCCTCCTCCCCTGCAATCCCTCCTCCTCCTCCCCTGCAATCCTCCTCCTCCTCCTCCCTCCTCCCCTGCAATCCCTCTCCTCCTCCTCCTCCCTGCAATCCTCTCCTCCTCCTCCTCCCCCTGCAATCCCTCCTCCTCCTCCCCTGCAATCCCTCCTCCTCCTCCTCCTCCCCTGCAATCCCTCTCCTCCTCCTCCTCCTCCCCTGCAATCCCTCTCCTCCTCCTCCTCCCCTGCAATCCCTCCTCCTCCTCCTCCCCTGCAATCCCTCCTCCTCCTCCTCCCCTGCAATCCCTCCTCCTCCTCCCTGCAATCCCTCCTCCTCCTCCTCCCCTGCAATCCCTCCTCCTCCTCCTCCTCCCCCTGCAATCCCTTCTCCTCCTCCTCCTCCTCCCCTGCAATCCCTCTCCTCCTCCTTCTCCTCCTCCCCTGCAATCCCTTCTCCTCCTCCCCTGCAATCCCTCCTCCTCCTCCTCCCCTGCAATCCCTTCTCCTCCTCCCCTGCAATCCCTCCTCCTCCTCCTCCCCTGCAATCCCCTCCTCCTCCTCCCCTGCAATCCCTCCTCCCTCCCCCTGCAATCCCTTCTCCTCCTCCTCCCCTGCAATCCCTTCTCCTCCTCCTCCTCCTCCCCTCCTCCTCCTCCTCCTCCTCCCCTGCAATCCCTTCTCCTCCTCCTCCTCTCCTCCTCCCCTGCAATCCCTTCTCCTCCTCCTCCCCTGCAATCCCTTCTCCTCCTCCTCCCCTGCAATCCCTTCTCCTCCTCCTCCTCCCCTGCAATCCCTTCTCCTCCTCCTCCTCCTCCCCTGCAATCCCTTCTCCTCCTCCCCTGCAATCCCTCCTCCTCCTCCTCCCCTGCAATCCCTCCTCCTCCTCCTCCCCTGCAATCCCTTCTCCTCCTCCTCCTCCTCCCCTGCAATCCCTCCTCCTCCTCCTCCCCTGCAATCCCTTCTCCTCCTCCTCCTCCTCCTCCTCCCCTGCAATCCCTTCTCCTCCTCCTCCTCCCCTGCAATCCCTTCTCCTCCTCCTCCTCCTCCCCTGCAATCCCTTCTCCTCCTCCTCCTCCTCCCTGCAATCCCTTCTCCTCCTCCTCCTCCTCCCCTGCAATCCCTTCTCCTCCTCCCCTGCAATCCCTTCTCCTCCTCCCCTGCAATCCCTTCTCCTCCTCCCCTGCAATCCCTTCTCCTCCTCCTCCTCCCCTGCAATCCCTTCTCCTCCTCCTCCTCCCCTGCAATCCCTTCTCCTCCTCCTCCCCTGCAATCCCTTCTCCTCCTCCCCCCTGCAATCCCTTCTCCTCCTCCTCCTCCCCTGCAATCCCTTCTCCTCCTCCCCCCCTGCAATCCCTTCTCCTCCTCCTCCTCCCCCCCTGCAATCCCTCCTCCCCTGCAATCCCTTCTCCTCCTCCTCCTCCCCCTGCAATCCCTCCTCCCCCTGCAATCCCTTCTCCTCCTCCTCCTCCTCCCCTGCAATCCCTTCTCCCCCTCCTCCCCTGCAATCCCTTCTCCCCCTCCTCCCCTGCAATCCCTTCTCCTCCTCCTCCTCCCCTGCAATCCCTCCTCCTCCTCCTCCTCCCCTGCAATCCCTCCTCCTCCTCCCCTGCAATCCCTCCTCCTCCTCCTCCTCCCCTGCAATCCCTCCTCCTCCTCCTCCCCTGCAATCCCTCCTCCTCCTCCTCCTCCCCTGCAATCCCTCCTCTCCTCCTCCTCCCTGCAATCCCTCCTCCTCCCTGCAATCCCTCCTCCTCCTCCTCCCCTGCAATCCCTCCTCCTCCTCTCCTCCCTGCAATCCCTCCTCCTCCTCCTCCTCCTCCCCTGCAATCCCTCCTCCTCCTCCTCCTCCCCTGCAATCCCTCCTCCTCCTCCCCTGCAATCCCTCCTCCTCCTCCTCCCCTGCAATCCTCCTCCTCCTCCCCTGCAATCCCTCCTCCTCCTCCTCCTCCTCCCCTGCAATCCCTCCTCCTCCTCCTCCCTGCAATCCCTCCTCCTCCTCCCCTGCAATCCCTCCTCCTCCTCCCCTGCAATCCCTCCTCCTCCTCCCCTGCAATCCCTCCTCCTCCTCCCCTGCAATCCCTCCTCCTCCTCCTCCTCCCCTGCAATCCCTCCTCCTCCCCTGCAATCCCTCCTCCTCCTCCTCCTCCCCTGCAATCCCTTCTCCTTCTCCTCCTCCTCCTCCTCCTCCCCTGCAATCCCTTCTCCTCCTCCTCCTCCTCCTCCTCCTCCCCTGCAATCCCTCCTCCTCCTCCTCCTCCTCCCCTGCAATCCCTTCTCCTCCTCCTTCTCCTCCTCCCCTGCAATCCCTTCTCCTCCTCCCCTGCAATCCCTCCTCCTCCTCCTCCCCTGCAATCCCTTCTCCTCCTCCTCCCCTGCAATCCCTTCTCCTCCTCCTCCTCCTCCTCCCCTGCAATCCCTTCTCCTCCTCCCCTGCAATCCCTTCTCCTCCTCCCCTGCAATCCCTTCTCCTCCTCCTCCTCCTCCTCCTCCCCTGCAATCCCTTCTCCTCCTCCCCTGCAATCCCTTCTCCTCCTCCCCTGCAATCCCTTCTCCTCCTCCTCCTCCTCCTCCCCTGCAATCCCTTCTCCTCCTCCTCCTCCCTGCAATCCCTTCTCCTCCTCCTCCTCCCCCCTGCAATCCCTCCTCCCCTGCAATCCCTTCTCCTCCTCCTCCTCCCCCCCTGCAATCCCTCCTCCCCTGCAATCCCTTCTCCTCCTCCTCCTCCCCCCCTGCAATCCCTCCTCCCCTGCAATCCCTTCTCCTCCTCCTCCCCTGCAATCCTTCTCCCCTCCTCCCCTGCAATCCCTTCTCCCCTCCTCCCCTGCAATCCCTTCTCCTCCTCCTCCTCCCCTGCAATCCCTCCTCCTCCTCCTCCTCCCCTGCAATCCCTCCTCCTCCTCCCCTGCAATCCCTCCTCCTCCTCCTCCTCCCCTGCAATCCCTCCTCCTCCTCCTCCTCCCCTGCAATCCCTCCTCCTCCTCCTCCTCCCCTGCAATCCCTCCTCCTCCTCCTCCTCCCTGCAATCCCTCCTCCTCCTCCTCCTCCCCTGCAATCCCTCCTCCTCCTCCCCTGCAATCCCTCCTCCTCCTCCTCCTCCCCTGCAATCCCTCCTCCTCCTCCTCCCCTGCAATCCCTCCTCCTCCTCCCCTGCAATCCCTCCTCCTCCCCTGCAATCCCTCCTCCTCCTCCTCCCTGCAAATCCCTCCTCCTCCTCCCCTGCAATCCCTCCTCCTCCTCCCCTGCAATCCCTCCTCCTCCTCCCCTGCAATCCCTCCTCCTCCTCCTCCTCCCTGCAATCCCTCCTCCTCCTCCCCTGCAATCCCTCCTCCTCCTCCTCCTCCTCCCCTGCAATCCCTCCTCCTCCTCCTCCCCTGCAATCCCCCCTCCTCCTCCTCCTCCTCCCCTGCAATCCCTCCTCCTCCTCCTCCCCTGCAATCCCTCCTCCTCCTCCCCTGCAATCCCTCCTCCTCCTCCTCCTCCTCCCCTGCAATCCCTCCTCCTCCCCTGCAATCCCTCCTCCTCCTCCTCCCCTGCAATCCCTCCTCCTCCCCTGCAATCCCTCCTCCTCCTCCTCCCCTGCAATCCCTTCTCCTTCTCCTCCTCCTCCTCCTCCTCCTCCCCTGCAATCCCTTCTCCTTCTCCTCCTCCTCCTCCTCCTCCCCTGCAATCCCTTCTCCTCCTCCTCCTCCTCCCCTGCAATCCCTTCTCCTCCTCCTCCTCCTCCTCCTCCTCCTCCTCCTCCTCCTCCTCCCCTGCAATCCCTTCTCCTCCCCTGCAATCCCTTCTCCTCCTCCTCCCCTGCAATCCCTTCTCCTCCTCCTCCCCTGCAATCCCTTCTCCTCCTCCTCCTCCTCCTCCTCCCCTGCAATCCCTTCTCCTCCTCCTCCTCCTCCTCCTCCTCCTCCCCTGCAATCCCTTCTCCTCCTCCTCCCCTGCAATCCCTTCTCCTCCTCCTCCCCTGCAATCCCTTCTCCTCCTCCTCCTCCTCCTCCTCCCCTGCAATCCGTCCTCCTCCTCCTCCCCTGCAATCCGTTCTCCTCCTCCTCCTCCTCCTCCTCCCCTGCAATCCCTTCTCCTCCTCCTCCTCCTCCTCCTCCTCCTCCTCCCCTGCAATCCCTTCTCCTCCTCCTCCTCCTCCTCCCCTGCAATCCGTCCTCCTCCTCCTCCTCCCCTGCAATCCGTTCTCCTCCTCCTCCTCCTCCTCCTCCCCTGCAATCCCTTCTCCTCCTCCTCCTCCTCCTCCTCCTCCTCCTCCTCCTCCCCTGCAATCCCTTCTCCTCCTCCTCCTCCTCCTCCCCTGCAATCCGTTCTCCTCCTCCTCCTCCTCCCCTGCAATCCGTTCTCCTCCTCCCCTGCAATCCCTTCTCCTCCTCCTCCTCCTCCCCTGCAATCCCTTCTCCTCCTCCTCCTCCTCCTCCTCCCCTGCAATCCCTTCTCCTCCTCCTCCTCCTCCCCTGCAATCCCTTCTCCTCCTCCTCCTCCTCCTCCCCTGCAATCCCTTCTCCTCCTCCTCCTCCTCCCCTGCAATCCCTTCTCCTCTTCCTCCTCCTCCTCCTCCTCCTCCTCCTCCTCCCCTGCAATCCGTTCTCCTCTTCCTCCTCCTCCTCCTCCTCCTCCTCCTCCTCCCCTGCAATCCGTTCTCCTCCTCCTCCTCCTCCTCCCCTGCAATCCCTTCTCCTCCTCCTCCTCCTCCTCCTCCTCCTCCCCTGCAATCCCTTCTCCTCCTCCTCCTCCTCCTCCTCCTCCTCCTCCTCCTCCTCCTCCTCCCCTGCAATCCCTTCTCCTCCTCCTCCTCCCCTGCAATCCCTTCTCCTCTTCCTCCTCCTCCTCCTCCTCCTCCTCCTCCCCTGCAATCCGTTCTCCTCCTCCTCCTCCTCCTCCTCCCCTGCATTCCTTTCTCCTCCTCCTCCTCCCCTGCAATCCCTTCTTCTCCTCCTCCTCCTCCTCCCCTGCAATCCCTTCTTCTCCTCCTCCTCCTCCTCCTCCTCCCCTGCAATCCCTTCTTCTCCTCCTCCTCCCCTGCAATCCCTTCTTCTCCTCCTCCTCCCCTGCAATCCCTTCTTCTCCTCCTCCTCCCCTGCAATCCCTTCTTCTCCTCCTCCTCCCCTGCAATCCCTTCTTCTCCTCCTCCTCCTCCTCCCCTGCAATCTGTTCTCCTCCTCCTTCTCCTCCTCTCCTGCAATCCGTCCCCCCCCCCTCCTGCTCCTGCAATCCATCCTGTCCCCCCCCCTCCTGCTCCTGCAATCCGTCCCCCCCTTGCTCCTGCAATCCGTTCGCCTCCTCCTCCTTCCCTGCTCTTGCAATCCATTCTCCTCCTCCTCCTCCCCTCCTGCTCTTGCAATCCGTTCCCCTCCTCCCCTGCTCTTGCAATCCGTTCTCCTCCTCCTTCCCCTCCTGCTCCTGCAATTCGTGTCCCCCCCCTCCTGCTCCTGCAATTCGTGTCCCCCCCCTCCTGCTCCTGCAATTCGTGTCCCCCCCCTCCTGCTCCTGCAATTCGTGTCCCCCCCTCCTGCTCCTGCAATTCGTGTCCCCCCCCTCCTGCTCCTGCAATCCGTTCCCCCCCCTCCTGCTCCTGCAATCCGTTCCCCCCCCTCCTGCTCCTGCAATCCGTTCCCCCCCCTCCTGCTCCTGCAATCCGTTCCCCCCCCTCCTGCTCCTGCAATCCGTTCCCCCCCCTGCTCCTGCAATCCGTTCCCCCCCCCCTGCTCCTGCAATCCGTTCCCCCCTTCTCCTGCAATCCGTTCCCCCCCCTGCTCCTGCAATCCGTCCCCCCCCCCCTGCTCCTGCAATCCGTCCCCCCCCCTGCTCCTGCAATCCGTTCCCCCCCCCCCTGCTCCTGCAATCCGTTCCCCCCCCCCTGCTCCTGCAATCCGTTCCCCCCCCCCCTGCTCCTGCAATCCGTCCCCCCCCCCCCTGCTCCTGCAATCCGTCCCCCCCCCCCCCCTGCTCCTGCAATCCGTTCCCCCCCCTGCTCCTGCAATCCGTTCCCCCCCCCCTGCTCCTGCAATCCGTTCCCCCCCCCCTGCTCCTGCAATCCGTTCCCCCCCCCTGCTCCTGCAATCCGTTCCCCCCCCCCCCTGCTCCTGCAATCCGTCCCCCCCCTGCTCCTGCAATCCGTCCCCCCCCCTGCTCCTGCAATCCGTCCCCCCCCTGCTCCTGCAATCCGTTCCCCCCCCTGCTCCTGCAATCCGTTCCCCCCCCTGCTCCTGCAATCCGTTCCCCCCCTGCTCCTGCAATCCGTTCCCCCCCTGCTCCTGCAATCCGTTCCCCCCCTGCTCCTGCAATCCGTTCCCCCCCTGCTCCTGCAATCCGTTCCCCCCCCTGCTCCTGCAATCCGTTCCCCCCCCCTGCTCCTGCAATCCGTTCCCCCCCTGCTCCTGCAATCCGTTCCCCCCCCTCCTGCTCCTGCAATCCGTTCCCCCCCCCCCTGCTCCTGCAATCCGCCCCCCCCCTCCTGCTACTGCAATCCGCCCCCTGCTCCTGCAATCCGTCCCCCCCCTGCTCCTGCAATCCCTTCTCCTCCTCCCCCTGCAATCCCTTCTCCTCCTCACCTGCTCTTGCAATCTGTCCCCCCCCCTTCCTGCTCCTGCAATCCGTCCCCCCCTTCCTGCTCCTGCAATCCGTCCCCCCCCCTCCTGCGCCTGCAATCCTTTCCCCCCTCCTGCAATACGTCCCCTCCTGCTCCTGCAATCCCTTCTCCTCCTCCCCTGCAATCCCTTCTCCTCCTCCCCTGCAATCCCTTCTCCCTGCTCTTTCAATCTGTCCCCCCCCCCTTCCTGCTCCTGCAATCCGTTCTCCTCCTCCTCCTGCTCCTGCAATCCGTTCTCCTCCTCCTCCTCCTCCTGCTCCTGCAATCCGTTCTCCTCCTGCTCCTGCAATCCGTTCTCCTCCTCCTCCTCCTGCTCCTGCAATCCGTTCTGCTCCTCCTGCTCCTGCAATCCTTTCCCCCCCTCCTGCAATACGTCCCCTCCTGCTCCTGCAATCCCTTCTCCTCCTCCCCTGCAATCCCTTCTCCCTGCTCTTTCAATCTGTCCCCCCCCCCCTTCCTGCTCCTGCAATTCGTTCTCGTTCTCCTCCTGCAATCCGTTCTCCTCCTGCAATCCGTTCTCCTCCTGCAATCCGTTCTCCTCCTGCAATCCGTTCTCCTCCTGCAATCCGTTCTCCTCCTCCTCCTGCTCCTGCAATCCGTTCTCCTCCTCCTCCTGCAATCCGTTCTCCTCCTCCTCCTGCAATCCGTTCTCCTCCTCCTCCTGCAATCCGTTCTCCTCCTCCTCCTGCAATCCGTTCTCCTCCTCCTCCTGCAATCCGTTCTCCTCCTCCTCCTGCAATCCGTTCTCCTCCTGCTCCTCCTGCTCCTGCAATCCGTTCTCCTCCTGCTCCTGCAATCCTTTCCCCCCCTCCTGCAATACGTCCCCTCCTGCTCCTGCAATCCCTTCTCATCCTCCCCTGCAATCCCTTCTCATCCTCCCCTGCAATCCCTTCTCCTCCTCCCCTGCAATCCCTTCTCCCTGCTCTTTCAATCTGTCCCCCCCCCTTCCTCCTCCTGCAATCCGTTCTCCTCCTGCAATCCGTTCTCCTCCTGCAATCCGTTCTCCTCCTCCTGCTCCTGCAATCCGTTCTCCTCCTCCTCCTGCTCCTGCAATCCGTTCTCCTCCTCCTCCTCCTGCTCCTGCAATCCGTTCTCCTCCTCCTCCTCCTCCTCCTGCTCCTGCTCCTGCAATCCGTTCTCCTCCTCCTGCTCCTGCAATCCGTTCTCCTCCTCCTCCTCCTCCTGCTCCTGCTCCTGCAATCCGTTCTCCTCCTGCAATCCGTTCTCCTCCTCCTCCTCCTCCTCCTGCTCCTGCAATCCGTTCTCCTCCTCCTCCTCCTCCTCCTGCTCCTGCAATCCGTTCTCCTCCTCCTCCTCCTCCTCCTGCTCCTGCAATCCGTTCTCCTCCTCCTCCTCCTCCTCCTCCTCCTGCAATCCGTTCTCCTCCTCCTCCTCCTCCTGCTCCTGCAATCCGTTCTCCTCCTCCTCCTCCTCCTCCTCCTGCTCCTGCAATCCGTTCTCCTGCTCCTGCAATCCGTTCTCCTCCTCCTCCTCCTCCTCCTGCTCCTGCAATCCGTTCTCCTGCTCCTGCAATCCGTTCTCCTCCTCCTCCTGCTCCTGCAATCTGTTCTCCTCCTCCTCCTCCTCTTCCTCCTCCTCCTGCTCCTGCAATCCGTTCTCCTCCTCCTCCTCCTCCTCCTCCTCCTCCTCCTCCTCCTCCTCCTGCTCCTGCAATCCGTTCTCCTCCTGCTCTTGCAATCCGTTTTCCTCCTCCTCCTCCTGCAATCCGTTCTCCTCCTCCTCCTCCTCCTGCAATCCGTTCTCCTCCTCCTCCTCCTCCTCCTCCTCCTGCAATCCGTTCTCCTCCTCCTGCAATCCGTTCTCCTCCTCCTGCAATCCGTTCTCCCCCCTCCTGCAATCCGTTCTCCCCCTCCTGCAATCCGTTCTCCTCCTCCTCCTCCTCCTGCAATCCGTTCTCCTCCTCCTCCTCCTCCTGCTCCTCCTGCAATCCGTTCTCCTCCTCCTGCTCCTGCAATCCGTTCTCCTCCTCCTGCTCCTGCAATCCGTTCTCCTGCAATCCGTTCTCCTCCTCCTCCTCCTCCTGCAATCCGTTCTCCTCCTCCTCCTCCTCCTGCAATCCGTTCTCCTCCTGCTCCTGCAATCCATTCTCCTGCTCCTGCAATCCGTGCTCCTCCTCCTCCTCCTGTTCCTGCAATCCGTTCTCCCCGCTCCTGCAATCCGTTCGCCTCCTCCTCCCCTGCTCCTGCAATCCCCTCTCCTCCCCCGCAATCCCCTCTCCTCCTCCCCCGTTCCTGCAATCCGTTCCCCCCTCCTGCTCCTGCAATCCGTTCCCCCCTCCTGCTCCTGCAATCCGTTCCCCCCTCCTGCTCCTGCAATCCGTTCCCCCCTCCTGCTCCTGCAATCCGTTCCCCCCTCCTGCTCCTGCAATCCGTTCCCCCCTCCTGCTCCTGCAATCTGTTCCCCGCTCCTGCAATCCGTTCGCCGCTCCTGCAATCCGTTCCCCGCTCCTGCAATCCGTTCCCCGCTCCTGCAATCCGTTCCCCCGCTCCTGCAATCCGTTCCCCCCTCCTGCAATCCGTTCCCCCCCTCCTGCAATCCGTTCCCCCCCTCCTGCAATCCGTTACCCCCTCCTGCAATCCGTTCCCCCCCTCCTGCAATCCGTTCCCCCCCTCCTGCAATCCGTTCCCCCCCTCCTGCAATCCGTTCCCCCCCTCCTGCAATCCGTTCCCCCCTCCTGCAATCCGTTCCCCCCCTCCTGCAATCCGTTCCCCCCCCTCCTGCAATCCGTTCCCCCCCTCCTGCAATCCGTTCCCCCCCTCCTGCAATCCGTTCCCCCCTCCTGCAATCCGTTCCCCCCTCCTGCAATCCGTTCCCCCCTCCTGCAATCCGTTCCCCCCTCCTGCAATCCGTTCCCCCCTCCTGCAATCCGTCCTCCTCCCCTGCTCTTGCAATCTGTTCTCCTCCTCCCCCGCTCCTGCAATCCCTTCTCCTCCTCCCCCGCTCCTGCAATCCCTTCTCCTCCTCCCCCGCTCCTGCAATCTCTTCTCCTCCTCCCCCGCTCCTGCAATCCCTTCTCCTCCTCCCCCGCTCCTGCAATCCGTTCCCCCCTCCTGCAATCCGTTCCCCCCTCCTGCAATCCGTTCCCCCCTCCTGCAATCCGTTCCCCCCCTCCTGCAATCCGTTCCCCCCTCCTGCAATCCGTTCCCCCCTCCTGCAATCCGTTCCCCCCTCCTGCAATCCGTTCCCCCCTCCTGCTCTTGCAATCTGTTCTCCTCCTCCCCTGCTCTTGCAATCTGTTCTCCTCCCTCCTCCCGCAATCCGTTCTCCAATCCGTTCTCCAATCCGTTCTCCTCCTGCAATCCGTTCTCCAATCCGTTCTCCTCCTGCAATCCGTTCTCCAATCCGTTCTCCTCCTGCAATCCGTTCTCCAATCCGTTCTCCTCCTGCAATCCGTTCTCCAATCCGTTCTCCTCCTGCAATCCGTTCTCCAATCCGTTCTCCTCCTGCAATCCGTTCTCCAATCCGTTCTCCTCCCTCCTCCCTCAATCCGTTCTCCTCCCTCAATCCGTTCTCCTCCCTCAATCCGTTCTCCTCCCTCAATCCGTTCTCCTCCCTCAATCCGTTCTCCTCCCTCAATCCGTTCTCCTCCCTCAATCCGTTCTCCTCCCTCAATCCGTTCTCCTCCCTCAATCCGTTCTCCTCCCTCCTCCCTCAATCCGTTCTCCTCCCTCAATCCGTTCTCCTCCCTCCTCCCTCAATCCCTTCTCCTCCCTCAATCCCTTCTCCTCCCTCAATCCCTTCTCCTCCCTCAATCCCTTCTCCTCCCTCCTCCCTCAATCCGTTCTCCTCCCTCAATCCGTTCTCCTCCCTCCAATCCGTTCTCCTCCCTCCAATCCGTTCTCCTCCCTCCAATCCGTTCTCCTCCCTCCAATCCGTTCTCCTCCCTCCAATCCGTTCTCCTCCCTCCTCCCTCAATCCGTTCTCCTCCCTCCTCCCTCAATCCGTTCTCCTCCCTCAATCCGTTCTCCTCCCTCAATCCGTTCTCCTCCCTCCTCCCTCAATCCGTTCTCCTCCCTCCTCCCTCAATCCGTTCTCCTCCCTCAATCCGTTCTCCTCCCTCCTCCCTCAATCCGTTCTCCTCCCTCCTCCCTCAATCCGTTCTCCTCCCTCCTCCCTCAATCCGTTCTCCTCCCTCCTCCCTCAATCCGCCCTCCTCCCTCAATCCGTTCTCCTCCCTCAATCCGTTCTCCTCCCTCAATCCGTTCTCCTCCCTCAATCCGTTCTCCTCCCTCAATCCGTTCTCCTCCCTCAATCCGTTCTCCTCCCTCAATCCGTTCTCCTCCCTCAATCCGTCCTCCTCCCTCAATCCGTCCTCCTCCCTCAATCCGTCCTCCTCCCTCAATCCGTCCTCCTCCCTCAATCCGTCCTCCTCCCTCAATCCGTTCTCCTCCCTCAATCCGTTCTCCTCCCTCAATCCGTTCTCCTCCCTCAATCCGTTCTCCTCCCTCCTCCCTCAATCCGTTCTCCTCCTCCCCTGCTCTTGCAATCCCCCCTCCTCCCTCCCTCCTCCTCCCCTGCTCTTGCAATCCCTCCTCCTCCCTCCCTCCTCCTCCCCTGCTCTTGCAATCCCTCCTCCTCCCTCCTCCTTCCTCCAATTTGTTCTCCTCCTCCTCTCCTGCAGTTCATTAGAGAGCTTCATCTTTGAGACATGTACACAGACATTGCATATATAAAGGGACGCTGCCATGCAGTGATCTTTATTACAACACTGGGGGTGATGATGTTCTGATGGTATATAGGCAGCAATTACACTGAATACTGATATGGTTATCACTTCAGAGCAGCTGTGAACAGCGGTGGGGAATCTCTTGTATTTGCACAAATTGTAACTGGTGACAGACGGCGGAGCTGATAAGGGACAAGTTAGAGACCTCCCAGCCTTGGGCCCCGACATTCACATCTGAGTGTTTTGTAGCTCAACAAGCAAAATCCCATTCATTTCAATGGCCCCTAAAAAAAAAAAAAAAAAAAAAACGTGGTGCGGTTCTGCTGCGCTTCTCACGTGATTGCCACATCGCAGGGAGCTTGTCCTGCAAGGAGGAGCAGGAGCTTCTTTTGGGCGACAAGCGTTGCGTCATGCAGATTGCAGCGCGATTTGTCACGTGACAGTCGCGGCAGAACCGCACCGCGTTTTTTAGGTGCCATTGAAATGAATGACCTCCTGAAGTTCCAGTTGTGCGATTTTGACAGATCAATGCAACCGCCCAGGTGTGAACAGAGCCTTACAAGAAAAATATATGGGGTAGTGGATGTTTAAATTTAAAGCAGGGTTCCACCCGCAAATTTTTTTTACAAACACTGTAGCTGCTGACTTTTAATAAGGACACTTACCTGTCCTAGGCGCCCGCGATATCAGTCCCCCGAGGCCGATCCTGGCAGGTCCTGGCGTCGCCATTCTCACTAAGGGAAACAGGCAGTGGAGCCTTGCGGCTTCACTGCCCGTTTCCTACTGCGCATGCGCGAGTCTCGCGGTGCTTTGTGAATGGGCCGGCTGCTCTCTGGGATACACACTTCCCAGGGATACACTTCCCAGAAGGCAGCGCGCCCCATTCACCAGAAGACACCGCGAGGAGGACGAGGAAGAAGACCAGCCGCGGACTAGGAAGAGGCAGATTAGGAACATCCGCATAGCAACCGGCACTTCTGGTAAGTAAAATTTTTTTTTTTTCTATTTTTTTGCAGGATTTTATTGTATTTTTTTTTTTTTTTTTGTAGGGTGGAACTCCACTTTAACACCAGTCCGTAAAACGTCCCTTTTGTGTTTACAGCTCTATGTAGCCGATCAGTCCACCATGTCAGGGCAAGACTTGCAGGGGAAGTGGAAGCAAACTCCAAATATGCAGAGAGAGAGGAGAAACCCGGGCGCCTCTGAGTATGGACTGCAATATTTAATATAAGGTGCATTCAAAAATTCACATTGAAGTCACTGTATAGTTGTGCTCATAAGTTTACATACCCTGGCAGAATTTATGATCTCTTGCCCTTTTTTCAGAGAATATGAATAACACAAAAACATTTCTGTCACTCATGGTTAGTGTTTGGCTGAAGCCATTTGTTATCAATCAACTGTGTTTACTCCTTTTTAAATCATAATGGCAACAGAAACTACCAAAATGACCCTGATCAAAAGTTTACATACCCCAGTTCTTAATACCGTGTATTGCCCCCTATAACATCAATGACAGCTTGAAGTCTTTTGTGGATGAGGCTCTTTATCTTCTCAGATGGTAAAGCTGCCCATTGGCAAAAAGCCTCCAGTTCCTGTAAATTCTTGGGCTGTCTCGGATGAACGGCACGTTTTGAGATCTCCCCAGAGTGGCTCAATGATATTGAGGTCAGAAGACTGAGATGGCCACTCCAGAATCTTCACTTTTATTTTGCTGTAGCCAATGACAGGTGGACTTGGCCTTCTGTTTTGGATCATTGTCATGTTGGAATGTCCAAGTACGTCCCATGCGCAGCTTCCTGGCTGATGAATGCAAATGTTCCTCCAGTATTATTGATAACATACTGCATTCATCTTGCCATCAATTTTGATCATATTTCCTGTGCCTTTGTAGCTCACACATCCCCTAAACATCAGCGATCCACCGCCATGTTTCACAGTAGAGATGGTGTACTTTTCATCATAGACCTTGTTGACTCCTCTCCAAATGAAGCGTTTATGGTTGTGGCCAAAAAGCTCAGTTTTGGTCTCATCATTCCAAATGACTTTGTGCCAGAAGGTTTGAGGCTGGTCTCTGTGCGGTTTGCCGTATTATAAGCGGATACTTTGTGGCATTTGCGTGGTAATGGCTTTCTTCTGGTGACTCGGCCATGCAGCCCATCTTTCTTCAAGTCCCTGCTTATTGTGCATCTTGAAACAGCCACATCACATGTTTTCAGAGAGTCCTGTATTTCACCTGAAGTTATTTGTGGGATTTTCTTTGCATCCCGAACAATTTTCCTGGCAGTTGTGGCTGAAATTTTAGTTGGTCTACCTGACCGTGGTTTGGTTTCAACAGAACCCCTCATTTTCCACTTCTTGATTAGAGTTTGAACACTGCTGATTGGCATTCTCAATTCCTTGGATTTCTTTTTATATCCCTTTCCTGTTTTATACAGTTCAACTACCTTTCCCCGCAGTTCTTTTGACAATTCTTTTGCTTTCCCCCTGACTCAGAATCCAGAAACGTCCGTGCAGCACTGGATGAAAGATGCAAGGGTCTGTCAGGAGTCTAGAAACTCATTGACCTTTTATACACACACACTAATTACAGGCAAACAGATCACAGGTGAGGATGGTTACCTTTTAATTCAAACCCCTTTGTGTCAACTTGTGTGCATGTTATCAGGCCAAAATCACCAGGGTATGTAAACTTTTGGTCAGAGGAATGGACAGCCTTACCATCTGAGAAGATAAAGAGCCTCATCCACAAATACCACAAAAGACTTCAAGCCGTCATTGATGTTATAGGGGGCAATACACGGTATTAAGAACTGGGGTATGTAAACTTTTGATCAGGGTCATTTGTGTAATTTCTGTTGTCATTATGATTTAAAAAGAGTAAACACAGTTGGTTGATAATTAATGGCTTCAGCCAAACACTAATCATGAGTGAAAGAAAAGTTTTTGTGTTATTCATAGTCTCTAAAATAAAAAATGGCCAAGAAATCATAAATTCTGCCAGGGTATGTAAACTTATGAGCACAACTATAGACACATTGGTGTCCAGTGAGCCACGCCATCGATCGTTCATGCTGCGTTTGTGTTCCGCTTTCTCCATGTCCAGATCAAATAGGCGTCCTGGCCAGCAGGATACTGTGGCGCTCAAGCGGGATCCAAACCGACGGTTGGAGCGCAGAAGAGGTCCAATTGAGAGGGCTGGAACGCAGCGCTGGGCGTCACTGGCGTGCTCGTGACGCGTTTTCGGAGCATGCGCACTGGAAAGAGGAGCGCGCACCGTGCACATTTCTCAAGCTTAAGAAAGGAGCGCGCGCGGTGCACTTCTTCTTTCCAGCCTTCTCCATCGGACCTCCTCTGCGCTTTAACCTTCGGTTTGGATCCCACAGTATCCTGCAGGCCAGGACGTCTGTTCGATCTGGACATGGAGGGCGCCGAACACAAACGCAGCATGAACGATTGATTCCGTGGACCCCAATGTGCCGATATACAATATTGAATAATAAGGGGAAGCACTCACACTGCCACATCCGTAAATTCGTGAAAGGTAAATGGGATTGCTCAAGGAGCAAAAAGTTATGTTTGGACTTTAGAGGCAATACACAGAATGGAGTAGAAAAAATTTACTTTAATAACACACAAAAACTTTAATGTTCAGAAAAAAAAACCATACAGAATGAAGAGCAGTATGGGTTGAGTCCCTTGTACGTCTACGTCAACGCGTTTCGCCGTGAGGCTTCTTCAGGACGGACTGATAACAAGAGAGTACAGAAATGGGACAAAAATCACGGTCTCACATGAATCTAGTTGGTGAAGACTTTATAGGAGTAAAAAAGTTCCATGGATAATATAATCTAGCAGATGCACGCAGTATTGGGCTCTGCGACTTTGTAGGGAATGACTTATAACAACCCTGTGGGAATCTCTAGCCAATAATAGAGAATTTTTGGCTAGAGATTCCCACAGGGTTGTTATAAGTCATTCCCTACAAAGTCGCAGAGCCCATTACTGCGTGCATCTGCTAGATTATATTATCCATGGAACTTTTTTACTCCTATAAAGTCTTCACCAACTAGATTCATGTGAGACCGTGAGATTTGTCCCATTTCTGTACTCTCTTGTCATCAGTCCGTCCTGAAGAAGCCTCACGGTGAAACGCGATGACGTAGATGTACGAGGGACTCAACCCATACTGCTCTAAATTCTGTGTTTTTTTTTTTTTTTTTTTTCCTGAACATTGTTAACGTTTTTATGTGTTATTAAAGTATATTTTTTCTACTCCATTCTGTGTGTTGCCTCTAAAGTCTGACCATAACTTTTTGCTCCTTGAGCAATCCCATTTACTGTGCCGATATACAGTAACTTCAATGTGAGGTGTTGTGGTTTTTTTGTTTTTTTTATCCACCTTTTTATATTCAATATTGAAGTCCATACTCTGAGGCACCTGTGTTTCTCTTTCTCTCTGTGAACGGAGCCTTTCCTGTTCATAGGACCTCCCTGCAAGGAAACCTTTCTTAAAGGGGTTGTAAAGTCTCACTGTTTTTCACCTTAATGCATTCTATGAAAAGCCCCAAGGCACCCTTTTACTTGCCTGAGCCTGATTCATTGCATCGCTGAGCAAGAACCCAGCGGCTTCAGCTGCTGTCTCTGTCCTCCAGATAGATTGATAGCAGTAGGAGCCATTGACTCCCGCTGCTGTCAATCAAATCCGGTGACATGGTAGCTGGGGGGCGGGGCCGAGTTCTGCTGTCTGTGTCAATGGACGCAGCAATGGGACTATGAAGCGCACCCTCTTGGGTGCCCCCCCCCCCCCCCAGGAAGAGCGGCTCTCAGAGGGGGCACCCAATGAAGTGGAGGGGCCAGGAGCGGCGGATGGGGCACCCCAGAAGAGGAGGATTTGGGCTGCTATGTGCAAAACCCTTGCACAGAGCAGGCAAGTATAACATGCTTGTATAGGATCCATTTTTTTATTTTTAAATAACAGGGTTTGTTTTAAAGTGGTTGTTATCAACTAACTAAATGGCACTCCAAAGTTTGGAGGGGGGGGGGGGGTGGGGGGTGCTCCCGTGTGGTCACATGATGTCCCCAGAAACCGGCTTCAGTATGAAGGAGAGATCGACAACAACGGCTGCAGAGCCTGAGTGGTGACGTCGCCCACAGACTTGTATTTTAAAGCGGTTGTATACCCAACAAAAAAAAAAAACCTGCAAGGCAAAGGCATAATGAGCTAGTATGACTAGCATACTAGCTCATTATCAATTACTTACCTTAGATCGAAGAGCCCGCACCGACCCTCGTTCCTCTCCTCCGCTGCCGCCACGATAAACGGAGTGACATCCGGGTATCGCTGTGACTGGCCGGAGTGGCGATGACATCACTTCCGCGCATGCGTGTGGAACCGGCATGATCCCGTGCATTTCTGGCACTTTCCGGCAGACTCCCATTCAAGACCCGGCGCGCTCAGTGCGCCTGCGCCGTAGATATCGGTGCCCGATTTTCTGCAAATATCTTTTTAACCATGTAGGTTAAGGAGGTATTGCAAGCACCTACATGTAAGCCTTAATCTAGGCTTGCCTTTAGGTGCAAGTAGTATATGAGGGTATACAACTGCTTTAATAAAAAAATTGTGCATTATATTGCGTTTGTGCGCACCAAAATTCGCATTTGATAATCTGCTGCGCAAATGTGACTTAAATTTACAAAAGCCACCGTTTTTATTCTCCAGGGCCTCAGCTTTCAGAAAATATATTTTGGGGAGTGTTTTCTGTTTTTTTTTTTTTTTTTTTGGTGTGATAAAATTTAAAAAAATTAGCCCGGGCGGTAAGTGACTAAAAATAATTGTGTTTTCAGTTCAAAGATCCGTCTACAAAGATCTTGTGAGACTGCTGCAGAATGACGCGTTTCTAACAGATGACCAGCTCCGGAAGAAGGTGAGGTCACACCAGTATTTTATTTTCCTTTTTTCTAAGGCCTCATTCACATGAGGCTTGCATAACTTGTACGCCCCTGAATTTGCTGCGTCTTATCTGCATGGGGATGCACAAGTGTTCCATACATCTCCCATGAAGTCAGCCCCATTGCTGTCAGTTGGGATGCAGCGGCTGCACGGACCCAGCCGCTGCTCCCAAAGTGACGTTGGGTTGGTGCTTGGGCCCCCCCGAACACATCTTGGATGCTGTGCGCCCGTGCTGTTTCGCACCGAGAACAGTGGCTGTGTCCCAATCGATAGCAATGGGAACTGCATGCTTGGAGATGAAAGGAGCACCATTCCAGTAAACACGACCCGCCATGGGCATGCGCTTATGCATGCCCCATATGAACGAGGCCTGACAGGTACTCCTATGTGATTTTATTGGTTTTAGATCATTTTTTTTTTTTTTAAGTATCTTCCAATGGTCAGTCATCCATACATTATAGGTGCTTCTTGCCCCCAATAACTTCAACATAGGACAGAGTTTCTCAACTCCAGTCCTCAAGGCGCCCCAACAGGTCATGTTTTCAGGATTTCCCTCAGATGAAACGGCTGTGGTAATTACTAAGGCAGTGAAACTGATTACCGTATTTATCGGCGTATAACACGCACTTTTTTCCCCTTAAAATCAGGGGAAAATCGTGGGTGCGTGTTATACGCCGATACCCACTGATCCCGGCGATCTCCGCTGACTGAGCGGAGCGCAGTGATCGCCGCCGGGATACACATAGCTGAATGTACTCGGCTATACTCGGCTTTTCTCGGCTCCGCTCACAGTCACGCCAAGTCCCGCCATTGGACCTGTGATATGTCCATCATAGGGCGGGACTCGGCGTGACTGTGAGCGAAGCTGAGAAAAGCCGAGTATAGCCGAGTACACTCGGCTATGTGTATCTCGGCTCCGCCCAGTCTCTGCGTTCTCGGCGGCGTTCGCCCCGCTCCGCCCAGTCTCTGCGGCGATCTCGGCGGCGCCAATTTTGAAAACTGGGGCAAGGCTGCACTGGACACTGGGCAAAGGCTGCACTTAGCAAAGGCTGCACTGGACACTGGGCAAAGCTGCACTGGACACTGGGCAAAGCTGCACTGGACACTGGGCAAAGGCTGCACTGGGCAAAGGCTGCACTGGACACTGGGCAAAGGCTGCACTGGACACTGGGCAAAGGCTACACTGGGCAAAGGCTGCACTGGACACTGGGCAAAGGCTGCACTGGACACTGGGCAAAGGCTGCACTGGACACTGGGCAAAGGCTGCACTGGACACTGGGCAAAGGCTGCACTGGACACTGGGCAAAGGCTGCACTGGACACTGGGCAAAGGCTGCACTGGACACTGGGCAAAGGCTGCACTGGACACTGGGCAAAGGCTGCACTGGACACTGGGCAAAGGCTGCACTGGACACTGGGCAAAGGCTGCACTGGACACTGGGCAAAGGCTGCACTGGACACTGGGCAAAGGCTGCACTGGACACTGGGCAAAGGCTGCACTGGACACTGGGCAAAGGCTGCACTGGGCAAAGGCTGCACTGGACACTGGGCAAAGCTACACTGGGCAAAGCTACACTGGGCAAAGCTACACTGGGCAAAGCTGCACTGGGCAAAGGCTGCACTGGGCAAAGGCTGCACTGGACACTTGGTAAAGCTACACTGGGCAAAGGCTGCACTGGACACTGGGCAAAGCTACACTGGGCAAAGCTACACTGGGCAAAGCTACACTGGGCAAAGCTACACTGGGCAAAGGCTGCACTGGACACTTGGTAAAGCTGCACTGGGCAAAGGCTGCACTGGACACTTGGTAAAGCTGCACTGGGCAAAGGCTGCACTGGACACTTGGTAAAGCTGCACTGGGCAAAGGCTGCACTGGACACTTGGTAAAGCTGCACTGGGCAAAGGCTGCACTGGACACTTGGTAAAGCTGCACTGGGCAAAGGCTGCACTGGACACTTGGTAAAGCTGCACTGGGCAAAGGCTGCACTGGACACTTGGTAAAGCTGCACTGGGCAAAGGCTGCACTGGACACTTGGTAAAGCTGCACTGGGCAAAGGCTGCACTGGACACTGGGGCAAGGCTGCAATGGACACTGCTGGCAAGGCTGCACTGACAAGGCTGCAACGCACACTGGTAAGGCTGCATTTAAATGTACATTTTTTTTTTTCCTTAAACTTCCCTCCTAAAAGTTTTTTCCCTAAAATTCCCTCCTAAACTTGGGGTGCGTGTTATACGCCGATAAATACGGTAAATCACCTGTGCAAAATTATGGAAAGCCTGAAAACATGACCATTTGGGGCGCCTTGAGGACTGGAGTTGAGAAACGCTGACATAGGATGCCATTAACGGTTCTCCACTCAATTCAAAATGTTGTTCACAATGCCTAACTCACTTCTATGGTCTCAGATCCTCCACCCGCAAGTAACTACCTAGCAGTCCAGCTTGTTGTCTGAAAACTCCACAAGTTGTCCAAGCCTCGTAATTGGTTTTCCCCTGGCACAGTCTGTCCTTCCTCTCTCCATACCTTCTCAGTCCAGTTGGTCAGTGCTGTTGGCTGGCTGCATGGACTTAAAGGGGATTCCACCACCATTTCTCCAGTGATCTGAAGAAAACCACTTTCTCTTGTCATCCATGGACTGACACAGCGTGTCTTATACACCTTTACACGTGGGTTATGTCCCTGCTTGCAGGAGAAGACCTAGGCAGAATGTGAGATGTTATACATACATTCTAAACAGCCAGAGCTGAACAGCCCCGCCCAGGGGGGCGGTCCCTCCGGCATAACCCTCCCACTGCAGTCAGCAGACCTCAGTTTTTTTCTGCCTAGCAGAAGGAGAAGACGTGGCTCTCTCAGGAGCCAGTCTCCTGACCTATTTTTTATTCCTTTTGGAATTTTTTCCTATTTTTTTTTTTTCTTTTGAGATCTTTTATGAACTGTCGGCTGGGCAACAGGTTGGGTACAAGATATCCTCGTAGTCTTCCCTGTCCGACCATCGAGCGTGCTGATCCTCGCCTTGTGTGCGTGAGACTCAGTTCACGACATGCCCCACGACTCCAGGGGTGGCCGGTGGGCTTCCAGCTCCGCGGTCCTCTCAAGATAGAACAGTCCGGCTGTATCTTTCGCGGTGGACCGGGCCGACAGCTACTCAGTACTGCACTGTGATAGTTCTGTCAGAAACACACCAGTGGGTCCCTCAGGGGACGGGTAAGTAGTCTCTCCTGGCTGCAGGTGAGTACATGCTGTGTGTTTCTTGTGTGGGGGATTTCCCTGTCTCCCCCTGTGTTTTTTAATGTCACTCTCTGTGCACTTCGCTGGCGCTGTACTGTGTGGGGTGCCTGGGGGCCATACTGTCCTGGGGGGGGGGCTCATGCTGCTCTGCATTTCGCTGGGGCTGTTTATTTGAGAGTGAGGGGCCTGGGCGCCGTTCGGCGCCATGTTTGGTGACTGTGCTGTTTTTTACATTGGCGGCCATCTTGCCGTGGCCCGCCGGAGTACATTGCGGAGGCCATTTTCTTGTAGCCGCACGTTTTTCTAGCACTAGTTTGGCCTCTAGCGCCGCTGGGAACGGCGCGAATCTCCTCACACTCTCTCCTCTCAGCTCACTCACGCTGAGCAGCGCGGCGCAGTGAGACAGAGCGGCGGAACCGAGCGGTCCTGGTCAGGTTGGTGGGTTCCCTGGGCATTCCCCTACTTCAGTCAGCACAGCCTGTGGGTGGTCTCAGAGAGGGACATTATGGAGTCAGAGTCACCAGCTTCCCCTAACATGCCAGAGGCAGCAGCCAGTGCTCCAGCACCTGCGGTCCCTATGGACCAGTTGTCGGCAGTCCTGGAATCATTTCTGACCAGGATGGAAGCTGTGTGTGTGAGCACAAGGGAGCAAAAAAGCGCCCTCTCCCCACTTTATCTCCACAAGGGGAGTGCTCTGATTCAGATATGGGCCTAGCTATTGCTGCTCAGGACCCTAGCTCTGAATATTTGGATGGTTTTGAACAGGACATTCCTTGTGAGGAAGACTCCAGTTCTGAGTCAGTAAATGACAGGGCGCTTGTTAGTGAACTCATTGATGCTGTGAGGGACACTCTCAAGCTGAATGCTGCGACCGCAGAACCTCAGGCGGATACAGTCTCCTTTGGTTCTTTTAAGACCAAGCCTTCTAAAAAGGTTTTTCCATATGTATCTTTCTTTGACCAGCTCATTGACCAGGTCTGGGAAAAGCCGCAGAAGACTTTCATGGTCCCGCGGCGTTTGTCTATTAGATAGCCCTTTGAAGACGCCCTGCTTAAAAAGTGGGCTTCTCCCCCGGTGGTCGACCCTCCAGTCGCCCGTTTAAACAAGGCCACCACTCTCCCGATGGAGGGGACTCCTGCGTTTAAGGACCCCACTGACAGGAGGTCAGAAGTGGTGAGTAGAGTCATGTTCGCCTTGTTGGGATCCGCCCTACGGCCCGTAGTAGCGGCGACCCTTGTGTCTCAGACACTCACGGAATGGGCAAAAATTTTGCACCAAACTGTGCAGGAGTATAACCTTCCTCCAGACACTATTGCTCTGGCCCACCAGATGGTGCAGGGTCTGATATATGTGTGCGACGCCACGTTGGACGCGGCCCCTTTAATATCCAGGGCCTCTGTCTCGGCGGTGGTATTGCGTCGTCTCATCTGGTTGAAATGCTGGTCTGCTGACCTAGCCTCTAAGAAGCTCCTGACGGATCTACCTTTTAAGGGTGGTAGACTTTTTGGTGCTGCTCTGGATGACATCATCAAGGATGTCACGGGAGGTAAAAGCACTCTCCTTCCTCAAACTATCAAGGGTAAGGAGGCCCGACGTAAACCGGGTCCTTCCTTTCCAGCAAAAAAGGGGTTTTTTTTTTCGTCCGTCAGAGTCCACGGGTAAGCCATCCCAGACTGACAACAGTGCGGCTGGCGGGCACAAGCGCCCCTGGGTGCGTAAGCCGAACAAGCCGGCTCCCAAGCCCGCCTCCGCGTGAAGTCTTGCCCCCGGCCGTCTCTGGGGTGGGGGGACGACTTCGCAGGTTCACGGATCGGTGGACCTCCCGGATCTCCGACCGGTGGGTGTGCGAGGTGGTCACCTCAGGATACAGAATAGAGTTCCGCTCCTGGCCCCCAGACAGATTCTTTCCCTCAAATCTCCCTCTCCTTCCTGCCCGTCGGGCAGCCCTCTTGGGGGCTGTACAGGATTTGATCGGGTCCGGAGTAATTGTGCCGGTTCCGTCCCAGGAGAGGTTTCAGGGGTTCTACTCGAATCTGTTTGTTTGTTCCAAAAAAGGACTGGGTTCGGCCAATCCTGGACCTCAAGGCCCTGAATGCCTTCGTGAAGGTGCAAAAATTCCGCATGGAATCCATTCGCACGGTGATCGCTACACTCCATCAAGGGGATTTTCTGGCATCCTTGGACATCAAGGACGCCTACTTGCATGTTCCGATCTGCGCAAGCCACCAGAAGTTTCTGCGCTTTGCGGTCGGCGAAGTCCACTATCAATTTGTGGCTCTTCCCTTCGGCCTAGCCTCGGCACCGAGGGTGTTCACCAAGGTGCTTGCTCCAGTCCTAGCTTTGCTGGGACAGCGAGGCATTGCTATCGTGGGCTATCTGGACGATTTTCTTCTAAGAGCAGACAGTGGCTCAGAATTGGAAGAAAGTGTGACTATCGTCAGTCAGACCCTCAGGGAGTTTGGGTGGCTCCTGAACGTTCAGAAGTCGGTTCTAGTCCCGACTCAGCGTCTGGAGTATCTAGGTCTGATTCTGGACTCCTTGGAGGCAAGAGTCTTCCTAACTCCAGACAAACTACTGACATTTCAGTCTGCAGTATGGGTGCTGACGTCCCGAAAATGGTCGTCAATCCGCTTTTGCATGAGAGTCCTGGGACTCATGGCGGCCTCCTTCCAGGCCGTTTCTTATGCCCAAGCGCACACCAGGGCTTTACAGAAAGAGATCTTGTCCACTTGGGACAAATCCCCATTGTCCTTGGATCTTCAGATCCAGGTGAGTCACCTGGTCAGGGCGTCCCTGACGTGGTGGTTGAGGTCCCCGGCTCTTCGGTCCGGGAAGTCGTTCCTCCCCATCCAATGGACGGTGATCACAAAGGACGCCAGCCTGACGGGCTGGGGGGGGAGTCTGGGGAGTCCTGTCGGCCCAAGGGCTTTGGACTCCGGACGAAGCCCTCTTACCGATCAATGTGCTGGAGATACGGGCAATCAGACTGTGCCTCTCCTCATGGTCGGAGAAACTACAGGGTCACTCCATCAGGATCCAATCGGACAACGCCACAGCAGTGGCGTATGTCAACCATCAAGGGGGGACTCGGAGCTCAGCTGCGGCTTCCGAGGTCGCCCGCATCCTGAGGTGGGCCGAAAGAAGCGTGCCGGCTCTGTCGGCCGTCTACATTCCGGGCGTAGACAATTGGCAGGCGGACTATCTAAGTCGCCAGACGCTGGACCAGGGAGAGTGGTCCTTGCACCCGGAGGTCTTTCAACTCCTTTGCAGACGGTGGGGCACGCCGGATGTGGACCTGATGGCCTCTCGACTCAATCGCAAGGGGTCGAGGTTTGTGGCCAGATCCAGGGATCCCTGGGCGGATGCCTCGGATGCGTTGGTGGCCCCATGGGGTCAGTATCACCTGATATACGTTTATCCTCCGCTGCAGTTGCTGCCTCACCTGCTCCGCAGGGTAGCGACCGAGGGAATTCCGGTGATCCTCATTGCTCCGGATTGGCCTTGGCGTCACTGGTACGCCGATCTGGCACGTCTCGTCGCAGACGTTCCCTGGCGGTTACCAATGCGGGGGGACCTTCTGTCTCAAGGTCCTATATTTCATCCTGCTTTACAGTCTCTGGCTTTAACGGCATGGTTATTGAAAGCCAGGTGCTGAGAGACCGAGGTCTCTCGGATTCGGTCATTTCGACCATGTTAAGGGCACGGAAGTCTTCCTCCAGAAAGATCTATCACCGTACTTGGAGAGCTTACATCGCCATGTGCGAAGAGCTGGACTGGCGCCCACGAACGTATTCCGTTCCCAGAATCCTGCATTTTCTGCAGCGTGGCGTGACCCAAAAGCTCGCTTTGAGTACCATTAAGGGTCAGATTTCGGCCTTGGCCATCTTCTTTCAGCGACCGCTGGCGGGTCATCCCTTGGTTAGCACCTTTGTGCAGGGGGTTCGCCATGTGCTCCCCCCTGTCAAGCCTCCTCTCCCCCCGTGGGATCTGAATTTGGTGCTCTCGGTTCTCCAGGAACCTCCCTTTGAGAATATTAGAGATATTCCCCTCTTGACTTTGTCTCAGAAGGTGGCCTTCTTGGTGGCCATTACTTCCATTAGACGAGTGTCTGAGTTGGCGGCCTTGTCCTGCAAGTCGCCCTTTTTGGTCATCCATAAGGATAAGGGGTGTTGCGTCCGCGACCTTCTTTTCTGCCAAAGGTGGTCTCGGCCTTCCACTTAAATGAGGACATTGTCCTCCTGTCCTTGTGTCCTCACCCATCGCATCCCAGAGAGTTTGCGCTTCACACTTTGGATGTGGTACGAGCCTTGCGGGTGTACCTGTCTGCTACTGCCTCTATTCGGAAGTCTGACTCACTATTTGTGGCTGTCTCTGGTCCAAAACAGGGCCAAGCGGTTTCGTCTGCCACCATTTCTAGGTGGATCAGACAAACCGTCATTCAAGCCTATGCTCTCAAGGGGCGGGCGCCTTCCTTTCCGGTTACGGCACATTCCACCAGGGCAATTGGTGCTTCCTGGGCTTTCCGACATCAAGCGTCGGTTGCACAAGTGTGCAAGGCGGCGACCTGGTCGTCTGTTCATACCTTTTCTAAATTTTATAAGGTTGATGTGGCTGCATCTTCGGATGCTTCCTTCGGCCGCAAGGTGTTGCAGGCCGCTGGTTGATGTTGCAACTCCTCCGTTGAGGAGCTCTGCCTTGTTTGGAGTGAAGTTTTTGGTTTTCCATTTATACTGCTCCCATCCCTCTTGACACTGCTTTGGGACATCCCACGTGTAAAGGTGTATAAGACACGCTGTGTCAGTCCATGGATGACAAGAGAAAATAGGATTTTTGTACTCACCGTAAAATCCGTTTCTCTGGCATCCATGGACTGACACGGCACCCACCCTTCTTTTCGAGTTTGTACTGTTTTGTTACGAACTGAGGTCTGCTGACTGCAGTGGGAGGGTTATGCCGGAGGGACCGCCCCCCTGGGCGGGGCTGTTCAGCTCTGGCTGTTTAGAATGTATGTATAACATCTCACATTCTGCCTAGGTCTTCTCCTGCAAGCAGGGACATAACCCACGTGTAAAGGTGTATAAGACACGCTGTGTCAGTCCATGGATGCCAGAGAAACGGATTTTACGGTGAGTACAAAAAATCCTATTTTTTCTCCTTGTGCAGCAAACCAAAACTTTTTTTTTTTATAGTACTTTTGCATTATCCTTGATCAGCAGCACAGGCCCTGCTAGATCAAAGTGGGTTTACGGTGGTGCATGGTAAAGGTAAAAGAAGTTTTGGATTCGGGGGACAAAGAGGATCCAGCTTTAGATTCGGTTCACACAGGGGCGACTCCGGACACGACTTCTGGTCGCCCCGAGTTGCCCTAAGTCGCGCTATTTTTAAAAATAATTGAAGTGAATAGCCGTTTTAATGTACACGACTGCAGTCGCTCCGACTTCAAAAAAGGATCCTGTACGACTTCAATCCGACTTCTAGGCGACCTGTACCCATTGATTTCAATGGAAGTCAACTGAGAAGTCGGATCCCCATCTTAACTGAAGCAACTTTCCAGGAAGAGAACATAAATTTCTCAGGCAAACCCCTCCCTCCCAAAGAGCTGATTCTTGTTTGATTGGCCACTGGAATGTCTCCTGTCCTGAAGGCGACTTCAAGTCGTGTTGTAAATCACCACAAGTCGCGCTGAGGTCGCCACAAGTCGTGTCTGAGTTGCCTCCCAAGGTCGCGCTGGAAGTCGTGTTGCCCCTGTGTGAACCGGCTCTTACCCTCCTAACCTGGGGTAACCTCTATAGCACAGGTAAGGGATTTTAACGATGCAAACAGTAAAGTAATGATGAGAAGGAGATTGTTATTCATAAAAAATATATAATTTATTTTGAATATTCATTAAAAAAAAATCCTAGGTAATCAATCTATATACACAGTGGAAAATACCAAGGTGGCTAAAATACAGTTACAAGGTGGTCACAGTGTACAGGTCATTTTCAAGCCGAGAGTAGAGAGTTATCGCATCAACCCGACATGTTTCGCTTATGTAGCTTCTTCAAGGGTAGTGCGAAAACGCTCGATGCTATCAATAACAACTGCGTAAACATAAAGGGCAAAAACAAAAGAAAATATTTAAATTTTTATAATTTTATATATCACAGCATTGATGTCAAAGCATTCAAAAATAGGTCAAACGCTATGCCTCAATCCAAGGAATTGAAATGAACTCACCCCACTGTGAACTTCAACCAGAGAGAGCCACCGACACGATCCCTGGATCAGATCCTCGGTTATTTCCATTCTTCACCGCTGTATCCACTTTCCCTTCTTTCCTACCTTGTCCTGTACTGTTGCGGTTGGGATCTGGGGCGGCGTTTGCGGGCCCGCCCTACTATCAGGCGTTCTGGGTGCTGTCCCTCCCCTTTTCCGCCGCTTGGCAGTCTGGGGATTGTAGTAGATGCAATCTTAGGGCCTTGGAGCATGCGCATTGACACCTTGTCGTCCGGTGACGTCAGACGCCGCGGTCGATAGAGGACACGATTTAACCGGATCCTCTGGCATTCCTTCTGCATGGAGCTGGGGGACCTGAGCTAACGGCTTTTCTGTACTAAGGTAAGCGCATATATCTCTGCCTGCGCCTCTGTTAAATTGGGCATGCTTGGTCAAATCTAAAGGCACCACATCCCGATTATTAAATATGAAAAGCAAGGGGAAACAATGGATACAAGTAGTACCCGGGGACTTTAAACTACGGTGCCAAATAGAGAATAAACACTGGAATAAAATCGGAGAAAATTTTATTTTATACAAATGAGCATAAAATAACCATCCTTGCAGATGTATGGCTAAATGGCCATATGTGCGAGTCGCTGCTATGTTGTCACTCGACTAGTTTCGCTACATAGAGCTTCCTCAGGAGTGATTGAAACTTAAGCAGGTTACACTGAAAGCACACAATACATGAAATTAATATAAAGGATTGGTTAAATAATGCATTGCAATTAATTTATTGAAACAAAAATAAATAAAGATTGCAAATCAGGCTGAGCCTACTTGAAATAACATGATTTACATGATATATACATATATATTTTTTATGTGCATTGGTGTTCTTTATTTAGTATGATGATATTTTTCATTTTTTTTTTTCACTACATATCATCCCATTTACTCCTTCTTTTTTTTTTTTCACCACTCAGCAGTCCCATATTTTGTCCTCTGTGACCATTAGGGACAATCTCTAAACCCCCTTTGGGGGACCCTTGTCTGATCCAGGGATCGTGTCGGTGGCTCTATCTGGTTGAAGTTCACAGCGGGGTGAGTTCATTTCAATTCCTTGGATTGAGGCATAGCGTTTGACCCATTTTTGAATGCTTTGACATCAATGCTATGATATATAAAATGTAAAAATTAAAATTTTTATATTTTTTCTTTTGTTTTTGCCCTTTATGTTTACACCGTTGTTATTGATGGCATCGAGCGTTTTCGCACTACCCTTGAAGAAGCGACATAAGCGAAACCTGTCGGGTTGATGCGATAACTCTCTACTCTCGGCTTGAAAATGACCTGTACACTGTGACCAACCACCTTGTAACTGTATTTTAGCCACCTTGGTATTTTCAACTGTGTCTTTATATTGATCATAGGATCAATTTTTTATGAATATTCAAAATGAATTATATTTTTTTTATGAATAACAATCTCCTTCTCATCATTACTTTACTGTTTGCACCATTAAAATCCCTTTCCTCCCCCTCCCCCATTTTTTGAATACAATATCTTTTTGGGATGTGGTGCCAACTTTACCGGGTGTTTCGCCTCAGATTGGACAAAAACGTATGAAATTTCTATAGCACAACTGTTCTGTCGAACACAAGGACCGCGGGCCGAATCCGGCCCTGCAGGTAATTTCATGTGGCCCTCGCACATCTCCTGCAACTGCAGGAGAGCTCCAGCCCTCCTCTGGTTCTCCTCCAGACCCTTACTTTCTGCTTTCAAGCAATGCATCCAGCTTCTTCCCAGCAGCAGCATAAGGAAAGGGGAGTGCACTGTGATGTAAGGGAGAGTGGGGGACTCAACCAACCTCTGATGGTGGGGAGGCTCTTGACATCTAATGTAAATGGGAGGGAATGCGCTGGACATCTAATCTTACAGATACAACCGGCCCTTTTGAGGGCAATCATAATGCGGCCCACAATGAAATTGAGTTTGACACCCCTGCTCTATAGACTGGACGGAGACCTGTTGGTGCTGTGGGCTGCAGCACACCGCCTGCCAGCATGGGTATTTTTATGGACCTTAAAGTGGAGTTCCACCCAAAAGTGGAACTTCCGCTTTAAGCACTCCTCGCCCCCTTACATGCCACATCATTATTTTGGGGGGGGCATTGTTAGGAGTGGGACTTCCTGTCCCACTTCCTACTTCCACCCAGGGACCGCCTAGGCGGCGACTCCTCTGCCCCTAGGTGGCCCCTTCCTCTAGGCGATCTCCTGGGACACGTGACAGGTCCCAGGAGATCGCCTGTCCACTCCGGGAGCGTAGGGCAACTCGCGCATTCGCAGTGCGTGCCCGGCTGGGTTCCCAGCGTGTGGACGGAGAGAAGAGGAGTGACCCTCCGTGCGGCCGCATCACTGGACTGTGGAACAGGTAAGTGTCTGTTTATTACAAGTCAGCAGCTATACTTTTTGTAGCTGCTGACTTTTAATAAACATTAAAAGGCTGGAACTCCCCTTTAATACGTGATGAGGAGGGTGTGCACTTTCCCACACATCACTACCCCCGGGGCAACTGCCACTTCTGCCTACTCCATGCATCAGCTTTTGCTAACCATCCATAAAAAAACTTTTTGCTACTTTTTCATTAACATACGTTGTGTTTTTTTTTTTTCTAATTTTTCCTGGTGAGTGGCATTTCTTCTCGAAGAAGGCCGAGGCTGTGGTCCTGGATAATGGCAAAGTATCCACTTTCTTTATAAAATAGAATAAAAAAGCAATCAAATGTACTCCACATGCAGTCATATTTATAAATCATAACCTTTAGGTAAAATAGCCCCATGTTGGTTTCTTGCAAGGAGCCATCTCCACTTGGGGTCACTTAAGGGTAAACCTCTCGCTCATCCCATGATCCCGCTACCAGGTTTTTGAAACCCAACGCATTCAAGGGATAACTTAGAAAAGGAAAAAACCTACTTTATGGGAATCAAGGGTAAACCTCTTGGTCATCCCATGTTCCTTCAATCCCAGCGCTTTCAAAGGATAACCTTCGAAAGGAGAAACCTTGATCATGGGGATCACGAAGGATAAACCTTTTGGCCGTCCTGTGGTCCTGATACCAGGTGGTCCTGATACCAGGTGGTCCTGATACCAGGTTCTTTCAATCCAACTTGAAGCGTGTGGTAGGGGGCGCTGGTAACTGTACAATATTAGTTACAATAGTATTATATATAAGAACAACGGTGATATAAAATCAATAGTGACATTGAAAAATAATAATATTGATCTCTATAAATAATGGAAATTGGTTGTATTCAGATATGTTCCCTGAACAGTCCGACTTCCCAAATTTCAATAAATAAAGTTCCAACTTGAATGAATGAAACAAATATGGTGTCTCAATCCAGTGCAGAAAAATCACCAATAACAAAGTCTTGCTGTGAGAGATGAAATCTTCAAAAGAGTCCAATCTGAGTCCTTCACCAAAAGACAATCAAACTTGCGACACCCAAAGTGCACAGATAAAGTGATGAGCTTACCAGAATGTGTGGACCTTTTTAATAAAAAAAAAGTCACACTTGCTTTAGCAGGATAGTGCCTGTGTCTTGTCGACCTAGTTCCCCCTATCGATATGGTTCCGAGCTCGACTGCGCATGCGCTCTCGGAACACACGGAAATCTACGAACATCTACAGCTGTTCGTCAGCTGTAGACGCGCTCGCTCCCGAGGATACACGCCGCGCAGAAAGCGGCGGGGGTGGAGACTGGGACACGTTGCTCTCTAGGGCGGCATTAAACAAGTTGATGGCCGGGTGACACGCCGCTCTGTATTTTTTTTTTTAAATGTTCATGAGCGGCGGCAAAAGGGGCGGGAGCAGAGACTGTGACACGCCGCTCTATAGGGCGAGTGTTGTAGATATAAATCTTTAGGCTTGCCGTCTAACATTGCAGGGAGCGCACACTCACTCATCCGCCCCTTGCTGTACAGAGCGGCGTGTCACCCGGCCATCAACTTGTTTAATGCTGCCCTATAGAGCGGCGTGTCCCAGTCAACGCCCCTGCCGCTTTTTTGTCGAGCTGGTTCACCTAGCCTCGGGAGCGAGCACGTCTACAGCTGCCAAACAGCTGTTCACGCTCGGAGAATTCCGTCGCCTCGGATTGCGCCTGTGCAGTCGAGCTCGGAACCATATCGATAGGCGGAACCAGCTCGGCAGAACACCTGCACACATGCGATAGACAGGATGGAATGTAATACCTCTCTCCTCCGATATCAAGGATAGGACATGGAATATAAACGAAAGACTTCCATAGTGCAACCCATTTATTTAAAAAACTTGAATAAAACAAATGGCTGCTTACATTAAGAAGTGCCCATCCCGGCACTGGGGCTGCAGGCTTATAGGAGAAACTCAGGCTGGTCCACCTCCGTGGCGGCGTGCGTAACGGCAGCTGCTAGCTCAGATCCAGAGGGGCCGGATGTTCATTGATCCTTACTCTGAGTTGAACCATCTCTCACACATTTCTCCCCCGCCCCCCCCCTTTTTGTATGTATTTTTTTTTTGTTAGTAGGGATCAACCCAATTTTTGAAATGGGTACATCTCTTTGGATTCAAGTATTTTCCCTGTCATTCGTGGAGTACTTGCTAATGTCCATATTTAGAATCAAATGTGTTATTTCCAATTATATCAGGTGTTGTTTATTAAGTCCAAAGGAATTCCTAATTGGTCTAACCAACTATTCTATTGCCATTAGACAGGTATTTTTTATTTATCATTTTTATATTTTTTATTTTCTTGCCAGATATTACTGCTTTAGCTGGTGTGTCCAATAGCTGGCCCATTGGTTTTGCATTACCGATTAATTTGCCAGAGTCCCAATATGACTCCATCTATTGGCCGTTTTCAAAAACGCCTCTGGTGTATTAAATATATTTTTTAGCTTGAGTTATATTATTGGTAGCAACCAGAGGCATCCAATAATCACTTAACTTTTTTCTGACATCCTATGTCTCTTTTATATTCTCCCCCGTTTTAAATACCATTGTTTATTATTAAATGAATTGTTTGCCGTTTTGTCCCCTTCGTGTGGGATGATACAGCTGTGTTTTGTATTATATGCAGAGTTTGTACTGCCCAGCTCGGCACTGTGGCTGTATTGCGATTTGTCGCATTCATCTGTCCATCAAATCACTCCCCCTCTATGCATAGGCTTTAAATTACGTGACGCTAGTGACCAGGCACGCCCCCTGAAGACGTTAATCCAAAACGAAACGTACGTCGGCGGCGAGCCTGGTCACGTGATCTACGCATCCACGTCCCATCCGGCCCCTCTGGATCTGAGCTAGCAGCTGCCGGAACGCACGCCGCCACGGAGGTGGACCAGCCTGAGTTTCTCCTATAAGCCTGCAGCCCCAGTGCCGGGATGGGCACTTCTTAATGTAAGCAGCCATTTGGCCATTTGTTTTATTCAAGTTTTTTAAATAAATGGGTTGCGCTACTGAAGTCTTTAGTTTATATTCCATGTCCTATCCTTGATATCGGAGGAGAGAGGTATTACATTCCATCCTGTCTATCGCATGTGTGCAGGCACTATCCTGCTAAAGCGAGTGTGACTTTTTTTTTATTATTAAAGCGGTCCACACATTCTGGTAAGCTCATCACTTTATCTGTGCACTTTGGGTGTCGCAAGTTTACGTGTCTTTTGGTGAAGGACTCAGATTGGACTCTTCTTGAAGATTTCATCTCTCACAGCAAGACTTTGTTATTGGTGATTTTTCTGCACTGGATTGAGACACCACATTTTGTTTCATTCAATCAAGTTGGGACTTTATTTATTGGAATTTGGGAAGTCGGACTGTTCAGGGAACATATCTGAATACAACCATTTTCCATTATTTATAGAGATCAATATTATTATTTTTCAATGTCACTATTGATTTTATATCACTGTTGTTCTTATATATAATACTATTGTAACTAATATTGTACAATTACCAGCGCCCCCTACCACACACTTCAAATTCATCAGATAGAAGATATCCACTTCATCTTTTTAGGGGAGCAGCTTACTAGTAATTTCACTTAATATAAAATTTTTTAATATATATATTTGTTGGCGCGGAAGTTTTTTTGCTTTTTTCTTTCAATTGAACGCTTTCAAAGGATAACTTTTGAAACTTCATTATGGGGATCACTAAGGGTAAACCACTTGGTCATACCATGATCCTGCTCCTAGGTTCCTTCAACGCAATGCTTTCAAAGGATAACCTTTTCAAAAGGAGAAACCTTGGTTATGGGGATCACTTTGGGGTAAAACACTTGGTCATCCTGTGATCCTGCTACCAGGTTCCTTCAACCCAACGCTTTCAAAGGATAACCTTTGAAAGGAAAAACCTTGATCATGGGGATCACGAAGGATAAATCTTTTGGTCGTCCGGTGGTCCTGATACCAGGTGGTCCTGATACCAGGTTCTTTCAATTCAACGCTTTCAAAGGATAACTTTTGAAACTTCATTATGGGGATCACTTTGGGGTAAAACACTTGGTCATCCTGTGATCCTGCTACCAGGTTCCTTCAACCCAACGCTTTCAAAGGATAACCTTTGAAAGGAAAAACCTTGATCATGGGGATCACGAAGGATAAATCTTTTGGTCGTCCGGTGGTCCTGATACCAGGTGGTCCTGATACCAGGTTCTTTCAATTCAACGCTTTCAAAGGATAACTTTTGAAACTTCATTATGGGGATCACTAAGGGTAAACCACTTGGTCATACCATGATCCTGCTCCTAGGTTCCTTCAACCCAACGCTTTTCAAAGGATAACCTTTTCAAAAGGAGAAACCTTGGTTATGGGGATCACTTTGGGGTAAAACACTTGGTCATCCTGTGATCCTGCTACCAGGTTCCTTCAACCCAACGCTTTCAAAGGATAACCTTTTGAAAGGAAAAACCTTGATCATGGGGATCACGAAGGATAAATCTTTTGGTCGTCCGGTGGTCCTGATACCAGGTGGTCCTGATACCAGGTGGTCCTGATACCAGGTGGTCCTGATACCAGGTTCTTTCAATCCAACGCTTTCAAAGGATAACTTTCGAAACTTCATTATGGGGATCACGAAGGGTACGGATAAACCACTTGGTCATACCATGATCCTGCTACCAGGTTCCTTCAACGCAACGCTTTCAAAGGATAACCTTTTTGAAAAGGAGAAACCTTGGTTATGGGGATAACTTTGGGGTAAACCACTTGGTCATCCTGTGATACTGCTACCAGGTTCCTTCAACCCAACGCTTTCAAAGGATAACCTTCGAAAGGAGAAACCTTGATCATGGGGATCACGAAGGATAAATCTTTTGGTCGTCCGGTGGTCCTGATACCAGGTGGTCCTGATACCAGGTTCTTTCAATCCAACGCTTTCAAAGGATAACTTTCGAAACTTCATTATGGGGATCACGAAGGGTACGGGTAAACCACTTGGTCATACCATGATCCTGCTACCAGGTTCCTTCAACGCAACGCTTTCAAAGGATAACCTTTTTGAAAAGGAGAAACCTTGGTTATGGGGATAACTTTGGGGTAAACCACTTGGTCATCCTGTGATACTGCTACCAGGTTCCTTCAACCCAACGCTTTCAAAGGATAACCTTTTTGAAAAGGAGAAACCTTGATTATGGGGATAACTTTGGGGTAAACCACTTGGTCATCCTGTGATACTGCTACCAGGTTCCTTCAACCCAACGCTTTCAAAGGATAACCTTCGAAAGGAGAAACCTTGATCATGGGGATCACGAAGGATAAATCTTTTGGTCGTCCGGTGGTCCTGATACCAGGTGGTCCTGATACCAGGTTCTTTCAATCCAACGCTTTCAAAGGATAACTTTCAAAACTTCATTATGGTGATAACGAAGGGTAAACCACTTGGTCATACCATGATCCTGCTACCAGGTTCCTTCAACGCAACGCTTTCAAAGGATAACCTTTTTGAAAAGGAGAAACCTTGGTTATGGGGATCACTTTGGGGTAAACCACTTGGTCATCCTGTGATCCTGCTACCAGGTTCCTTCAACCCAACACTTTCAAAGGATAATCTTCAAAAGACGAAACCTTCATTTTGGGGGATCATCCGATTTCGGAGAAGCCTATCCTTGGTGACCATTAGCTAGATTGTAGTGTGATTACTTGTGGTTTGAGGACCTGGGACTACAGGACTTGAAGATTGAGGTTCTTGCATCTGAGGTTGGATCTAGTTGAAGCCCTGCAACAAGGGCTTAATCTAGCACATGGAACCTTAAGGTTCCTCCAGTGTTTGCTAGGGGTTTCTTCAGCAGTGAGTAATTTCTGCCTCAGATAAATTCCCACTGACACCATTGATTCTTTTTAGCTAGCTGTAAGGGGGAATTCTTCCCAATGACCACAAGTGTAAAGAGCATTCTTCCCACCGACCATCACACTAATGTAACCTGAGTTGGAGATTCTTAGCAGGGGCTCCCTGACACTGGAAAGATTTTTCAAGGGATCCTCTGTGAAAAAAGGTTGAGAGCCGCTGATCTAGCAGTTGGGAGTAAGGTGAGAGAGTCCATAAAAGATATGGATTTGTGTGCTAGTGGCCAATATTATAGGACCCTTTATTATGCATAGCCCCCTTAAGTTCCTCGTGTGTAATGTCTGTCCAATCCCCTTTATTAAACAGTTGTGTAGGGTCCGGGTTGCTTGCTGTAATTGGTTAGGACACAATCTGTTTCCAGTTGGCTGAAATTCAATTTTTAATTTTTTTTGTATTTCTTTTCAGGGGGAGATTACCTTTGCCAATGACACTCTGGTGGAAGGAGGGTCTCGCTGCGAAATGCACAATGGAATAACCTACCGAGAAGTGCGTCAGTACCGTACTGGCCACCACCTTGTGCGCTTCTACTTCTTGACTCGGGCATATTCGGAATACGTAGAGAGTGTGTTGGCTGACTTCAAAACAGGACCCAAGCCCGACGTTGTCATCGTAAGCTCTTGTATCTGGGACCTTATCAGGTACGCTCCCTTTCCATCCCAGGGAAGACTGCATTTTGCTTTCTAACTTTTTTTTCATTCCCCAAGAAAACCAGCAGTGCTTGTGCTTGAGCTTCAGGAAAGTGTCCAGGTCTGGGAGGTGCAATCAGGAAAAATTAGGCAGTCTGCCGCAGGTTGGAAAAAGCATTCCCTCAGTCTCCTTCTCCCCAGTAATCACTTTTAATGTAAGTTTGTAGCAAGTGAAAGTTATCATTGGGTGGGGGTGATTTGTGTGAGCTGACATGTCTACATAAAGTAACTTCTGCTTAATCACCTACCGCCCACTAAAAGTAGACCTATTGCTAGCAGGCGGCAGCTGCAGGCTCAGCAATGTACTAGTACGTCGCTGAGCAGATGATCACTGGCCCACCCCCCTTTAGGGCCTGTGACCGCTGTGTCCACCAGATCATGGTTATTGCTACCCAGCTGGTGTATCATGTGATCGCTATGATTGGTGACAGCGATCACATGATTACAATGTAAACAAAACAGTCATGAATGGCTTCCATTCTTGTCTGTTTTGCTTACTGTTGAAATGCTGTGATTGACCCACAGCTATCACATGGTACCTGGGCCAATCCCTGCACCTTGTACAGTGTGATTTAGCTGTGGCCAATTCATAACAGCTAAAACTATTGCTTATAACAGTGATCATCAGTGTTATAAGCAATAATGGTGTAAGAAAAAAATGATGACACTGTACTGCACTGGTGACAGTATTAATTTAAAAAAAACGAAAACTTCAAGTTATTTAACCACTTAAGTCAAAGACTGGGCCACTTTTTGCGATTTGGCACTGCGTCGCTTTAACTGACAATTGCGCGGCCGTGCGACGTGGCTCCCAAACAAAATTGACGTCCTTTCTCTTGTCATCCATGGACTGACACAGCGTGTCTTATACACCTTTACACGTGGGTTATGTCCCTGCTTGCAGGAGAAGACCTAGGCAGAATGTGAGATGTTATACATACATTCTAAACAGCCAGAGCTGAACAGCCCCGCCCAGGGGGGCGGTCCCTCCGGCATAACCCTCCCACTGCAGTCAGCAGACCTCAGTTTTTTTCTGCCTAGCAGGAGGAGAAGACGTGGCTCTCTCAGGAGCCAGTCTCCTGACCTATTTTTTATTCCTTTTGGAATTTTTTCCTATTTTTTTCTTTTGAGATCTTCTATCAACTGTCGGCTGGGCAACAGGTTGGGTACAAGATATCCTCGTAGTCTTCCCTGTCCGACCATCGAGCGTGCTGATCCTCGCCTTGTGTGCGTGAGACTCAGTTCACGACATGCCCCACGACTCCAGGGGTGGCTGGTGGGCTTCCAGCTCCGCGGTCCTCTCAAGATAGAACAGTCCGGCTGTATCTTTCGCTGTGGTCCGGGCCGACAGCTACTCAGTACCGCACTGTGATAGTTCTGTCAGAAACACACCAGTGGGTCCCTCAGGGGACGGGTAAGTAGTCTCTCCTGGCTGCAGGTGAGTACATGCTGTGTGTTTCTTGTGTGGGGGATTTCCCTGTCTCCCCCTGTGTTTTTTAATGTCACTCTCTGTGCACTTCGCTGGCGCTGTACTGTGTGGGGTGCCTGGGGGCCATACTGTCCTGGGGGGGGGCTCATGCTGCTCTGCATTTCGCTGGGGCTGTTTGAGAGTGAGGGGCCTGGGCGCCGTTCGGCGCCATGTTTGGTGACTGTGCTGTTTTTTACATTGGCGGCCATCTTGCCGTGGTCCGCCAGAGCACATTGCTGCGGCCATTTTCTTGTAGCCGCACCTTCTTCTAGCTTTAGTTTGGCCTCTAGCGCCGCTCAGGAACGGCGCAAATCTCCTCAGTCTCTCTCCTCTCAGCTCACTCACGCTGAGCAGCGCGGCGCGGAGGGACAGGGCAGCGGAACCGAGCGGTCCTGGTCAGGTTGGTGGGTCCCCTGCGCATTCCCCTACTTCAGTCAGCACAGCCTGTGGGTGGTCTCAGAGGGGGACATAATGGAGTCAGAGTCACCAGCTTCCCCTAACAGGCCAGAGGCAGCAGCCAGTGCTCCAGCACCTGCGGTCCCTATGGACCAATTGTCGGCAGTCCTGGAATCATTTCTGACCAGGATGGAAGCTGTGTGTGAGCACAAGGGAGCAAAAAAGCGCCCTCTCCCCACTTTATCTCCACAAGGGGAGTGCTCTGATTCAGATATGGGCCTAGCTATTGCTGCTCAGGACCCTAGCTCTGAATATTTGGATGGTTTTGAACAGGACATTCCTTGTGAGGAAGACTCCAGTTCTGAGTCAGTAAATGACAGGGCGCTTGTTAGTGAACTCATTGATGCTGTGAGGGACACTCTCAAGCTAAATGCTGCGACTGCAGAACCTCAGGCGGATACAGTCTCCTTTGGTTCTTTTAAGACCAAGCCTTCTAAAAAGGTTTTTCCATATGTACCTTTCTTTGACCAGCTCATTGACCAGGTCTGGGAAAAGCCGCAGAAGACTTTCATGGTCCCGCAGCGTTTGTCTATTAGATACCCCTTTGAAGACGCCCTGCTTAAAAAGTGGGCTTCTCCCCCGGTGGTCGACCCTCCAGTCGCCCGTTTAAACAAGGCCACCACTCTCCCGATGGAGGGGACTCCTGCGTTTAAGGACCCCACTGACAGGAGGTCAGAAGTGGTGAGTAGAGCCATGTTCGCCTTGTTGGGATCCGCCCTACGGCCAGTAGTAGCGGCGACCCTTGTGTCTCAGACACTCACGGAATGGGCAAAAATTTTGCACCAAACTGTGCAGGAGTATAACCTTCCTCCAGACACTATTGCTCTGCCCCACCAGATGGTGCAGGGTCCGATATATGTGTGCGACACCACGTTGGACGCGGCCCCATTAATATCCAGGGCCTCTGTCGCGGCGGTGGTATTGCGTCGTCTCATCTGGTTGAAATGCTGGTCTGCTGACCTAGCCTCTAAGAAGCTCCTGACGGATCTACCTTATAAGGGTGGTAGACTTTTTGGTGCTGCTCTGGATGACATCATCAAGGATGTCACGGGAGGTAAAAGCACTCTCCTTCCTCAAACTATCAAGGGTAAGGAGGCCCGACGTAAACCGGGTCCTTCCTTTCCAGCAAAAAAGGTTTTTTCTCTTACCATCCATGGACTGACACGGTTTCTCTTTACACTTTACACGTGGGTTATGTCCCTGCTTGCAGGAGAAGACCTAGGCAGAATGTGAAATGTTATACATACATTCTAAAAGCCAGAGCTGAACAGCCCCACCCAGGGGGCGGTCCGGTCCCTCCGGACATAACCCTCCCACTACAGTCAGCAGACTTCAGTTTTTTTCTGCCTAGCAGAAGGAGAAGACGTGGCTCTCTCAGGAGCCAGTCTCCTGACCTATTTTTATTCCTTTTCTGGAATTCTTTTTTATTTTATTTTTGAGAATTTTCTATCAACTGTCGGCTGGGCAACAGGTTGGGTACAAGATATCCTCGTAGTCTTCCCTGTCCGACCATCGAGCGTGCTGATACTCGCCTTGTGTGCGTGAGACTCAGTTCACGACAGGCCCCATGACTCCAGGGGTGGCCGGGTTTGCTTTCATGCTCCCGCGGTCCTCTCAAGACTGAACAGCTCCTGACTGACTGTATCTTTCGCGGTGGACTGGGCCGACAGCTACTCAGTACTGCACTGTGATAGTCCTGTCAGAAACACACCAGTGGGTCCCTCAGGGGACGGGTAAGTAGTCTCTTCTGCCTGCAGGTGAGTACAAAAGGCTGTGTGTTTCTCTGTGGGGGATTTTCCCTGTCTCCCCCTGTATTTCATTGTCACTCTCTGTCACCATTGCTGGCGCTGTGCTGTGTGGGGTGCCTGGGGGTCACACTGTTCTTGGAGGGGCTAATGCTGGTCTGCAGATATGCTTGGGGCCTTTTTTGTGTATTTTGGGGCCTGAGCGCCGAGTGGCGCTGTGTTTGTGCTGTTTTTTCACTTTTGCTGAGTCATGGCGGCCATCTTGCCGCGGATCGCCTCAGTGAAGTGCGGCGGCCATTTTCTTGTAGCCCGCGCGCTCTTCAGCACTAGTTTTGGCCTCTAGCGCTGCTGTAACAGCTCGAATCTCCTCACAATCTCCTTACAGCTCACCAGCGCTGACACAGCGCGGTACAGACAGCGGAACTGAGTGGTCCCTGGTCCGGTTTGGTGAGTCCCCTGGGCGCCCCCTCCTCAGTCAGCACAGCCTGTGGGTGGACTTTTTATCTGAGGAGTCTCAGAGGGGGGCAATATGGAGTCTCTGTCACCAGCTTCCCCTAAATGTCAGTGGACAACAGGCAGTGCTTCAGCACCTGCGGTCCCTAGGGACCAGTTGTGGGCAGTCCTGGAATCATTTCTGACCAGGATGGGAGCTGTGTGCAAGCGCAAGGGAGCAAAAAAAAGCGCCCTCTCCCCACTTTACTTCATGAGGGCAGTGCGCTGATTCAGATATGGGCCTAGCCACTACCGCTCAGGACCCTAGTTCTGAATGTATTGGATGGTTTTGAACAGGACATTCCTTATGAGGAAAACTCCAGTTCTGAGTCAGTAAATGACAGGGCGCTTGTTAGTGTACTCATGACTGCGGTGAGGGACACTCTCAAGCTAAAATGCTGCGGATGCAGAACCTCAGGCGGATACAGTCTCCTTTTGGTTCTTTTAAGGCCAGGCCTTCTAAAGAGGTTTTTCCATATGTAATTTTCTTTGACCAGCTCATTGATAAGGTCTGGGAAAAGCCGCAGAAGGATTTTTTTATGGTCCCGCGGCGTTTGGCTATCAGATACCCCTTGAAGATGCCCTACTTAAAAAGTGGGCTTCTCCCCCAGGGTCGACCCTCCAGTCGCCCGGTTGAACAAGGCCATCACTCTCCCGATGGAGGGGACTCCTGCATTTGAGGACCCCACTGACAGGAGGTCAGAAGTGGTGAGCAGAGCCATGTTTGCCTTGTTGGGAAACGCCCTACGGCCTGTGGTAGCGGCGACCCTTGTGTCTTAAACACTTACAGGTTGGGCAAAAATGTTGCACCTAGCTGTACAGGAGCATAATCTTCCTCCAGACACAGTTGCTTTGGCCCACCAACTGGTTCAGGGCCTGGTTTATGTGTGCAACGCCACGTTGGACGCGGCCCCTTTAATATCCAGGGCCTCTGTCTCGGCGGTGGTATTGCGTCGTCTTATCTGGTTGAAGTGCTGGTCTGCTGACCTAGCCTTAGGAAGCTCCTGACGGATCTACCATTTAAAGGTGGTAGACCTTTCGGTGCTGCTCTGGGTGACATCGTCATGGATGTCATGGGAGGTAAAAGCACTCTTCTTCCTTAGACTAGCAAGGGTGAGGAGGCCCGCCGCAAACGGGGGCCTTCCTTTCCAGCAAAACGTTTTTTTTTCGTCAGTCAGTCCACGGGTAGGCCCTCTCAGACTGACGGCAGTGCGGCTGGTGGGCACAAGTGCCCCTGGGTGCGTAAGCCGAACAAGTGGCTCCCAAGCCCACCTCCGCGTGAAGTCTTGCCTCCGCCCGACTCTGGGGTGGAGGGACGACTTCGCAGGTCACGAATCGGTGGTCCTCCCGAATCTCCGACTGGTGGGTGTGCGAGGTGGTCACCTCAGGATACAGGATAGTATTCCGATCCTGGCCCCCAGACAGATTCTTTCCCTCAAATCTTCCTCTCCTTCCTACCTGTCGGGCAGCCCTCTTGGGGGCTGTACAGGATTTGATCAGGTCCGGAGTGATTGTGCCGGTTCCGTCACAGGAGAGTTTTCAGGGATTCTACTTGAATCTGTTTGTCGTCCCAAAAATAGGACGTGGTTCGACCTATCCTGGACCTCAAGGCCCTGAATGCCTTCGAGAAGGTGCAGAAATTCCGCATGGAATTCATTCGCACGGTGATCGCTACACTCCACCAAAGGGATTTTCTTCTGGCGTCCTTGGACTTCAAGGACGCCTACTTGCATGTTCCGATCTGCGCAAGTCACCAGAAGTTTCTGCGCTTTGCGATCAGCGAAGTCCACTATCGATTGTGGCTCTTCCTTTCGGCCTAGCCTCGGCACCAAGGGTGTTCACCAAGGTGCTTGCTCCGGTTCTAGCCTTCTGTTACAGCGAGGTATTGCTGTCATGGGCTATCTGGACGATCTTCTGCTAAGAGCAGAAAGTGGATCAGACTTAGAGGAAAGGTGACTATCGTCAATTAGACCCTCAGGGACTCGGGTGGTTCCTGAACATTCAGGAGTCAGTCCTGGTCCCGACTCAGTGTCTGGAGTATCTAGTTCTGATTCTGGACTCCTTGGAGGCAAAGGTATCCTACCTCTGGAGAAGTTGCTGACACTTCAGTCTGCGGTGCGGGTGCTGACATCCCAAAAAATGGTTGTCAATCCGTTTTTTGCATGAGAGTCCCGAGACTCGTGGTGGCCTCCTTCGCGGCCGTTCCGTATGCCCAATCACACACCAGGGCATTGCAGAGGGCAGGAAGCTCCTGTCCCTGCGGTTAGTGAACCGGACTGGCATGCAGAACCTCACAGGTTTGATCCCACATGGAGTAACCGCTAAATAATATTGCAGAAGGAGATCTTGTCCACCTGGGACAAATCCCCGTTGTCCTTGGATCTTCAGATCTAGGTGATTCACCTGGTCAGGGCGCCCCTGACATGGTGGTTGAGATCCTCGGCTCTTCGGTCCGGAAAGTCGTTCCCCTCCCATCCAATGGACGGTACTCACGACGGACACCAGCCTGACGGGCTGGGGTGGAGTCTGGGGAGTCCTGTCGGCTCAGGCCTTGGACTCCGGACGAGCCCGTTTACCAATCACTGTTCTGGAAATACGGGCCATCGGACTGTGTCTCTCCTCAGGTCGGAGAGAGTACGGGGTCGCTCGATCAGGAGCCAGTCAGACACCGCCACGGCGGTGGCGTATGTAAACCATCAAGGGGGAACTCGGAGCTCAGCTGCGGCTTCCGAGGTAGTCCGTATCCTGAAGAGGGCCGGAAGAAACGTGCCGGCTCTGTAGGCCATTTTACATTCTGGGCATAGACAGTGGGCAGGCGGACTATCTGAGTCGCCAATCGCCAGACACCGGACCAAGAAGAGTGGTCCTTGCATATTTCAACTCCTTTACCGACAGTGGGGCACGCCGGATGTGGACCTGATGGCCTCTCGACTCAATCGCAAGGGTCGAGGTTGTGGCCAGATCCAGGGATCCTTGGGCGATGCCTCGGATGCGTTGGTGGCCCCATAGGGTCCTTATCGCCTGATATAAACTCCGGCGATCCTAATTGTTCCGGATTGGCCTCAGCATCACTGGTACGCTGATCTGGCACGTCTCGTCGCGGACGTTCCCTGGCGGTTGCCGATGAGGGAGGACCTTCAGTCTCAAGGTCCTAGGTTTCATCCGGCTTACAGTCTCTGGCTTTGGCTTTAACGGCAGGGCTGTTAAAAGCCAGGTGTTGAGGGACCGAGGTCTCTCGGACTCGGTCATTTTGACCATGTTAAGGACACGGAAGTCTTCCTCCAGGCAGATCTATCACCGTGCCTGGAAAGCTTATATCGCCATGTGCGAAGCGCTGGACTGGCATCCTCGGATGTATTCCGTCCCCAGAATCCTGCGTCCTCTGCAGTGTGGAGTGACCCAAAAGCTTGCTTTGAGTACCATAAAGGATCATATTTCGGCCTTGGCCGTCTTCTTTCAGCGACCTCTAGCGGGTCATTTTTCTTGGTTAGCACCTTGTGTTGGGGGTTCGCCATGTGCTCCCTCCTGTCAAGCCTCCTCTCCCACCGTGGGATCTGAATTTGGTGCTCTCGGTCCTCCAGGAACCTCCTTTTGGGAATATCCGGGATATTCCCCTCTTGTCTTGTCTCAGAAGGTGGCCTTTTTAGTGGCAATCACTTCTGTTTGACGAGTGTCTGAGTTGGCGGCTTTGTCCTGCAAGTCGCCATATTTGGTCATCCATAAGGATAAGGCGGTGTTGCATCCGCGACCTTCCTTTTTTGCCAAAGGTGGTGTCGACCTTTCACCTACATGAGGACATTGCCCTCCCGTCCTTGTGTCCTCACCCATCGCATCACAGAGAGTTTGCGCTGCACATATTGGAGGTGGTACGAGCCTTACGGGTGTACCTGTCTGCTACTGCTTCTATTCGGAAGTCCGACTCACTGTTTGTGACTGTCTCTGGTCCATAACAGGGCCAAGCGGTTTCGTCTGCCATCATTTTTAGGGGAATCAGACAAACCGTCATTCAAGCCTATGCTCTCAAAGGGCGGGCGCCTCCCTTTCCGGTAACGGCACATTCCACCAGGGCAATTGGTGCTTCCTGGGTTTCCCGACATCAAGCGTCGGTTGCACAAGTGTGCAAGGCGGCGACCTGGTCGTCTGTTCATGCCTTTTAAGTTTTTTATAAGGTTAATGTGGCTGCATCTTCGGATGCTTCCTTCGGCCGCAGGGTGCTGTTTAAAGTTGCGACTCCTCCGTTGAGGAGCTCTGCCTTATTGGAGTGAAGTTTTGGTTTTTCCATTTATACTGCTCCCATCCCTCTTGACACTGCTTTGGGACATCCCACGTGTAAAGTGTAGAGACACCGTGTCAGTCCATGGATGGTAAGAGAAAATAGGATTTTTTGTACTCACCGTAAAATCCTTTTCTCTGACATCCATGGACTGACACGGCACCCACCCGTCCTTTTAAGTTTGTACTGCTTTGTTACGAACTGAAGTCTGCTGACTGTAGTGGGAGGGTTATGTCCGGAGGGACCGCCCCCTGGGTGGGGCTGTTCAGCTCTGGCTTTTAGAATGTATGTATAACATTTCACATTCTGCCTAGGTCTTCTCCTGCAAGCAGGGACATAACCCACGTGTAAAGTGTAAAGAGACACCGTGTCAGTCCATGGATGTCAGAGAAAAGGATTTTACGGTGAGTACAAAAAATCCTATTTTTTCGTCCGTCAGAGTCCACGGGTAAGCCATCCCAGACTGACAACAGTGCAGCTGGCGGGCACAAGCGCCCCTGGGTGCGTAAGCCGAACAAGCCGGCTCCCAAGCCCGCCTCCGCGTGAAGTCTTGCCCCCGCCCGTCTCTGGGGTGGGGGGACGACTTTGCAGGTTCACGGATCGGTGGACCTCCCGGATCTCCGACCGGTGGGTGTGCGAGGTGGTCACCTCAGGATACAGAATAGAGTTCCGCTCCTGGCCCCAGACAGATTCTTTCCCTCAAATCTCCCTCTCCTTCCTGCCCGTCGGGCAGCCCTCTGGGGGCTGTACAGGATTTGATCGGGTCCGGAGTAATTGTGCCGGTTCCGTTCCAGGAGAAGTTTCAGGGGTTCTACTCGAATCTGTTTTTTGTTCCAAAAAAGGACCGGGTTCGCCCAATCCTAGACCTCAAGGCCCTGAATGCCTTCATGAAGGTGCAAAAATTCTGCATGGAATCCATTCGCACGGTGATTGCTACACTCCATCAAGGGGATTTTCTGGCATCCTTGGACGTCAAGGACGCCTACTTGCATGTTCCGATCTGCGCAAGCCACCAGAAGTTTTTGCGGTCGGCGAAGTCCACTATCAATTTGTGGCTCTTCCCTTCGGCCTAGCCTCGGCACCGAGGGTGTTCACCAAGGTGCTTGCTCCGGTCCTAGCTTTGCTGAGACAGCGAGGCATTGCTATCGTAGGCTATCTGGACGATTTTCTTCTAAGAGCAGACAGTGGCTCAGAATTGGAAGAAAGTGTGACTATCGTCAGTCAGACCCTCAGGGAGTTTGGGTGGCTCCTGAACGTTCAGAAGTCGGTTCTAGTCCCGACTCAGCGTCTGGAGTATCTAGGTCTGATTCTGGACTCCTTGGAGGCAAGAGTCTTTCTACCTCCAGACAAACTACTGACACTTCAGTCTGCAGTACGGGTGCTGACGTCCCGAGAATGGTCGTCAATCCGCTTTTGCATGAGAGTCCTGGGACTCATGGTGGCCTCCTTCGAGGCCGTTCCTTATGCCCAAGCGCACACCAGGGCTTTACAGAAAGAGATCTTGTCCACTTGGGGGAAATCCCCGTTGTCCTTGGATCTTCAGATCCAGGTGAGTTACCTGGTCAGGGCGTCCCTGACGTGGTGGTTGAGGTCCCCGGCTCTTCGGTCCGGGAAGTCGTTCCTCCCCATCCAATGGACGGTGATCACGACGGACGCCAGCCTGACGGGCTGGGGGGGAGTCTGGGGAGTCCTGTCGGCCCAAGGGCTTTGGACTCCGGACGAAGCCCTCTTACCGATCAATGTGCTGGAGATACGGGCAATCAGACTGTGTCTCTCCTCATGGTCGGAGAAACTACACGGTCACTCCATCAGGATCCAATCGGACAACGCCACAGCAGTGGCGTATGTCAACCATCAAGGGGGGACTCAGAGCTCAGCTGCGGCTTCCGAGGTCGCCCGCATCCTGAGGTGGGCCGAAAGAAGCGTGCCGGCTCTGTCGGACGTCTACATTCCGGGCGTAGACAATTGGCAGGCGGACTATCTAAGTCGCCAGACGCTGGACCAGGGATGGTCCTTGCACCCGGAGGTCTTTCAACTCCTTTGCAGACGGTGGGGCACGCCGGATGTGGACCTGATGCCCTCTCGACTCAATCGCAAGGGGTCGAGGTTTGTGGCCAGATCCAGGGATCCCTGGGCGGATGCCTCGGATGCGTTGGTGGCCCCATGGGGTCAGTATCACCTGATATACGTTTATCCTCCGCTGCAGTTGCTGCCTCACCTTATCCGCAGGGTAGCGACCGAGGGAATTCCGGTGATCCTCGTTGCTCCGGATTGGCCTCGGCGTCACTGGTACGCCGATCTGGCACGTCTCGTCGCAGACGTTCCCTGGCGGTTACCAATGCGGGGGGACCTTCTGTCTCAAGGTCCCATATTTCATCCTGCTTTACAGTCTCTGGCTTTAACGGCATGGTTATTGAAAGCCAGGTGCTGAGAGATCGAGGTCTCTCGGATTCGGTCATTTCGACCATGTTAAGGGCACGGAAGTCTTCCTCCAGAAAGATCTATCACCGTACTTGGAGAGCTTACATCGCCATGTGCGAAGAGCTGGACTGGCGCCCACGAACGTATTCCGTTCCCAGAATCCTGCATTTTCTGCAGCGTGGCGTGACCCAAAAGCTCGCTTTGAGTACCATTAAGGGTCAGATTTCGGCCTTGGCCATCTTCTTTCAGCGACCGCTGGCGGGTCATCCCTTGGTTAGCACCTTTGTGCAGGGGGTTCGCCATGTGCTCCCCCCTGTCAAGCCTCCTCTCCCCCTGTGGGATCTGAATTTGGTGCTCTCGGTCCTCCAGGAACCTCCCTTTGAAAATATTAGAGATATTCCCCTCTTGACTTTGTCTCAGAAGGTGGCCTTCTTGGTGGCCATACTTCCATTAGACGAGTGTCTGAGTTGGCGGCCTTGTCCTGCAAGTCGCCCTTTTTGGTCATCCATAAGGATAAGGCGGTGTTGCGTCTGCGACCTTCTTTTCTGCCAAAGGTGGTCTCGGCCTTCCACTTAAATGAGGACATTGTCCTCCCGTCCTTGTGTCCTCACCCATCGCATCCCAGAGAGTTTGCGCTTCACACTTTGGATGTGGTACGAGCCTTGCGGGTGTACCTGTCTGCTACTGCCTCTATTCGGAAGTCTGACTCACTATTTGTGGCTGTCTCTGGTCCAAAACAGGGCCAAGCGGTTTCGTCTGCCACCATTTCTAGGTGGATCAGACAAACCGTCATTCAAGCTTATGCTCTCAAGGGGCGGGCGCCTCCCTTTCCGGTTATGGCACATTCCACCAGGGCAATTGGTGCTTCCTGGGCTTTCCGACATCAAGCGTCGGTTGCACAAGTGTGCAAGGCGGCGACCTGGTCGTCTGTTCATACCTTTTCTAAATTTTATAAGGTTGATGTGGCTGCATCTTCGGATGCTTCCTTCGGCCGCAAGGTGTTGCATGCCGCTGTTTGATGTTGCAACTCCTCCGTTGAGGAGCTCTGCCTTGTTTGGAGTGAAGTTTTTGGTTTTCCATTTATACTGCTCCCATCCCTCTTGACACTGCTTTGGGACATCCCACGTGTAAAGGTGTATAAAACACGCTGTGTCAGTCCATGGATGACAAGAGAAAATAGGATTTTTGTACTCACCGTAAAATCCGTTTCTCTGGCATCCATGGACTGACACAGCACCCACCCTTCTTTTCGAGTTTGTACTGCTTTGTTACGAACTGAGGTCTGCTGACTGCAGTGGGAGGGTTATGCCGGAGGGACCGCCCCCCTGGGCGGGGCTGTTCAGCTCTGGCTGTTTAGAATGTATGTATAACATCTCACATTCTGCCTAGGTCTTCTCCTGCAAGCAGGGACATAACCCACGTGTAAAGGTGTATAAGACACGCTGTGTCAGTCTATGGATGCCAGAGAAACGGATTTTACGGTGAGTACAAAAATCCTACTTTCTTTCTCGTACATCACGGGACACAGAGCGACATAGTCATTACTAATGGGTTATATAGATACCTTCAGGTGCTGGCACTGGCAACTTCCAAAACCGGAAGTACCCTCCCCTATATAAGCCCCTCCCATCCGGGAGCACCTCAGTTTTTTGCCAGTGTCTAAGGTGTTGGCCAAGAAGAAACATGTGTTTTTCACTGAGCTTGCGTACAGGTTCTTTTGGGCCTCAGTAAGCTATTCCGGATCCGACCAAAAAAGCTTCATAGCTAAACGGTCGGTACCCGGGCCTTGCAGAGAAGAGCAAGGTTTTGCCTGTAATGCTTCTCTTAGGAGAGCTGGACCCTGGGATCCAGAGCTCTGGTCATACCCATGACCAAGATGTTTTCTGTGCAGGGTGCTATACAGGTCCAGGGGAGTGGAATCCTTGGGAACCCGGTCCCTGAAGGTTTAATTACAATGCCTGCCGTGATAGGTGAAGTTTGGGCTTCTGTGGACCAAACAAAGTCCTGCGGCGGGGAACAGGTAAGTGGGGGCCCCCAGAAACTTGGTTCTATTGGGGGACCCCCAAGCCTAATTTGTCTTTCTGTCTGTTACCTAACGGTATTCCCGCTAATATCTGTGCATGCCTGTAACTACTAAAAAATGTAATAATTTTAATAGTGGTCAAGAAAAAAAAAAAAAAAAAGTAAGACCTCGGTACCTGTGTTAGACACTAGAGGCCGCTATGGTTCTTTTTCTTGTAATGTGGATTTTTTTCTTCCAGAATCAAATCCAGGCAGTTGGTATGTTCTCTGCTGGGAAGCTGTCTCCTCTGCCCTGTTGCTGCGCTCATCCATCCCCGGGCCCTGTGGCAAAGGGACCCTGGCTCCCATCTAGCCTCCTTATTGTTTTCAAAAAAGGCGCACGTGCCCGCGCGCGTGCGCGTGCACGCGCCTCTATATATAGAGGCGATCTGGAAAAGGGGCGGAGCGGGTGGATGACGCTCAGGTGTGCGCCGCGGCGCTACTGCGCATGTGCGGGCGTCCAGCGTGTTTTAAAGCACATTATAGCTGGCTATTGAAGTGCACAGACAGAGCTAGCAACAGTATAAAGGCACACAGAGGCGGTTGATGCAGGCATCCCCTAGAAAGGCACTTTAGTAGACACCAACTGTTATATAGCAGCAATTGTGCTAGACTATTCTCAGTAAAAGTGGTGTATTACGGCTGGAATACCTCAGCTTTAGGCTTAGGAATATGCCGTCCAGAAGCTCCGGAACTGAAACTTCCAGGAAGCAAAGGGGGTCTCATCGGGCTCTGAGGATCTTGGGCATGCTTCTGCTGCACCAGTCTCCCCTGAAGTTCAGAGGTAAGTGACCGTAGAGACCCCGCAGGGGTATTTGGTACTGTGGCTGTCCACAGTTCACCTGCTCCTGTGTATGTAACAGAGGAGGTTTTTTCCTCAGCTCTGGGAGGATTAGAGAGAGATTGTCAACAGCCCGATCTCGTCTGATCTCGGAGGCTAAGCAGGGTTGGGCCTGGTTAGTACCTGGATGGGAGACCGCCTGGGAAACTGATCGCTGCCTCCCTGTCAGGGAAAGCACGCCCGATCTCCGTCTCCTCCTTCAGAGTGCCTGTTAGCAGAGCAACAGTCCCATACAGGGATTGACCTGCCTGAAGGGGATCAGGATGAGGTTGATTCTGTTATAGAGGAATAAACAGTGGGGGAACCTTTTCTCAGCATCTCAAGCTGAAAGATTATGGGTTCAGTCTCTGACTAACATGGTCCGATGAGCATTTAAAAATGCACCTTGCGGAACCATCAACCACTACTGTATCCTCGTTGGGGTCGCTAGAAGCCCCCAGACTGTCTGTTCTTTTCCACTTCACCCTTTACTGAAAGGGCTCATTTACCAGGATTGGGAACGTCCTGAGAAAATATTTATTCCCCCAAGAGATTTCCGGTGGTCTATCCCATGGAGGATAAGTTCATCAAAAAATGAAAGGTCCCTACAGTGGACGCAGCCATCTCTTGTATGTATAAATCACTGACATGTCCAGTGGATAATGTCCAAATGTTCAAAGAAACCCAATAGATAAAAGATTGGAGTCCTTATGAAAATCTGCTTCTTTCTACAGCAAGCTTGGTGACACAACCAGCAGTGAGGTCTGCTGAGCAGTGAAGGATCAGTTGAAACAGGTCTTGAGGGACTTGACAGATCAGCAGGCCTTGCCCTAGCTGATCTACCTAGAGCCTTAGGCTTTGCGGTTGACGCCATAAAGGATTCAGTCCATCAGGCCTCCCGCCTTACGCTGTCTATAGTACATATGCGTAGGCTTCTATGGCTCAAAAACTGGTCTGCTGAAGCTCCCTGTAAAGAATGGCTGGTTAGCGTCCCATTTCATGGTGAACGCTTATTCAGGGAAAACCTGGACAAATATATCCAGAAAATTTCCAGCGGTAAAAATACGCTCTTGCCGGTTAAAAACAGAGTTAGAGGTCCCTCTTTAAGAGGCCTGCTTCTCCAGTCCCTGGGGCATCGGCTGTGTAACAGTTCCGACGGCCTCCTCGGTCAATTCCCGGGGGTAAAAAACAGGGACAATAGCAGGGTAATGAGAAACCCTGGGTCAGGGGAGGTACAAAACCTCCCCCAAAGTTAAATTCATTGAAGGGTTGCCCCCACTCAGTCGGGTGGGGGGAGGACTCCAGTTGTTCGCAAGAGACCTGGCGGGACACGATCAAAATAGATAGGTGCTTTCCGCAGTATGTTTGTATACAGTTTGGAGTTAAGACTCTCCTCCTTCCCATTTTTGAGGTCAAACGTGCCAAGGGATCCCCCGGAAGAGAGAGTCCCTCCTGTTGGCACTAGAACAACTATTGCTCCAAGCAGTAATTATGGAGGTTCCCCTGAAAGAATGAGGGTTCGGGTTTTACTCAAACCTCTTTACAGTCCCGAAGCAAACGCGGACGGGAGGCCCATATTAATTCTAAAAGGGCTATACAAATTCCTGTATATCAGGACTTTCCGATGGAGTCGATCCGATCGGTGGCCACTGCCCTACAAGGGGAGGATTGGTTAGCCGCGATCGACATCAAAGATGCTTATTTGCACATTCCCATCTTTCCAGTCCACCAGAAATTTCTACGCTTTGCAGTAGAAGGGCGCCATTTTCAGTTCAGAGCCTTACCCTTCGGTTTGGCCACAGCACCACGAGTGTTTACAAAAATTCTGGCCCTTTATTGGCCAATCTAAGAACACAAGGTGTAATGATAATGGCATATCTAGATGACTTGTTGCTGATAGACCACTCAGTGAAAAAACTAGACGTGGTCGTTCACAAGACAATCAAGTATCTGGAATCTCACGGTTGGATTATCAACAGAGACAAGTCAGCCCTAAAAACCAGTCAAAAGTCTGGAATACTTGGGGCTAAGGTTGGATTCGGGCCAGAGAAAAATATTCTTGCCTCGAGGAAAGGTGTTGTCTTTGAAAGATTTGATCCACTTAGTGGGTACAAAAAAGACAGCCGTCCATACGCCTGTGCATGAGGCTGCTGGGAAAAATGGTGACATCATTCGAAGCAGTGCCCTACGGTCAATTCCATTCAAGGAATTTGCAAGGGGCCATGCTGTCAGCCTGGAACAACAAAGTTCAGGCCCTAGACTTACAATGTCCTTGTCCCCTTCCGTTCGCAAGAGCCTCCGTTGGTGGTTGGTTCTCCAGAATCTGGAAAAAGGGAAATCCTTCAGTCCGATTTCTTGGAAGGTGGTCACTACAGATGCCAGCCTTATAGGCTGGGGAGCAGTACTGGAGCAATGGTCTCTCCAGGGCAGATGGTCGGATGCAGAAAAGGCCCTGCCCATCAATCTCTTAGAGATACGAGCAGCCCGGTATGCCCTAGTAGCATGGACATCCAAACTCCAAGGGTCCCCTGTCAGAATTCAATCAGACAATGCCACAGCAGTGGCATATATCAATCATCAGGGTAGCACCAGGAGTCGTGCAGCCCAGAGGGAAGTAAATTACATCCTGAAATGGGCAGAAAGATATGTCCCAGCCATATCTGCGGTATTCATTCCAGGAGTGGAGAATTGGAAGGCGGACTTTCTAAGTCGCTAGCAATTATGCCCAGAGGAATGGTCCCTTCACCCCGAGGTTTTCTGGACAATATGTCAGCGGTGGGGAACATCGGATGTAGATCTTCTAGCATCTAGATTCAACGCAAAGGTGGACAGGTTTGTCTCTTGGACAAGGGATCCCCTAGCTTGCGGCTCGGATGCCCTAGTGTTCCCTTGGAATCAGTTCAAGCTGATATATGCATTCACACCGCCACAATGGTTACCTCGATTACTCCGCAGAATCAGGGTAGAAAAGAAACCAGTGATTCTGGTGGCCCCGAAGAGCGTGGTACGCGGAGATTGTAAAATGTCAGTGGGGAGTCCTTGGACTCTCCCACGTCGTCCGGACCTGCTTTCGCAAGGACCGATATACCACCCTTCCTTACCAGCCCTAGGTTTGACGGCCTGGCTATTGAAGCCCACATTCTAAAAAAGAGAGGGCTCTCTAATCCTGTGGTATCTACCATGATCAATGCCAGGAAGCCGGTATCCAGGCAGATCTACTATAGAATCTGGAAGGCGTACATCGCGTGGTGTGAGGCCAAGAAATGGCATCCACATAAGTACGTAATAGGTAGGAGTCTGAACTTCCTACAGTAGGCTGTAGATAGGAAGCTTGCCTTGAGTACTATCAAGGGTCAGATTTCGGCCTTGTCAATATTTTTTCAAAGGCCCTTGGCTTCGCATTCACTAGTCAAAGCCTTTATACAAGGAGTGATGCGTATTAGTCCTCCGGTTAATATTCCCATATGTCCATGGGATCTAAACTTGGTTCTGTCGGTTCTACAGAAACAACCATTTGAACCATTACAGCATATTTCTTTGGTTCTTCTCACCAGGAAATTGATTTTTCTAGTAGCCATTTGTTCGGCTAAAAGAGTGTCGGAATTAGCAGCTATGTCCTGTAGGGAGCCATATCTGGTTATCCATAAGGACCGAGTAGTGTTACGTCCTCATCCAGCCTTTCTTTCTAAGGTGGTATCAAGGTTTTCATTTGAACCAAGATGTGATTCTTCCTTCTTTTTTCCCCAAACCTAGTTCGGTAGAGGAAAAGTTATTGCATTCTTTGGATGTAGTAAAAGCAGTTAAAGCTTATCTAAAAGCCACTGCTCAGATTCGCAGAACGGATACTTTGTTTATTCTGCCGGAAGGCCCCAGAAAGGGTCAGGCAGCGTCAAAATCTACTTTAGCCAAGTGGATTCGACAGGTCATAATACAAGCCTATGGCTTGAGAAGGAGACCGCCTCCGTTCAAAGTTAGAGCGCACTCCACGAGAGCAGTTGGAACTTCATGGGCAGCGCATCACCAGGCCTCCCTGGCTCAAATCTGTAAGGTCTTCAGTACACACGTTTACTAGGTTCTACCAGGTGGACGTTAGAAGTCAGGAGGATGTCGCCTTTGGGCGCAGTGTGTTGCAGGCCGCAAAAGATCCTCATGTCTGATAGCGCTCAGCTTATATATGGTGTATCCCCCCCCTCGTTGGGCATTGCTTTAGGACATCCCATTAGTAATGACTATGTCGCTCTGTGTCCCGTGATGTACGAGAAAGAAAATAGGATTTTTATAACAGCTTACCTGTAAAATCCTTTTCTTGGAGTACATCACGGGACACAGAGCTCCCACCCCTCTTTGGGGACACTTATTGCTTTGCTACAAAACTGAGGTGCTCCCGGATGGGAGGGGCTTATATAGGGGAGGGTACTTCCGGTTTTGGAAGTTGCCAGTGCCAGCACCTGAAGGTATCTATATAACCCACATAGTAATGACTATGCCGCTCTGTGTCCTGTGATGTACTCCAAGAAAAGGATTTTACAGGTAAGCTGTTATAAAAATCCTATTTTTTCCCCCACAAATAGAGCTTTCTTTTGGTGGTATTTGATCACCTCTGCGGTTTTAATTTTTTGCGCTATAAACAAAAATAGAGAGACAATTAAAAAAAAATGCAATATTTTTTACTTTTTGCTATAATAAATATCCCCAAAAAATATATAAAAAAACTTTTTTGTTTTCTTCAGTTTAGGCCGATACGTATTCTTCTACATATTTTTGGTTAAAAAAATCACAATAAGCGTTTATTGATTGGTTTGCGTAAAAGTTATAGTGTCTACAAAATAGGGGACTGTTTTATGGCATTTTTATTATTTTTTTTAAACCAGTTATTGTGGCGATCAGCGATTTTTTTTATTTTTTTTATTGTGACTGCGACATTATGGCGGACACTTTTGGCACCATTGTCATTTTTACAGCGATCAGTGCTATAAAAATGCACAGATTACTGTAAAAAAAGGCAGTGAAGGAGACAACCTGTAGGGGGCGCTGAAGGGGTTAAGTGTGACCTAGGGAAGTGATTCTTGCTGTTGGGGGGGGGGGGGGGGTGTGGCTACGAGTGACACGTCACTGATCACGGGGGGAACGGTCATCAGCGACCGTGTCACTATGCAGAATAGGGGAATGGCCGACCGGAATTGCGGGACTCCCGGAAACATCGAGTTTCCGGGACCCGCAGCCGCACTCACGAGGCATGCGGTGGCGCGCGCACGCCCACTGGGCGGTAAATTTAAAGAGACGTACAGGTATGCCCATATGCCTGCCCGTGCCGTTCTGTCGACGTACATCGTCGTGCGGCGGTCCTTAAGCGGTTAAGAGACATGACAGGTGTGTGTGTGTGTGGGTTTTTTTTTATTTTTTTTATGACTACTTTCCAAAAAGGGGTAATTTTGGGAGTATTTGTACTGCCCTGACATTTTGGGGCCTATCTATCTATATAATCTCTCTCTCTCTCACTATCTATATATATATATATATATATATATATATATATATATATATATATATATATATATATATATATATATATATATATATATATATTGTGACAGCAGGAAGGTAAAGTCACCTGGTTGCATCCAGGGGGGTAGATATATTTCGCCCAGATTCAGGCTTTACGCCGACTTATACAACTAGGTGGAGAGTTGTATAAGGCTAGTGGGCTCATGGATGACTCATACCTCTAGGGAGAGTGTGGGGCGTCGTACAGACAGGGAGTTGATGAGGCCAGCTGAAGCTTGTCAGCTCATTTAGGCCTCTATAAGAACTCCCAGCTTCATTAGGTGTTAGCTCATGCCTGGAACCAGACCTGTGTGGACTGTCTAGGGAGAGTGAACCCCTGTGCGGTGAGACAAAGCCTGTGTGGCTATTTGCTTGGACATTTAAAACCAGGGACTTAGGGACTAGGACAGCACTAGGCTGATCCCAGTTGTTAGTTAGGAAACCTGTATGTTTAGTCAGAGGTCAACTTGACCAGGATTTATTTTGGTTATGTTTCTTTTGCTTTGCTGTGTTTTGTCACTGTAAATAGAAAATAAACCGCACCTTTTTTGATTTTGAAAACCACAACCTCCGTCTGCTGGGCCTGTTTTGTGTGGGGAGCCCATCCCGGGGGTCACACACACCCGCTGCCGAGCTAACCCCCTCACAATATATATATATACACACACATATACACATTTTCTCTATCTCTCATAGATTGTGGACTTTGACTTTCACAAAGACTAGATAATACACTGATTTGGGTTCTTTTTACCAAAGAAATGTAGCGGAAAACATTTTGGCCCAAGTTTATGAAGAAAGGTTATTTTGTTTTGCAAAATTTTTTTACTTTTTTTCACAATTTTTGGTATATTTTTGTTTATATAGCAAAATTAATAAAACCCAGCGGTGATCAAATGCCACCAAAAAGAAAAAATATATATACCGGTACATTTTATTTGGGTACAGTGTTGCATGACCGCGAAATTGCCAATTAAAGTAGCGCAATACCCAATAGCAAAAAAATGTCTTGGTCATGAAGGGGATAAAACCTTCTGGAGGTCAAATGGTAAAGTAAAGTTCATGTTTTATTGCTCATCTTGAGAAGGAACAAAATATACTTTTTCCCACTCTGTAGTATGGAAGGGTCTAGACTGCAATGCCCAAGTCACTTTCTTGTGACATGAATGCTGCCACTCATGTCCATCTCAGGGTCCTTGAGTGGTCATGAGCAGCGTCACACGAGGGTTGGTTTGGTACAGCGAAGAGTACAGGGATATCGGCTTCCAACCACCAGTGAACTACCAGAACAGGCACCACAGAGATCTACTTTCCAAAGATGGGTCTATGGGGGGGGGGGGGGGTTATTTGTGTAGCAAGGTCCTGTGTCCCCTTTGGTCTAATGAGAACCTCCAGAGTTTGGGACGGCTGATATCCTTCTGTGTAGAGTGGGTTACGAGGCATGGCGGGTGTAGTGCAAGGTAGATTCATGGGCACCAGACACTTCTTGAATGCAAAGAGATTTATTCTCTTTTAAATAGAACTGTAGGAGAGAGGGATAGGGCCAGGACACCCTTTAGTAGTTATAATGGTAATTAGACTCTGAGACCTCCTAATAGGTAGACAGCCATGCAGGGAAAGGCATCCAGCAGGACACCACATCTGCATGTGTAGGATCGCTGTCTGTCTCCTATGGCAACAGTCTTATAACCATTTCTAACACAAGTTGTAACAAACTTCTGTACTTCCTCTTCAATCACTTCTTGTAGATCTTCACTCCACTGAGCTCCCAGTCTACCTCACTAGACTTGCTGATCCACTGCCACTGGATCTCCCGAGCACTTCCAACCTTCTCACTGAGTATCTTCCTCAAGCATCGCCCCCGCCTCTCTGCTGGGTCCCTAGCTTGGCAATCACAGATACTCCTCAAGCATCGCCCACACTGGCCTGCTCGGTCCCTGGCTTGGCACACAAGACTGCTTTCCAAGTGTCCCCTCCACTGGCTGGGTCCCTGGCTTGACACTTGCCGAAGTTACCCAATTCTTCACCGTCCCCGGCTGGTGAGAATACTGCTCCGGTACTTGCTTCAGCTACTAACAGTGGTCCCTGGTAGTAAGGTGCTTCCCCTCCTTCCCCCGACCACGACAGGTTCTCTGGCCGGCAGAACCGTCACTTTTGGTTGGACTGCAAGCCGCAATCCCAACCCTGCGCTGCTCTCTTACTTCTGGATAGGCCCCTCAGACAGCCTAGCAGCCAATCCGTCCCCGGGATGGGCCAAAACTCCGGCCTTGCAGCTCGGGGCGCAACAACACACGTCCACCCAGACAGCCGTCCAGGTGGCACAGAACCCCGATCACCTGACTCCACCCAAATATATAGGTTCTCCCAGCAGTCCAAGGGACCCAAAAATATCCCTGCCCATTGGCTGAGATACCCCATCTATTCCTAATCCTGTCCTTGCATTGCCCTTGTCTTATCCAATGCCAGATACCTGGCCATCTAGTGGCAGAAGAGAGAAGTACAGCAACTCCAGAATTGGGGTGGAATTAATGGATCTATCAATTGGCCAAGGCAACTGTACCTGGCAGGTAAATTTAAAAGCAACCCTGCCTAAACATCAGGGGGCTACATCTGTACTGTCCTGACATTTTGGGGCCTCAACGTGGCAGGTTCAGGTACGTCTCTATAGATTTTTGAAGCAAGTGTGACAGATGGGAACACTTACATTTTTGCCTGTTGTTGAGCCTCTATTGAAGACCTGGGGGGGGGGGGGCTTTCATATCTATCAAGCCCCCCCCCCCCAGGGAGACCTCAGATGCAGTGCAGACCCACTCTTCCCATGCCCAGCCATTTGCCGTGCTAAGTGGTACTTTCATCTATTTTCCAGGGTCACCCGGTGCGATCAAAACCAAAAGTGCTGTAGAAGGGGATGGGAGACCAAATTTGAGCCCTTAACCTCCCTGGCGGTATGATTCTGTCAGATTTTTGATGCTGAAAGCGGTACAATTATTTTGCATGGAAATTTGGCGTTTTATATTGCAGGCCTGCAATTCTTAGAAATAACTCACTTAAATCTGTCCAAACCAGAGTCTAGTAGACATCCCGGGTATGATAAAGTTTGAAACACAAAATCATAAATTATAATATAATAAATAACTATAAATAATAACAAATAATATAATAATAAAAAATATTCAATAATGTAATCAAATCAAAAACGCTGAAATTTGCTCAGTTGCAGAATTGTCGCTGTCATTAGATTTAGTGTTTGAGGAATTTCCCCACAAATCGATATCGCTCAATTCTGCGAGTGATTCTAATTTATTATTGCTGTTTTCTAGCTGGTCTAAAGCCACTTTTGACATAAAGGGACACTTTTTGGTTGCTATGGACAACCTCCAGTTTCCAGGCAGAAAGAACAGTTTTTATTATATAAAAGTGCATGCAGGACACTTGACAGACCACTAGGGACAAAGGGGGTGTGTAACTATTTGATACAGTACTGTAATCTGTAAGATGTATACTGTGTTTTTCACTTTTTGAATTTGGCGCCGAGCTCTGTCCCCGTTCGTCGCAACGCTCGTAGGGAACGGAGCTCGGCATTGTGAATCGAGCGGAGACACGGCGGCTCGCACACACAACGGGGAGACGTCGCAGGATTCTGGGGACAAGGTAAGTAAGAGCTGTACATGGATCCTGCGATGTGATCCCGAGTCAGGCTCGGGGTTACCTCTTTTGGTACTGAAAATTCACCCCGAGCCGGACTCGGGAATACCACCAGGGAGGTTAAGGTAGCATGCCAAAACTTTTTGTTTTCATTCTAGATTTCGGAGTTCTTTTCTCAATGATGGCTTTAAGTGGTGTTCTGCCCAAAAAAAAAAAAACAGTAGCTACAAATACTGCAGCTGCTGGCTTTTAATAAATGGACACTTACCTGTCCTGGAGTCCAGCGATGTCGGCACCGCAGCTGATGTTTCTATCAGCTGTCAGGTGCTTCCGCCGCCATTGCGGGTAAGGATACCAGGCAGTCTAGCCTTTCGGCTTGATGCCGGAAACCCTAGTGCGCATGCGCGAGGCCCCACTCCTCTCTCCTACTGGCACTGGCCCGGCGGCCGGGAGAGGAGAAGGAGGAGGGAGCCCCCACGCTGGCGTCACGGGCCGCGGCCTGGACTCCCGGGACTGGGAAAGGATACCCCCCGAAAGGTGCCAATTGTGGCACCAGAGGGGGGGGGGGGGAATCCGATGAGCGGAAGTTCCACTTTTGGGTGGAACTCAGCTTTAAGCCTAGAAAGCTAGTTCTTTCTTTCTTTCTTTCTTTCTTCTCCTTTCTTTCTTTCTTCTCCTTCTCCTTTCTTTCTTCTCCTTCTCCTTTCTTCTCCTTCTCCTTCTCCTTTCTTTCTTTCTTTCTTTCTTCTCCTTCTCCTTTCTTTCTTTCTTTCTTTCTTTCTTTCTTTCTTTCTTTCTTTCTTTCTTTCTTTCTTCTCCTTCTTTCTTTCTTTCTTTCTTTCTTTCTTTCCTTCTCCTTCTTTCTTTCTTTCTTCTCCTTCTTCTTTCTTTCCTTTCTTTCTTTCCTTCTTCTTTCTTTCTTCTTCTTTCTTTCTTCTCCTTCTTTCTTTCTTTCTTCTCCTTCTTTCTTTCTTTCTTCTTCTTTCTTTCTTTCTTCTCCTTCTTTCTTTCTTTCTTCTCCTTCTTTCTTTCTTTCTTCTCCTTCTTTCTTTCTTTCTTCTCCTTCTTTCTTTCTTTCTTCTCCTTCTTTCTTTCTTTCTTCTCCTTCTTTCTTTCTTTCTTTCTTCTCCTTCTTTCTTTCTTTCTTTCTTCTCCTTCTTTCTTTCTTTCTTCTCCTTCTCCCTTCTTTCTTTCTTCTCCTTCTCCTTTCTTTCTTTCTTCTCCTCCTTTCTTTCTTTCTTTCTTTCTTCTCCTTCTCCTTTCTTCCTTTCTTCTCCTTCTCCTTTCTTCCTTTCTTTCTTTCTTCTCCTTCTCCTTTCTTCCTTTCTTTCTTTCTTCTCCTCCTTTCTTCCTTTCTTTCTTTCTTCTCCTCCTTTCTTCCTTTCTTTCTTTCTTCTCCTCCTTTCTTCCTTTCTTTCTTTCTTCTCCTTCTCCCTTCTTTCTTTCTTCTCCTTCTCCTTTCTTTCTTTCTTCTCCTCCTTTCTTTCTTTCTTTCTTTCTTCTCCTTCTCCTTTCTTCTCCTTCTCCTTTCTTCCTTTCTTTCTTTCTTCTCCTTCTCCTTTCTTCCTTTCTTTCTTTCTTCTCCTTCTCCTTTCTTCCTTTCTTTCTTTCTTCTCCTTCTCCTTTCTTCCTTTCTTTCTTTCTTCTCCTTCTCCTTTCTTCCTTTCTTTCTTTCTTCTCCTTCTCCTTTCTTCCTTTCTTTCTTTCTTCTCCTCCTTTCTTTCTTTCTTTCTTTCTTTCTTTCTTCTCCTTTCTTTCTTTTCCTCCTTTCTTTCTTTCCTTTCTTTTCCTCCTTTCTTTCTTTCTTTTCTTTTCCTCCTTTCTTTCTTTCCTTTCTTTTCCTCCTTTCTTTCTTTCTTTCCTTTCTTTTTTCACTGGGAAAGCGATAGATATCCGGTTCTATGTATTAGAGGTGAATAAGTTCTCATTGAACGCATTGTTCAGACAGATCTCATCTGCAGGTATAACTACCAGCCACTTGAAGTCTACAAAAAAAACCTGGACTGCCTCTTCAGTCGGCTCACCGAGGTGCTGAGCCCCGAATGTCTGGTGATATGGAACATGACCATGCCCGTAGGATTCAAAGCTTCTGAAATGCCACAGGTAACTGCACACCGTGTAACCTACTGCAGTATTGTGAACCAAATGTAGGATTATGTGTGCCGCTCAGGCTGTAGGGGGGGGTTCTAGTCCTGTGCCCACCGCTGTGAGTGCTGGCTGGGGAAGGAGCCTTGTCTAGGGTCCAAACGTCAATGTGAAACACAGGATGTATCCCATGGGCCCGCACGTCAAAGCAAACCCGCTATAGTAATGTGTGACTGACCTACTCTGGATAACTGACTTTGACTCATAGACTTTTGCAACATCCTCAACAGGATACCTGTGTTGATTACCTACCAGTACCCTCACCGGACTGTGGGTTAGGGTGTTCACCCCCCCCCCCCTGCCCCATCCCTCCCTCCCTCCCCCATAGCTCGAGCCTCCAGGGCATTGACACATGGATGCCACACATTGCCCCATTTATAAAGGTACACCCCTCCATGCTCCATGTGCCCATCTATTTGGCATCCGGACGTATATGTTACCTGTTATATGTATTGTCTGTTTATGGTTTTTGACCCATGCCGGCCTGTTCCATTAGTCATGCTGCACATTTTTATGTCCTTCACTGCTTTGGCTGGAAATCGGCTCACACGATTTTAGATTATTGTACCATTAAATATGATCTATTTATAAATAGCAGACTGCACTCCCTGTGACGTTTTGAGCCTTACTTTCCCTTCCCCTCTCTTGGGGAATTATTTTTGTTTATTTGCTTGGGGGGGCGAGTGACAGACCTGTACTGGTTAGAGGTGGCAGGAATTATTGCTCCAACAAGTTGCCGGGTTCAACAATTTTTAGCTATAGTAATGTGTGGCAGTCTCAGGCTGGGCTCCCACCGGGCCAAGCACTGACGCGTTTCGCTTCACCCCTTAAAGTGACACTAAAGGTTTTATTTTTATTTTTTCTAAATAACAAACATACCTCCACTGTGCAGCTCGTTTTGCACAGAGTGGCCCGGAACGCCGTTTTCTGGGGTCCCCGGCGGCTCTCTTGGCTCCTCCCCGCATCAGATAACCCCCTCTGGGAAGCGCTCTCCCAAGGGGGTTACCTTGTGGGCGCGCGCTCCTGAGTCATACACTCGGCGCCCGCGTCATTGGATTTGATTGACAGCAGTGCAAGCCAATGGCTGCGCTGCTATCAATTTATCCAATCAAAAGCGGGACTCCGTGGAGAGGAGGACGGCGGGGACGTGCCCGCGAAAATTCAGGGCTCAGGTAAGTAAAACTGGGGGGGGGGGGCCGGGGGGCCAGACACTGCAAGGTGTTTTTTCACGCATAGGATGCATTAAGGTGAAAAACATGAAGGTTTACAACCCCTTTAATCTCGGAGGGGCTGAGCAAAACACGTTGGGGGTGTGGCCTGGCAGGAGCCCGGGCTGAGACTGCCACACATTACTATAGCCAGTTTGCTTTGAGCGTCCCATGGAAAACATCCTTTGTTTCATATTGAAGTATTGCCAACAACTCAATACCTGTGTGCCTTCGGTCTTTGTCATTATTATTTATTTTATTTTATTTTTTTTGTATGTTTTTACATATTGAAAAGGACTTGTCCTTAAAGCAAAACTATGGGTGCTGTGGTGCCGACTACCTTTGCATCCTCATGTCAAACCTGCCCCTATTTACTGGTGTGGTAAGGATGAAGGAGCAGCAACAACAGAAGTTGAAGAAAACACAGATCTTCAAAATGCAAGAATCAGCAGCAGGGAGATCCTTGTAGTGCAGGTGCTCAGGTGCAGCTTTTTCTCCATCAAAGAGAAGTCATGGAAAATGTCTAGTTATGTCGTTTTGTGATTATCGCAGAGCAGTGGTCTCCAAACTGCATCCCTTTGCTTGCTTTTATCTAACCCTTGGGGGTGATATTTTAATCCACTGATGCCAACACTGGGCCATAATTCCCCCACTGATACCATTGAAGGGCACAATTCCTCCCAACGATGGCAATTCCTCCCACTGATACTAACTATGGGGCATTGTTTATTCCTAATGACGTTGGGACGTTTTCTACTCTGTGACCACAGTCTGGCCCCACTTAAATCTGAAGGACCGTAAACGGGCTCTTTGTTTAGAGAGTTTGGAGACCCTTGTCAGAGGACAGACTTCATGGGAATCTGATGCTCTTCTACTTTAATGAGTTAAAAGAGAAGGATGCCCAAAACCTTTTTAGGGCCATACATCTGTTGCGGGTCACAGGAGTGCACCTACTTTTGCTCTCCTTTGACTAGTTGCCCACTATCAGTTGACGTGGCATAGCTGCTCCAGGCTCTGGAAGGATCTCGACCATATTGACAGCTGGCACTGTCTCTCAGCATGTTGCTGAGAGCTGGAGCCAGCCACTTCTGCCCACCACCCTAGTCTGGCACTCCAGTAAGCACTGGCAATGGTAGACTGAGTAATTTCTAATCATCTTGGAGCCATTGTGGGACAGCTGCAATATGGGGGATAAGGCTGTACAGTTTTTAAATGGCTACAGTGCCTTGAAAAATTATTCATACCCTTTTGAAATTTTCCACATTTTGTCATGTTACAACCAAAAACGTAAATGTATTTTATTGGGATTTTATGTGATAGACCAACACAAAGTGGCACATAATTGTGAAATGGAAGGAAAATGATAAATGGTTTTCAAAGTTTTTTTTTTTTTTTACACATGTGAAAAGTGTCGTGCATTTGTATTCACCCCCCTTTACTCTGATACCCCTAACTAAAATTTTGTGGAACCAATTGACTGCAGAAGTCGCCTAATTAGTAAATAGTCCACCTGTGTGTAATTTAATCTCCGTATAAATACAGCTGTTCTGTGAAGCCCTCAGAGGTTTGTTAAAGAACCTTTAGCGAACAAAGCATCATGAAGGCCAAGGAACACACCAGACAGGTCAGGGATAACGTTGTGGAGAAGTATAAAGCAGGGTTAGGTTATAAAAAAAATATCCCAAGATTTGAACATCTCACGGAGCTCTGTTCAATCCATCCAGCAGCACAGTGGTGTGGTGGTTAGCACTTTCACCTAGCAGCAAAAGGGTCACTGGTTCAAATCCCGACCACGACACCATCTGCCTGGAGTTTGCATGTTCTCCCTGTGTCTGCGTGGGTTTCCTCCGGGTACTCCGGTTTCCTCCCACACTTCAAAGACATACTGGTAGGTTAATTGGATCTTGTCCAAAATTGGCCCAGTATATATGTGTACGACTGTGTGTCCCAAGCGTGTCGAGATCCTACGGGGTAAAATGACCGCACCAGCCAAGCAGACACTGGCTGCAAAAAGCGCCTAGAGGCGATTCAGTTCGCATGTGAGCGCTATACAAGTCATTCATTCATCCAAAAATGGAAAGCGTATGGCACAACTGCAAACCTACCAAGACCTGGCCGTCCACCTAAACTGACCGGCCGGGCAAGGAGAGCATTCATCAGAGAAGCAGCCAAGAGGCCCATGGGAACTCTGGAGGAGCTGCAGAGATCCACAGCTCAGGTGGGAGAATCTGTCCACAGGACAACTATTAGTCGTGCTTCTCCACAAATCTGCCCTTTATGGAAGAGTGACAAGAAGAAAGACATTGGTGAAAGAAAGCCATAAGAAGTCCTGTTTGCAAGAAGCCATGTGGGTGACACAGCAAACGTGGAAGAAGGTGCTCTGGTCAGATGAGACCAAAATGTAACTTTTTGGCCTAAAAGTAAAACACTATGTGTGGTGGAAAACTAACACTGCACATCACCCTGAACACACCATACACACTGTGAAACATGGTGGTGGCAGCATTATGTGGTGGGGATGGTTTTCTTCAGCAGGGACAGGGAAGCTGATCAGAGTTGATGGATGGAGCCAAATACAGGACAATCTTAGAAGAAAACCCGTTAAGAGTCTGCAAAAGACTTGAGACTGGGGCGGAGGTTCACCTTCCAGCAGGACAACGGCCCTAAACATACAGCCAGAGCTACAATGGAATGGTTTAGATCAAAGCCTATTCATGTGTTAGAATGGCCCAGTCACAGTCCAGACCTAAATCCAATTGAGAATCTGTGGCAAGACTTGAAAATTGCTGAACACAGACGCTCTCCATCCAATCTGACAGAGCTTGAGATATTTTGCAAAGAAGAATGGGCAAAGATGTCCCTCTCTAGATGTGCAAAGCTGGTAGAGACATCCCCAAAAAGACTTGCAGCTGTAATTGCAGAGACAGGCGGTTCTACAAAGTATTGACTCCGGGGGGCGCCATACAAATGTACCCCCCACACTTTTCACATATTTATTTGTAAAAAAAAAATGAAAACCATTTCTAATTTTCCTTCCACTTCACAATTATGTGCCCCTTTGTGTTGGTCTATCACATAAAATGCCAATAAAATACCAATAAAATACATCTATGTTTCTGGTTGCAACATTTTGTGGAACATTTTCAAGGGGTATGAATACTTTTTCAAGGCACTGTATGTTGGTTTCATTTTCACACACACACACACATCATATATTAGGCCTTGGGTGGAAAATTATTTTACCAAAAGTTTCTGTGCTGCAGCTAGCTATGATTAAAGACTGGGTAGGAAGGAATGCGTTGGCAGTTGTGTGAAGAAGGTGCATTCTCATTTTCCAATGCCTGGGTTTCGGTAAAGGTTTTTTTTATTCACAAATGGAAAATCTTTCAGGGTAATGCTTGGGCATAAGATTTCTAGATCCATTTCAAATGCTGCTTTTATGCATTGACCTACCTCCTATAGACCCAGTCTGTCCAGACAGTATTGTCACCTGCTGACTTGGCACCATCCACAGACAGCTTAGCTCTTTAGACACAGAAGTTGAGAGCCAGTGGAATTTTACTTCCGGTAAGTGCAGTGCAGAGGATGTTTTTCCAGTCTCTTTTTTTTAAATTGTAAGAAGACAATGACTTGACTATCCTAAGCCCTATCTCTGTGAATAAAAAACACTGAGGGAACATGGAGGGTCTCTCCAGGACTAACCAGAACTAAACGGGAGGGGAGAACAGAGAAAGATGCCACAATCACATTAGTAAACAAGTTGTTGAGGCACAAAACCACCACCAGATGCCAGCATACAACTGAACAATAATCATGTAATGCATTTGAATAAAACGCAGAAAAAGGTCCGTCGTAAATCTTCCTTTTGAGTTCACGTCCTCTGTATGTCAAAGGCAAATCTTCTTCTTTTTTAAGATTTGGATGAAGTTCCGTGTTTCCCCGAAAATAAGCCCGGGTCTTATATTAATTTTGTCAACAAAAGACCCAGTATGGCTTATTTTCGGGGTAGGCTTATGTCTCCCCCAATCTCCCTCTCTGCCTGTCGGGAATCTCCAGTGGCCAGTGGATACGGGTAAAAGTGCCTGCAAAACGCAATGTTCTGTATTATAGTATCGGATAATGAAAACTGTACCTTTCTGCAATCCATGTGTGACAAACACCTTCACATAGCGCCGGAGCACTGCAAATGGAGGGGGGACCGATATCCCCCGCTGGCAGAAGAGAGGAGAAGAGCAGCGGGACATCCGTGGCCCGCCGGAGCTCTTGTTGCCACTCTGAGCACTGAGGGGGGGTGGGTCAAAATCCCCCGCTGACAGCTGGCTGAAGAGGAGAACAGCAGCGGCACATCAGCTGAGCGTCACTATGCACTTCCATGGCCCGCCGGAGCGCTTGTTCCCGCTCCGAGCACTGGGGGGGGTCAAAATCCCCCGCTGACAGCTGGCTGAAGAGAGAACAGCAGCGGCACATCAGCTGAGCGTCACTATGCACTTCCATGGCCCGCCGGAGCTCTTGTTCCCGCTCCGAGCACTGGGGGGGGTCAAAATCCCCCGCTGACAGCTGGCTGAAGAGAGGAGAACAGCAGCGGCACATCAGCTGAGCGTCACTATGCACTTCCATGGCCCACCGGAGCGCTTGTTCCCGCTCCGAGCACTGAGGGGGGGATTCAAAATCCCCCGCTGACAGCTGGCTGAAGAGAGGAGAACCGCAGCGGCGCTAAACTGAATGCATCCAGCACACACAGCCCACATCACATACCGCGCTAGGTCTTATTTTCAGGGTAGGGCTTATATTGCAGCCCTCCCCGAAAATCACAATAGGGCTTATTTTCGGGGTAGGTCTTATTTTCGGGGAAACGCGGTAGGAAGGTCTCTCACCAAAGAATAGTGGGTGACAAAGCTTCTGGTCATATGAAGAAAGTTAATTTTCTGCCACCCAGCCAGACCGTTGTAATCTTAACATGTAGGAGGACCATGAGGCATTCAAGTGCAAAAATGATCAGCACATCTATATTCGTAAAAGCTGCTTATATTACCTGCAGTGTAAGAATCACAAATTCTAACAAGGATTGAGCATTTGTGGACTTCATACAGAAGTATTTTTTATCAAATTGCATAACTGTGGTAGAAATGGTCTGAGCCCCACGTGGGAAGACATCTGTATATGGTCTGCCTTTCTTAATAGTAATTATGATTACATAAGATGGTGTGTGCACCAACAATCAGATGATGCAGTTGGACAAATGACCTAAGACTGTCCTTTTATTTATGTCTATTGTTTTCACCCCTGGAAAAATAATTATTTATAATTTGGTGAGGCAGTTTTAACCTGATTTCAAATGCCTCTATAACTGACACTTAGAATGATTTTCATTGGTTGGGGGCTCGTCCGGGATCTTATTGCTGAAATAGGTTAGAGTGGTAAATGTGTGGTTTTTTTTTTCCCCCCACCTCCCATGTTTTACATCAAAGCTTTGACTGACTTTTTTTTTTTTTTTCTTCTCAACAGCACACAAAATACAACCTGCGCTGGGATATCGTAGAGGGAAATTTCTACAGCGCGACTTTGGCAAACTTCCACAAAATGGACGTGCTGGACATGCACTTCCACTTCCGCTTTGACCTGCGCTCCAGGTGTAGGGATGCCGTCCACTGGAACCAGCTGGCCCATCGGAAGTATAGCCAGATCCTGTTGGCACATATCGCTCAAGCCTGGGGCGTGGAGCCCCCTGAGGGAACCAAAATTCTAAGTAAGTTGCTTTTCTTCTCTGTGCTTCGCCCACCCTTCTCTGGATTTAGATCCGCAGACCGTGCGCTCCATGATGCTACAGAAAGTGTGCCAATTCTGCCTGTGCTGTATATTACGTTCTCTGAACCCATCCCATATTTTTAAAGACCACCACTTCATTTATTGTGTTTTTAAGGTGACATTTGCCTGACTGCTCCGCTTTGTAGAGTATGTGGGACATGATGCAACTTACTCCAAAATGCCACATGGTGTACGCTGAGATAGATGGATAGAGATATATATATATAATATAGAGCCGAGCTGTCCTCGGGCCTTTCCGGCTGTTTCTGAGGCTCTCCGGCGCCCCCCACCTCTGGCCGCATGCGGTATTGCATGCCATTGAAGTCAATGCGGAATAAATTATTTTTGTTTCCATGGACTTCATTGGGGAAACTCGCTTTGATATGCGAGTACTTTGGATTACGAGCATTCTCCTGGAATGGATTATGCTCGCAATCTGAGGTTCTACTGTGTGGTGTATATATATATTTCTCTATACCACACAGTAGAACCTCGGATTGCAAGCATAATCCATTCAAAGTACTCGCATATCAAAGCGAGTTTCCCCATTGAAGTCCATGGAAACAAAAATAATTTATTCCGCATTGACTTCAATGGCATGCAATACCGCATGCGGCCAGAGGCGGGGGCGCCGGAGAGCCTCAGAAACAGCCGGAAAGGCCCGAAGACAGCTCGGCTGACCTCAGCAAGGCTCAGGAACATAGTATTTCCGAGTCTTTCTGATCGGCTCCGGCGACCCCCCACCTCAGGCCAAACGTGGTACTGCACGCCGCTTTGGCCTGAATCCTGCTTGTTTTGCAAGACAACACTCGCAAAACGAGTCAGGATTTTTCAAAATACAGAGCTCGTATTGCGAATCGCTTGTTAACCACGTTACTCGCAATCTGAGGTTCCACTGTGTATATATAATCTATATCTCTGCTCCACTCTGAACACTGTGATGACATTATCATCACATAACCATCGCTATTTATCACAATATTTTCATATAGAAACGACTCGTACTTCTAGTATTTCTAAATTCTAGACAATGAATTGGCACACTTTTTGCTAGTGATCTTTACAAGTGAAACTTGGCTAAAAATGATAGATGCTTAAATTTACTTAACTCTTTGTGAGTCTCCTTTGAGTTTGTGACCCTTTTTTAATCCTGCAGTGTAGTCACTGTCGCAGGTTTGGTGACACCATGGAAAGACGTTTGATGGAACCTTTTTGTAGTGCAAGCTCCATGGGCCCTTGAGTATGCTCTAGACACTGCTGGAGCCAAGCATGGATTGCTGGGATTTGTAATTCTGGAAGTCAGACAGTTCTGAAATTTTTAAGCTCTAGGTTCGGGGTTTTCAAACTTTTCATTACGAGGGACTTATATATATTACAATATTTGTGGCCCAAAAAAATATATTTTATAAATGAATGAGTTTACCTTGCATTAGGGTCCTCATCAGAGCCCCCTCTTTTGTCACAGCCCCTCCTTACCTCTGGGTCCCCATTGGAGACCCCTCTCCTTACCTCTGAAGTCCCCCCCTTACATTAGATTGCACCCCTTGCTTGGGCAAGCACGTCCGCTTTTAGGACCCAGATGGGAGAGGAGACCATAGACAGCATCTGCTGACCTGAATCCTTAATCGTTGCTCATTGAGGATACGCCACTGAGGGCCAGACAAAATCTTGTAGGGGGGTCCAGATGTGGCCTACGGGCCATAGTTTGGAGACCACTGCTTTATTAGAATAAAAAAATAGTAGCTTCCTAAATTTTGATTTCTGTTGGAATGACCTATATGGGTGGAGAGATTTCTTCCCTCAGACATGTTCGGATATCCTCATCATTTCCCCATGTAGATTGTAGCATTTCTCAAATGGAAAAAAAAACGTATTTCATGTTCCAATGGTTGCGGTTACAACATGGAGAGACTGATTTTTTTTCTTTCTCGTCTATTGAAGGACACAAACATTTTTAAATCTTCTGTTCTACTGCCACCTACAGGATTAGATTCTGCTAAACAAAAACTGGTCAGCACTTTTGTTTAATGCGTGGTCATCTTGAGCCTTGCTTTTGACCAGTACTGCATCTGGAACCGCCTAGACATTGTGGGGTGGGCCTGAAAGTGAGCCTTGACACTGGGTTCGGCATAGGTGCTTTTCAGGCTGGTGTTGGGGCAAAGAGAGGTGGTCCTGGGAATCTTGTCGGTGCCGGGGGGGGGGGGGGGGACTTGGTTGTTGGAGAAATCTCCTCTCCTGATCAACATTTTGAGTGTTTTGGCTGTCCCTTCATTGTTGGATGAACTTATGCTGAAGGACAGTGGTGCTGGTGTGGCTTACATCATTCAAGGAACAATCAAATCTCTGTGGCAAGAGGTTGAGTTGGATCCTGTCCTGGATGGAACTTTGTGTTCCAAGCCTGGTCAGTCATTTACACTCCAGGTGTAGGTGATTTGGCAGGCATATTTCCGTGGAGAGTGGTGTCTGCACCCAGAGCCTGTTCCAGAGCCCATTGCAGAGGGACAATTCTGGATATAGACATCTTAGGCTCAGCATCCCTCTTTTCTGCAGTTGGTTCTGGGCAAACGTTTGGCTCTTGGTGCCTTCAAGGGCCAGGTAACTGCTCCCTCCCTTTTTTTTTTTTCTTGACTATTGGGTCTCCCATGTGGTCTGCCCAGTACAAACCATGTTTTCTGTTTACACGTTCTACCAGGTGGACAACGCTTCTGCCTCATCAATGCCTGCTTCGGGGGTAAGGTCCTTCAGGTGGCTCTTTGATCTGCGAGCTTGTCCCCAGTTATTGTTGAGCCTGTTGGCCTCAGTTGAACTTTTTTGTACGTCATGAAGATTTAAGACTTTCTGTGTCCCTCAATGTACTAGAAAGAAGATGGGATTTTTGTACTTACCGTACAATTCTTTTCTCCTTTTGAGGGACACAGATCCCACCCTTCTGTGTTTTTTGTGTACAAAAATCGCATTCAATAAACTAGGATTGCTGTTACCATGCGTTTTTCAGACCCTGGTTCCACAACTTTTTATATAGCAACCCTCCATGTTTTGTGTCACCTCCTCTAGTGTTAGGCCACAATGTCTGTCCTGTCTTTGTTCGTTTTATAACCTTCCTCAAGGAGACCTCAATAGATTACTAACTTTGGTGTCTGAGTAGAATGACTAGTTAAAGACGATGACAACATTTCAGCCTGCAAAAGAAAACACTGTTCAATCAAAAATAAAATGACTTCCGGTGAGAAAATAAGTTTTCATGTATTGGCATAATCAGCCATTTTGTTACAAATTCTCATCTCAGGTGATCTCATAGAAAGCGGTCTGTCTCTGCTTGTCCCCTTGAGGAATGTCCCCCATCCATGCCAACAATTCAATGACCAGGAAAATGGCCAGCATGACTTTGGTAAGGACCTTGTATGTGTTTTGATGTTTGTGATTGATGCCTTTCTGGTCTGGTCACAGTACTAAATGCCTAGTGTTTTTTCCTTTAGTTGTTGTAAATAAAATGTGCCCATTCTGGCTTTGCTATATGTTACAATCTCTGAACCACTTTGTACATTGTGCTGTATATGACATACTCTGGATGACCCCCTTTTGCATACTGTGCTTTAAGTGAACTCTCCACTCTGTTTGCTGGGTTGTGTGCACGTTTTAAGATTTCTCAGAAGTATCTTCATTTCATTTTCCAATGGTCCCACTAAAATTTGTGGAAACCATTTGTAAATTATGACTGTAAACAATGTGGTGGGTGTCCTTCCTTTTTATTTTTAATTTTAAACCAGGTTTCCACAACGGTTTTAACATAACCCTCTTCGTCTTTTGTTGACCCCTTTAGTGTCAGGCCTGTTATATTTTTCGACATAACCTTCCTCAAGAAGATCTGAATAGACCTAATGCCTTCATAATCTCAGGAGCTCTGGATAGACCTTGTGTCTTCAGTATCTTGGAGATCTGAATAGACCTCGTGTCTTTTAGAATCTGGCAGATCTGAATAGACCTCGTGTCTTCGTTATCTTGGAGATCTGAATAGACCTTGTGTCTTTAGAATCTGGCAGATCTGAATAGACCTCGTGTCTTCAGTTTCTTGGAGATCTGAATAGACCTCGTGTCTTCAGTATCTTGGAGATCTGAATAGACCTCGTGTCTTCAGAATCTTGGGGATCTGAGTAGACCTCGTGTCTTCAGTATCTTGGGGATCTGAGTAGACCTCGTGTCTTCAGTATCTTGGGGATCTGAGTAGACCTCGTGTCTTCAGTATCTTGGAGATCTGAGTAGACCTCGTGTCTTCAGTATCTTGGAGATCTGAATAGACCTCGTGTCTTTAGAATCTTGGAGATCTGAATAGACCTCGTGTCTTCAGTATCTTGGAGATCTGAATAGACCTCGTGTCTTCAGTATCTTGGAGATCTGAATAGACCTCGTGTCTTCAGTATCTTGGAGATCTGAATTGACCTCGTGTCTTCAGTATCTTGGAGATCTGAATAGACCTCGTGTCTTCAGTATCTTGGGGATCTGAATAGAACCTTGTGTCTTTAGAATCTGGCAGATCTGAATAGACCTCGTGTCTTTAGAATCTGGCAGATCTGAATAGACCTTGTGTCTTCGTTATCTTGGAGATCTGAATAGACCTCGTGTCTTCGTTATCTTGGAGATCTGAATAGACCTTGTGTCTTCAGTATCTTGGAGATCTGAATAGACCTCGTGTCTTCAGTATCTTGGAGATCTGAATAGACCTCGTGTCTTTAGAATCTGGCAGATCTGAATAGACCTCATGTCTTCAGAATCTAGTCTAGCTGAAGGATGACATTAACATTTTAGTCTGTAATGACATCCAATGTTACTTTAACAAAGAACAAAAATGGCTTCCAGTGGGAACCAAAGTTTTAAAATCTTGTCCTAACTAGCCACTTGTTTCAAATTCTCATCTCAGGTTATGCCAATCCAAATGGTCCTCTTCCTGTAGTTCCCTTCGGGAATGTCCCCCATCCACACCTAAAATATAACGATCAGGAAAATGGTCAGCATTACTTTGGTAAGGATCTCCTTTGTTACCCGTGTGTAGAGATTTTGATGATACTCGGGTGAATGTCTTTTCTTGTGGTTGTGTCCGAGTGTTGGATGTCTGGTATTGTTTGTTTGGCAATAGTGAATTTCCTTTAGTTGTATGAAGGTAGAATCCCAGGAAATGAGTGTAATGGGTAGGTACAACCTCTGTTTAGTGGTGCACACAGTGAGCTCCATGTTTACACCAATTCTGTATGGAGCCATGTACTTCCTGAATCGTGATTGTGTGGGTTTCTTAAGCATTTTTTTTTTTCATGTTTTGATGGTCATAATGTTGGCACAAAAAATGTTCCTAGTATTGCTTTTCTACAGAACGGAGGCAGGCTAGTAGTAGGGAGGGGTTATACATTGAGCTGGTCCTACAGTTTTTTTGTTTGCGGGTGTCCGATCCTCCTATAGGTGCCATTATAATCTGAAGGATTTAACACTTCCTGTATCCATCATTGGGCTGCAAGAAAAGTATCTTTACAGCTAGTACAAAAATCATATTTTAGGAATTAAGATTGCTGTTAACCATGCGTTTTTTCAGACCATGGTTCCACAACTTTTTATATAGCAACCCTCAATGTTTGTGTCATCTCCTCTAGTGTTGGGCCACAATGTCTGTTCTGTCTTTGTTCGTTTATAACCTTCCTCAAGGAGACCTGAATAGATTACCAACTTCAGTGTCTAGTTGGGTAGAATGACTGACTAGTTAAAGAAGATAACATTTCAGCCTGCAAAAGAACACGCTGTTAGTCCAACCAAAAATAAAATGGGGAAAATAAGTTTTCATGTATTGGCATAATCTGCCATTTTGTTACAAATTCTCATCTCAGGTGATCCCATACAAGGCGATCCTTCTCTGGTTGTCCCCTTGAGAAATGTCCCCCATCCTTGTCCACAATTTAATGACCAGGAATATGGCCAGCATGACTTTGGTAAGGACCTTGTATGTGTTTTGTTTGATGCCTTGTTTTTTTTATATTTTTTTCCTATAGTTGTAAATAAAATGTGCCCATTCTTCTGTCTTTGCTATATGTTACAATCTCTGAACCACTTTGTACACTGTGCTGTATATGACATACTCTGGATGGCTCTCTTTTGCATACTGTGCTTTAAGTGAACTCTCCACTCTGTTTGCTGGGTTGTGTGTACATTTTAAGATTTCTCAGAAGTAGCTTTATTTCATTTTTCAATGGTCCCACTGAAAATTTGTGGAAACCATTTGTAAATTTATGGCTGTAAACAATTTTTTTTTTTTTTTAAACCAGTTTTCCACAATGGTTTTAACATAACCCTCTTTGTCTTTTTGTTGACTACTTTAGTGTCAGGACACCTTGCCTGTTATATTTTTCTACATAACCTTCCTCAGGGAGACCTGAATATGTTGAGAATCTAGGAGACCTGAATAGACCTTGTGTCTTTAGAATCTTGCAGATCTGCATAGACCTCGTGTCTTGTAGAATCTTGCAGATCTGAATAGACCTCGTGTCTTTAGAATCCTGAAGATCTTAATAGACCTCATGTCTTTAGAATCTTGCAGATCTGCATAGACCTTGTGTCTTGTGGAATCTTGCAGGTCTGAATAGACCTCATGTCTTGTAGAATCTTGCAGATCTGAATAGACCTCAAGTCTTTAGAATCTTGCAGATCTGAATAGACCTTGTGTCTTGTAGAATCTTGCAGATCTGAATAGACCTTGTGTCTTTAGAATCCTGAAGATCTGAATAGACCTCGTGTCTTGTAGAATCTTGCAGATCTGAATAGACCTTGTGTCTTTAGAATCCTGAAGATCTGAATAGACCTTGTGTCTTGTAGAATCTTGCAGATCTGAATAGACCTTGTGTCTTTAGAATCCTGAAGATCTGAATAGACCTTGTGTCTTGTAGAATCTTGCAGATCTGAATAGACCTTGTGTCTTTAGAATCCTGAAGATCTGAATAGACCTCATGTCTTTAGAATCCTGAAGATCTGAATAGACCTTGTGTCTTTAGAATCCTGAAGATCTGAATAGACCTCGTGTCTTGTAGAATCTTGCAGATCTGAATAGACCTTGTGTCTTTAGAATCCTGAAGCTCTGAATAGACCTCATGTCTTTTAGAATCCTGAAGATCTTAATAGACCTTATGTCTTTAGAATCCTGAAGATCTTAATAGACCTCATGTCTTTAGAACTTTGCAGATCTGAATAGACCTCGTGTCTTTAGAATCCTGAAGATCTTAATAGACCTTGTGTCTTTAGAATCTTGCAGATCTGGATAGACCTCATGTCTTTAGAATCTTTCAGATCTGAATAGACCTCATGTCTTGTAGAATCTGGCAGATCTGAATAGACCTCATGTCTTGTAGAATCTGGCAGATCTGAATAGACCTCATGTCTTGTAGAATCTGGCAGATCTGCATAGACCTCATGTCTTTAGAATCTGGCAGATCTGAATAGACCTCGTGTCTTGTAGAATCTGGCAGATCTGAATAGACCTCAGGTCTTTAGAATCTTGCAGATCGGAACATTTTAGTCTAATGACATCCAATGTTACTTTAACAAAAATGGCTTCCAGTGGGAACCAAAGTCTTTATATCTTGTCCTAACTAGCCACTTCTTTCAAATTCTCATCTCAGGTTATGCCAATCCAAATGGTCCTCTTCCTGTAGTTCCCTTCGGGAATGTGCCCCATCCACACCCAAAATATAACGATCAGGAAAATGGTCAGCATTACTTTGGTAAGGATCTCCTTTGTTACCCGTGTGTAGAGATTTTGATGATACTCGGGTGGATGTCTTCTCCTTTTTTTTGTTTTTGTGATTGTGTCCGAGTGTTGGATGTCTGGTATTGTTTGGCAACAGTGAATTTTCTTAAGTTGTATGAAAGTAGAATCCCAGGAAATGAGTGTGATGGGTAGGTTCAACCTCTGTTTAGTGGTGCACACAGGTGAGCTCCATGTTTACACCAATGCTTGGAAAATGTGTCATTCTGGCTGTGCTGTATGTTACATTCCCTAAATTATCCCACTCTGTACACTGTGATGTACCTTATCTTACTCCATATGGCTAATCCTAACCATTCATATAGAAGCTAGTAAAGCTACTGGGGTTTACAGCTCATCACCCATGGAGGTAAGTACGGGGGGGGGGGGGGTAGAAGTACTGAGAGACTCAGGTGGCGTTTGGTACTGGAGATGCGCTTATCGAGAAATGGTTAACTTTTTTAAAAAAATATTGTGGATTGGAGGGACTCAGCTGGGGATAGGGAGAGCTAGAAAGGCTACTGATGGCCTGACTGTTTCCAACAATCTCCAAACAATTACAGTAAGGAGCACCTGACTGTTTGCTAGCAATGTCATCCGATAAATATATGTGTGCAAACCTTTTTGTTCTGTATGGAGCCATATACTTTTGCCTCGTTTCCACTGAACGGTTCGGGTCGGTACAGTTTGGAACAGTTTGAATGGTCCAGTCTATTCTAGTGAGCGTTTCCACTGCAAGTCGGACCGTCAGGGGCCATTCCGGGTTTAGAAAAAATGCCTAGCGTGTCCGCCAATCAGTGGAATGTATTGTAGCTCCGCCCTAACCGAATCGTTCCATTTTCTATGGTCCCACATCTGAAGCAGGACCCAGAATGGTGCGGTATAGTTCGGTTTTATGGCACGCTTTCATAATGGAAACACCCAAAATAGCGTACCGAACCGATCCGCTCAGTGGAAACGAGGCATAAGTTAATCAAGATTGTGTGCATTTCTCAAATAATTTTTTTTTTTTTTTTTTTCATGTTGACGATAACAATGTTGGCACAAAAAAGTAGAAATCATTCTAAATTATGATGGTGACAACCATGTGTTTCCAAGCCCCTATTTTTCACAACTTTAAACCATCAATTGTCAACTTCTCTAGTGTCAGAACAACTTTGTCTGTTCTATTATTATTGGTACATAACCTTCCTCAAGGAGACTTGAATAGATTGCATGTCTTCAATATCGAATCTAGCTGGAGAAGCAATATTTTAGTCTGTAAAGGACCCCACTGTGTTAGATTAAGGAAGATTAAAATGGCTTCCAGTGGGTACAGAAGTCTTTTACGTATCGTCATAACCAGCCGCTGTTGCAAATTCTTACCTCAGGTCCTCCTATACAAAACAATCCTCCTCATGGTGTTCTCTTGAGGAATGTGCCCCATCCTCACCCAACTTGTTCCCAGGGAAATGTTCAGCCTTGCTTTGGTAAGGATCTTGTTTTATGTGATCTGTGTGTGTGAAGGTTTTGATGTGAGTTGTGTGGCCAATTACTTGTGGTCTTGTCCGAGTGACGAGAGAATAATCTCCCTGCAGAGTGAGGTAGAGCTACCTATACACAGGGAGGTGGTAGAGCTGGGCCAGGTAGGAGAGGGTAGAGAATAGAGATGCAAGGAATTTTTGTACACGGCACACCCCTCTGCACTATGTACGTAGAGCACCCCTGAAGTCTGCACTCTGTGCATAGGGCATCCCTTGAACAGAATTCTGTACGTATTGCAACCCTGCACTGTACGTAGCGCGCTCCTGAGCTCTGCGCCTTGTGCGTAGCATGCTCCTGGGCCCTCCGCGGGCTGTACGTAGCGCGTCCCTGGGCCCTTTTGGGGTCAACCATACTTCTGATGCATCTCTTGATGAAATGGAGTTCGACACCCCTCAGCTATGGCATGTAAAAAAAAAATCTGGTGTGTTGGAACGCTGGACTCCTGCTGTGGTCTGGTGCAATCCACCAATCCCGTACATTGATACTCTGTCCAAAAATGAGAGGCTGGAGGATTGAACCACGGCACAGAAGACCGAATTAGGAGTCCAGTAGACCAGAAGTGTGTTAAATGCAGAGGATTCTTCGGAGCGAAGGTCTGAAGCATGAGCAGCAGGACTGGTACCCTTTTTTTTTTTTTTTTATATATATATTAGTAGTCTTCTTTTAGAAGGCCTCTTTAACAAGTTCTGTTTTAGATGACACCAGAATTTCCTTAAATTTTATTTAATTTTTTTTATGTATTGGTCATCCACTTGATGTAGTCTCAATTTGGGTTCTCTAACACAAGCTGTGAGCACCCTGAGCTGGGAGAGCCCAGCATGCTGTATAGCAGAGTCATTGAAGCACCATGTATTCTAATTTTTTTTTTTTTTTTTACACGACTCATGAAAACATCCCATAAGATTACAAACCTAAGGAATTTTTTATTGTACAGCTGTCTATGTGTTTTGTAGCGTGCGTGTGTGTGTGAGATCCCAGGAAATATATGGGTGGTGGTGGTGTCCTCGGTGGTGGTGGTGGTGTCCTCGGTGGTGGTGGTGGTGTCCTCGGTGGTGGTGTCCTCGGTTCACTCACGGCTTTCACTGATTTATGGAAACTTTCTTACTTTGCAGAACCCATGTACCTTCCTGGATACACTGCCTTTGATGGTACCGATGATAGCCATATGATTGGTCAGCATTTAAAAGCTTATTTTTTTTCTTTCTTGCATGTACATCCCTACAATGAATTGTCTTTCTAAATTATCTTTTTACTTTCTCTTTTTAGGAGCGTTCATTCCTGAACCCGTCAGATCTCATCCAAATCAACAGAATTCAAATGGTAAGATACAAAATGTCTGTGTGATATCCTTCCTCTTCTTGTAACCTGCACGGGTCTCGTGTCCTCTCCTTCAATCCCTGCACCTTACATTGTGTCCTGGTCAGATCCCTACACCTCACACTGTGTGTCCTGTGATCAGATCTCCGCCGCTGACGCAGTGTGTCCTGTGATTAGATCTCCACAGCTGAAGCGGTGTGTCCTGTGATCGGATCTCCGCAGCTGACGTGGTGTGTCCTGTGATCGGATCTCCGCAGCTGACGCGGTGTGTCCTGTGATTGGATCCCCCGCAGCTGACGCAGTGTGTCCTGTGATTGGATCCCCCCGCAGCTGACGCGGTGTGTCCTGTGATTGGATCCCCCCCGCAGCTGACGCGGTGTGTCCTGTGATTGGATCCCCCCCGCAGCTGATGCGGTGTGTCCTGTGATTGGATCCCCCCCCGCAGCTGACGCGGTGTGTCCTGTGATTGGATCCCCCCGCAGCTGACGCGGTGTGTCCTGTGATTGGATCCCCCCGCAGCTGACGCGGTGTGTCCTGTGATTGGATCCCCCCGCAGCTGACGCGGTGTGTCCTGTGATTGGATCCCCCCGCAGCTGACGCGGTGTGTCCTGTGATTGGATCCCCCCGCAGCTGACGCGGTGTGTCCTGTGATTGGATCCCCCCCGCAGCTGATGCGGTGTGTCCTGTGATTGGATCCCCCCCCGCAGCTGACGCGGTGTGTCCTGTGATTGGATCCCCCCCCGCAGCTGACGCGGTGTGTCCTGTGATTGGATCCCCCCGCAGCTGACGCGGTGTGTCCTGTGATTGGATCCCCCGCAGCTGATGCGGTGTGTCCTGTGATTGGATCCCCCCCCCGCAGCTGACGCGGTGTGTCCTGTGATTGGATCCCCCGCAGCTGACGCGGTGTGTCCTGTGATTGGATCCCCGCAGCTGACGCGGTGTGTCCTGTGATTGGATCCCCCGCAGCTGACGCGGTGTGTCCTGTGATCGGATCTCCGCAGCTGACGCGGTGTGTCCTGTGATCGGATCTCCGCAGCTGACGCGGTGTGTCCTGTGATCGGATCTCCGTGTGTCCTGTGATCGGATCTCCCCGCCGCTGACGTGGTGTGTCCTGTGATCGGATCTCCCCGCCGCTGACGCGGTGTGTCCTGTGATCGGATCTCCCCGCCGCTGACGCGGTGTGTCCTGTGATCGGATCCCCCCGCCGCTGACGCGGTGTGTCCTGTGATCGGATCCCCCTGCCGCTGACGCGGTGTGTCCTGTGATCGGATCTCCCCGCCGCTGACGCGGTGTGTCCTGTGATCGGATCTCCCCGCCGCTGACGCGGTGTGTCCTGTGATCGGATCTCCCCGCCGCTGACGCGGTGTGTCCTGTGATCGGATCCCCCCGCCGCTGACGCGGTGTGTCCTGTGATCGGATCCCCCCGCCGCTGACGCGGTGTGTCCTGTGATCGGATCCCCCCGCCGCTGACGCGGTGTGTCCTGTGATCGGATCCCCCCGCCGCTGACGCGGTGTGTCCTGTGATCGGATCCCCCCGCCGCTGACGCGGTGTGTCCTGTGATCGGATCCCCCCGCCGCTGACGCGGTGTGTCCTGTGATCGGATCCCGCAGCTGACGCGGTGTGTCCTGTGATCGGATCTCCGTGTGTCCTGTGATCGGATCTCCCCGCCGCTGACGCGGTGTGTCCTGTGATCGGATCTCCCCGCCGCTGACGCGGTGTGTCCTGTGATCGGATCTCCCCGCCGCTGACGCGGTGTGTCCTGTGATCGGATCTCCCCGCCGCTGACGCGGTGCGTCCTGTGATCGGATCTCCCCGCCGCTGACGCGGTGCGTCCTGTGATCGGATCTCCCCGCCGCTGACGCGGTGCGTCCTGTGATCGGATCTCCCCGCCGCTGACGCGGTGCGTCCTGTGATCGGATCTCCCCGCCGCTGACGCGGTGCGTCCTGTGATCGGATCCCCCCGCCGCTGACGCGGTGCGTCCTGTGATCGGATCCCCCCGCCGCTGACGCGGTGCGTCCTGTGATCGGATCCCCCCGCCGCTGACGCGGTGCGTCCTGTGATCGGATCCCCCCGCCGCTGACGCGGTGTGTCCTGTGATCGGATCCCCCCGCCGCTGACGCGGTGTGTCCTGTGATCGGATCCCCCCGCCGCTGACGCGGTGTGTCCTGTGATCGGATCCCCCCGCCGCTGACGCGGTGTGTCCTGTGATCGGATCCCGCAGCTGACGCGGTGTGTCCTGTGACTGGATCCCCCCGCACTGACGCGGTGTGTCCTGTGATCGGATCCCCCCGCAGCTGACGCGGTGTATCCTGTGATCGGATCTCCGCAGCTGATGCGGTGTGTCCTGTGATCGGATCTCCGCAGCTGACGCGGTGTATCCTGTGATCGGATCTCCGCCGCTGACGCGGTGTGTCCTGTGATCAGATCTCCGCCGCTGATGCGGTGTGTCCTGTGATCGGATCTCCGTCGCTGACGCGGTGTGTCCTGTGATCGGATCTCCGCCGCTGACGCGCTGTGTCCTGTGATCGGATCTCCGCCGCCGACGCGCTGTGTCCTGTGATCGGATCTCCGCCGCCGACGCACTGTGTCGTCTGATCGGACTCGCACTGACACGGTGTGTCTGATCGGATCCCCCCCCCCACTGACATTTCTGATCTCTGCACCTTGCATGGTCCTTTTTTTTTTTCTGGTCTCTGCACCTGTGTATTCTGTGCTGTTTTCCCTTTTGCGATGCCTGCATGTCAGCCATTGTCTTTTGTGATGCCAGCAGCCTACATTGTTTTGTGTGCTGCCTGATGTTTTACTTTATCCATAACTGACCATTGATACTTTTTAACTTTTTTTTTCTTTGTTTTTTTTTCTTTGTTTTTTATGCAGCTGTTTCTCCTTTTGTTGATGACAGTCCATTTTTTGTCAATTTCCCTCCAGAAAATGTTGGTTTTGATGGCTTTGGTAGGATTACGAATGTAAACTTTACTGGTGAGTTGAATGCAATGTAAATTGCTTTTTATGAAGCATTGGTCAGCAGGCCATCGATTATTAAAAGCGGACCAGAAGGCTATATGTGCTCTGAATGTGGAGAACATCTCTGGGGTTACATTAAAAGATGCAACTCCTACGTCCCCGCCACATGACCTTCCATTGTGGTTGTTACTTCCAGGTGCACTTATGTATTTAAACACCTCCCAGTTTTCACAGCCCGTGGCAGTTTTTTATTGGTCAAGTGACCGTTTGTGGGGTTTTTCTTTTTTTTTGCTTCTTGTATTTGACAAAGTCTTTAGTATTCCCTCTTTTTGTAGGTTTGGTTTCTCATGTTTATGTATTCTATAGGGAGGGATTGGTTAGCCTTCATTTAAATGTATTCTAAAGGCTCCATTTTTAATTTTTTAAAATGAATGCCTGCTCTGTGTAATGGTTTTGCACAGAGTAGCCCCGATTGATTCACCTCTTCTGGGGTCCCCGTCGACCTTCTTGGCAATTCCTCCCTGCTGAGTGCCCCCATCGCAACCCGCTTGCATTCAGGGTCACTCATGCTTGCTCCCTTTGCACCAACTTTTCCAACATTTTCACTATGGAGATTGGAAGCATCCTAATGCATGTTTAGGGGGAGCAAACCGCTTTTCTTTTTCGTACATCACGGGACACAGAGCGACTTAGTCATTACTAATGGGTTATATAGATTACCTTCAGGTGTTGGCACTGGCCAATTCCAAACCGGAAGTACCCTCCCCTATATAAGCCCCTCCCATCCGGGAGCACCTCAGTTTTTTGCCAGTGTCTAAGGTGTTGGCCAAAGAGTAACATGTGTTTTCACTGGGCTTGCGTACAGGTTCTTTTGGGCCTTAGTAAGCTGTTCCGGATCCCACCAAAAAAGCTTCATAGCTAAACGGTCGGTACCCGGGCCTTGCAGCAGAAGAGCAAGGTTTTGCCTGTAATGCCTCTTAGGAGGGCTGGACCCTGGGATCCAGAGCTCTGGTCATACCCACGACCAAGATGTTGTCTGTGCAGGGTGCTATACAGGTCCAGGGGAGTGGAATCCTTGGGAACCCGGTCCCTGAAGGTTTAATTACAATGCCTGCCGTGATAGGTGAAGTTTGGGCTTCTGTGGACCAAACAAAGTCCTGCGGCGGGGAACAGGTAAGTGGGGGCCCCCAGGAACTTGGTTCTATTGGGGGACCCCCAAGCCTAATTTGTCTTTCTGTCTGTTACCTAACGGTATTCCCGCTAATATCTGTGTATGCCTGTAACTACTGAAAATGTAAAATTTTAATAGTAGTCAAGAAAAAAAAAAAAGGAGACCGCGGTACCTGTGTTAAACCACTAGAGGCCGCTATGGTCCATTTTTCTTGTCATGTGGATCTTTGGTTTTCTCAAGTCAAAAGATCCAGGCAGTTGGTAAGTTTCTCTGTGGGAATCCACTTCCTCTGCCCTGTTGCTGCGCTCATCCACCGCACAGGCCCTCCGGCAAAAAGGGCCCTGGCTCCTAGTCCCTGTTTGATTTCGAAAAGGGCGCGGGCGCGTGCACGCGCCTCCTATGGAAAAAAAGGGGCGGGGCGGGTGGATGACGCTCGATCCGCGGCGCTTCTGCGCATGTGCAGGCGTCCCAGCATGGATAAAAGACACAGTACAAGTGTCAGCTGGATGCAAACAGAGCTAGCAACAAACAGTGGCACACAGAGGCGGTTGATGCAGGCATCCCCATAGAAAGGCACTTTAGTGGACACCAGCTGGTATATAGCAGCAACTGTGTTAGACTATTACCAGCAAAAATTGGTGTATGACGACGGGAATACCTCAGCTTTGTGCTTAAAGGATATGTCGTCCAGACGCTCCGGAAATAGGTCTTCCAGGAAGCCAAAGGGGTCTCCATCGGGCTCTGAGGATATTGGGCATGCTTGTACTGCACCAATCTCCCCTGAGAATTCAGAGGTCAGTAGCCGTAGAAACCCCGCAGGAATGCCTGGTGCTGCGGCTGTCCCTAGTCCACCTGCTCCTGTATATATAACAGAGGAGGTTTTATCCTCAACTCTGGGAGGATTGGAAGAGAGATTAACAGCATTGATCGCTGCTTCCCTGTCACAGGAAAAGCGCGTCCGATCTCCGTCTCCTCCTTCAGAGTGCCTGTTAGTGGAGGAACAGCCCCACACAGAGATCGACCTACCTGAAGGGGATCAGGATGAGGTTGATTCATTATGGAGGAATCAACAGTGGAAGAACCTTTCTCAGCATCTCAGGCTGAAAGATTATGGGTTCAGTCTCTGACTAACATGGTCCGATCAGCATTTAAAATGCCTCTGGCGGAACCACCATCCTCTACGGTTTCCTCGCTGGGGTCGCTAAAAGCTCCCCAGGCTGTCTGTTCCTTCCCAATCCACCCTTTATTAGAAGGGCTTATTTACCAGGATTGGGAGCATCCTGATAAAATATTTGCTCCCCCCAAGAGATTTCCGGTGATCTATCCCATGGAGGATAAGTTCATAAAAAAATGGAGGGTCCCTACAGTGGACGCAGCCATCTCTTCTGTTAACAAATCACTGACATGTCCAGTAGATAATGTTCCAATGTTCAAAGACCCAATAGATAAAAAATTGGAGTCTTTACTAAAATCTGCTTTCTCTACAGCAAGCATGGTGACACAACCTGCGGTAGCAGCGATTGGAGTCTGCCAAGCAGTGAAAGATCAGTTGAAACAAGTCTCAAGGGACTTACCAGATCAGCAGGCTCTTGCCCTAGCTGACCTGCCTAGAGCCTTGTGTTTTGCGGTGGACGCCATAAAGGATACAATCCAACAGGCCTCCCGCTTTACGCTGTCTATAGTACATATGCGTAGGCTTCTGTGGCTCAAAAACTGGTCTGCTGAGGCTCCCTGTAAGAAATTGCTGATTAGCTTCCCATTTCATGGAGAACGCTTATTTGGAGAAGATCTGGACAAATATATCCAGAAAATTTCTGCCGGTAAAAGTTCACTCTTACCGGTTAAGAACAAGGGTAGAAGTCCTTCTTTTAAGAGGCCTACTTCTCCAGTCCCGGGCACATCGGCTGTGAAGCAGTTCCGACGGCCTCCGCGGTCAAATTCAGGGGGCAGAAATCAGGGACAATCACAGGGTAACAAGAAACCCTGGATCAAGAGAGGTACAAAACCTCCCCCCAAGGAAGCGTTGCCCCCACTCAATCGGGTGGGGGGAAGACTTCAGTTGTTCACAGAGACCTGGTGGGACACCATCAGAGACAGATGGGTGCTCTCCGCAGTAAGTCTGGGATACAAGCTGGAGTTAAAAGGCACTCCTCCTGCCCAATTTATGAGGTCAAACGTGCCAAGAGATCCCCAGAAGAGAGGATCCCTCCTTCTGGCACTAGAACAACTATTGCTCCAAGGTGTAATCATGAAGGTTCCCCTGGAAGAAAGCGGATTCGGGTTTTACTCGAACCTTTTCACAGTCCCCAAACCAAATGGGGACGTGAGGCCCATATTAAATCTAAAAGGGCTAAACAAGTTCCTAAATATCAGGACTTTTCGGATGGAGTCGATCCGATCGGTGGCCACCACCCTACAAGGGCAGGAATGGTTAGCCTCGATCGACATAAAGGATGCTTATCTGCATATTCCCATCTTTCCGGCCCACCAGAAATTTCTACGCTTTGCAGTAGAAGGGCGCCATTTTCAGTTCAGAGCCTTACCTTTCGGTCTGGCCACAGCACCACGAGTGTTCACAAAAATTCTGGCCCCATTATTGGCCAATCTAAGAACACAGGGTGTAACGATAATGGCATATCTAGACGACCTGCTACTAATAGACCACTCAGTGGAAAAGCTGGAAGTAGCTATTCACAAGACAATCAAGTATCTGGAATATCACGGTTGGATTATCAACCGGGACAAGTCAGCTCTAAGACCAGTCAAAAGTCTGGAATACTTAGGGCTAAGGCTGGATTCAAATCAGAGAAAGATTTTCTTACCTCCAGAGAAGGTGTCGTCTTTAAAAGATTTGACCCACTTAGTGGGTACAAAAAGAAAACCATCCATACGCCTCTGCATGAGGCTGCTGGGAAAAATGGTGGCTTCATTCGAAGCGGTACCCTACGGTCAATTCCATTCAAGGAATTTGCAAAGGGCCATACTGTCAGCCTGGAACAAAAAAGTTCAGGCTTTAGACTTACCAATGTCCCTGTCCCCTTCCGTTCGCAAGAGCCTCCATTGGTGGTTGGTGCCCGAGAATCTGGAAAAAGGGAAACCCTTCAGTCCGGTTTCTTGGAAGGTAGTCACTACAGATGCCAGCCTCATAGGCTGGGGGGCAGTACTGGAGCAATGGTCTCTCCAGGGCAAGTGGTCAGAAGCAGAAAAGGCCCTGCCCATCAATCTCTTAGAGATACGAGCAGCCCGGTATGCCCTAGTAGCATGGACATCCAAACTCCAAGGGTCCCCTGTCAGAATTCAATCAGACAATGCCACAGCAGTGGCATATATCAATCACCAGGGTGGCACCAGGAGTCGTGCAGCCCAGAGGGAAGCAAATTGCAACCTGGAGTGGGCAGAAAAATATGTCCCAGCCATATCCGCGGTTTTCATCCCAGGAGTGGAAAATTGGAGAGCGGACTTTTTAAGTCGCCAACAATTATGCCCGGGGGAATGGTCTCTTCACCCCGAGGTTTTCCAGGCAATATGCCAGCGGTGGGGAACACCGGATGTAGATCTGCTAGCATCCAGATTCAACGCAAAGGTGGACAGATTTGTGTCTCGCACAAGGGATCCTCTAGCTTGCGGCTCGGATGCCCTAGTGTTCCCTTGGGATCAGTTCAAGCTGATATATGCATTCCCACCGCCACAATTGTTACCGCGATTACTCCGCAGAATCAGGGTAGAAAAGAAACCAGTGATTCTGGTGGCTCCAGCGTGGCCCCGAAGGGCATAGTACGCGGAGATTGTAAAAATGTCAGTGAGGAGTCCTTGGACCCTCCCACATCGGCCGGACCTGCTGTCGCAAGGACCGATATACCACCCTTCCTTACCAGCCCTAGGTTTGACGGCCTGGCTATTGAAGCCCACATTCTGAAAAAGAGAGGGCTCTCTAATTCTGTGGTATCTACCATGATCAATGCCAGGAAGCCGGTATCCAGGCAGATCTATTATAAGATCTGGAAAGCGTACATTACGTGGTGTGAGGCCAAGAGATGGCATCCACGTAAGTACGTGATAGGGAGGATTTTGGACTTCCTACAGTGGGCTGTAGATAGGAAGCTTGCCTTGAGTACTATCAAGGGTCAGATTTCGGCCTTGTCAATATTTTTTCAAAGGCCCTTGGCTTCGCATTCACTAGTCAAAGCTTTCATACAAGGAGTGATGCGTATTAGCCCTCCGGTTAGTATTCCCATATGTCCTTGGGACTTAAACCTGGTTCTGTCAGTTCTACAGAAACAACCGTTTGAACCATTGCAACATATTTCCTTGGTTCTTCTCACCAGGAAATTGATTTTCTTAGTAGCCGTTTGTTCGGCTAAAAGAGTATCGGAATTAGCCGCCTTGTCCTGTAAGGAGCCATATCTGGTTGTCCATAAGGACAGAGTAGTATTACGTCCTCATCCAGCCTTTCTTCCTAAGGTGGTATCGAGGTTTCATTTGAACCAAGATGTGGTTCTTCCTTCTTTTTTCCCCAAACCTAGCTCGGTAGAGGAAAAGTTATTGCATTCTTTGGATGTAGTAAGAGCAGTTAAAGCTTATCTAAAAGCCACTGCTCAGATTCGCAGAACGGATACTTTGTTTATTCTGCCGGAAGGCCCCAGAAAGGGTCAGGCAGCATCAAAATGTACTTTAGCCAAGTGGATTCGACAGGTCATAATACAAGCCTATGGCTTGAGAAAGAGACCGCCTCCGTTCAAAGTTAGGGCGCACTCCACAAGAGCAGTTGGAACTTCATGGGCAGTGCATCACCAGGCCTCCCTGGCTCAAGTATGTAAGGCCGCAACATGGTCTTCGGTACACACGTTTACTAGATTCTACCAGGTAGACGTTAGAAGTCAGGAGGATGTCGCCTTTGGGCGCAGTGTGTTGCAGGCCGCAAAAGATCCTCATGCCTGATGGCGCCCAGCTTATGTATCCCTCCCCTCATTTGGCATTGCTTTGGGACGTCCCATTAGTAATGACTAAGTCGCTCTGTGTCCCGTGATGTACGAAAAAGAAAAAGGGATTTTTATAACAGCTTACCTGTAAAATCCTTTTCTTGGAGTACATCACGGGACACAGAGCTCCCACCCCTCTTTTTGGGACACTTATTGCTTGGCTACAAAACTGAGGTGCTCCCGGATGGGAGGGGGTTATATAGGGGAGGGTACTTCCGGTTTGGAATTGGCCAGTGCCAACACCTGAAGGTAATCTATATAACCCATTAGTAATGACTAAGTCGCTCTGTGTCCCGTGATGTACTCCAAGAAAAGGATTTTACAGGTAAGCTGTTATAAAAATCCCTTTATTACTCTTGTATCCGTTTTATTGAAGAGTTTGTGCAGAAGTGGTCTTTTCCCAATGTGGAACCTGCAGTGTCTCACCTTAGCAAGGTGCTCCCCTTCCCAATAGAGGATGTGCTTGTCCTTTAAAAACCCAACCCCAAGCAGTTGAAAGCCCTTTCTAGAGCTTTCACTGGCAGGCCTTTCTCTTTACTGGGTCATAGTTGTGACCTTGCAGTATATAACCGTGTCTGGTCGAAATTCCTTAAGAGATCTAAACGCTGCTGAGATCCCTCTTTTATAAAAGCCATGGATCCAATGACTGTAGTTTTACACTTCAGTTGTGATGGTTTTCTAGAAACCTCCCATCTCATTTCTGGCTTATTGGTTCCTAAACAGTACATAAGGCAATCTGGCTAAAGTGCTGGACTACAGAACCAAAAACTCAATCCGTATGGCCTTCCAGATACAGTATTTCTTCAGACTAGCTGTTGACAATATCAAAGGTGCTACTGGTGGCAAAAGCATCTATCTTCCTTAGTGGAAATGCAAAAATGAAAAGGGATGTCTGGACAGCCGCACTCCAAAAAATATTGCTTTTTATTGTAAAAATAGGATCACAGGATACAACCTGACGCGTTTCACACTAAAACTTGGTGCTTAATCGTAAGCTATGATTAAGCACTACGTTTTTAGTGTGAAATCCTGTGATCCTATTTTTACAATAAAAAGCAATATTTTTGGAGTGCGGATGTCCAGACATCCCTTCTCATTTTTGCATTGCTATATGCATTGCCAGCACCTGTGGCTTCAGATCCGGTGAAGAGGTTCATCGTTTGCATCACCTGCATTTTCTGCCTTGAGCGGTGACTCCCTTTCTCTATCTTCCTTAGTGGAAAGCCTGAGGAACAGACAACTAAGTCATCTCCACCCTTGTCTGTGAAGCAACGGCCCTTTCGTTTCTCCACCCCATCGAGACCAAACCCCCCTCCCCCCTGTTGAGGGAACTCTTGGTGCAGGTTGTGACGTCACCGACCTTTCAGAAGTTACAGCAGTTGGGATGGATCCTGAACCTTCAGAAATCAGTGTAGAAGCCCTATTACTCTTTCGTCCATGGACCGACACAGCCTCTCTATTGACAAAGTGGGTATTATCCGTTAATTAGGAGTGACTAGGCAGAAAACTTGTAAAAAGTGTTGCATCACACCTTCTACAGTACCGCCCAGGGGGCGGACCCTCCGGGTATATAACCTCAGTCTGCATCTCGCAGATCAGTTTTTTTCCGTCTAGCAAGGAGTAGGACATGGCTCCCTTCGGGCCCATTGGTCCGGGGGAAAAATATATATTTTTTTGCTACATTTGTTTCCTGCGATCTTCGATCAATTGCTGACTGGGTGACAGGCTGGATCCTCGATCCTTGTAGTCTCCCCAGTTTCGGCCATCGAGCGTGTGCCGACCCTAGCTACGCGCTGGGTTTTCCACGACATGCCCGTCGCTCCACGGGTGGCCGGTGAGCCTACGCTCCAGGGCCTGCATCGGACCGCTCACCTTTGGCTGACCTTACGGCTGAGTTGCAGCAGCCTGGCCAGTGAGCTTATGCTCCAAGGCTTGCATCAGACCGCTCAGCTTCGGCTGACCTTCTGGCCGAGTCGCAGCAGCCTGTCCGGTGAGCGTCGCGCTCCAGGGCAGACATATGATCGTCCCCTTGGGTCCAGTCACAGCATGCCTGGCCAACAGTCACCTTCCGTGCGCGGACGATGATCTGTTTGGAATGTCTTCCAGCATGATACATGCAGGATAGGTAAGTAAACTCCCCTGCCTCGGCTGGGTGATTTGGCTGGACTTTCCTGGAGAGATCAAGTAAGTGGTTTTGGCCCCTTTCTTCCCTCTCTCCCTGCCTTTCCCTCCTCCCTGGGCTTCTAGCTAAAGGTTGCTGGGTGCTGGGGGTCACCTAAGGGGTTCCACTGGAGCGGAGCTGGCTGTAACTAACATTTAAAATAAATGTAATTTCTGCTTACCTGTGTGTGCTTCCTCCTCCATGCTGTCGGTGGCCATTTTGTGGTTGTCCATGCCGGGTTCGGCCTCTAGTAACTGCCCGGCAGCCATCTTCCTGTGGTTTCGGCACCATTTTTTTTTGTAGTTCTACACCCACTAGCCTCTATCGACTGATCGGCGGCCATGTTTGTTATGATCCACGCTGTATGTATAGATTGCCGTTCGGCGGCCATCTTTTGTGGTCTACGGCTGCTTTGGTCTCTATCGTCAGCTCGGCGGCCATTTTCTTAGAGCCCACATTATCTTCCATAGACGTTTTGGCGGCCATTTTGCGCGAGTCTCCGGCCTCTAGGGTGAAATACACTGGCGCGAAAGATTCACACAGGAAGCGCTAATAGAAGAAGCAGACTGACACAGCAGCAGTGGGACAGCATCACAGGCGCAGCACACGGCAGCATAGCAGTTACCGGTCCAGGGTGGTGAGTCCTCTGGGTGATCCAGCATCTCTGCAGCGCAGGAGGGTGGCCTATTGATATCTTGCCTGGAGCCCTGTGGGTGTCTGCGTGTGGTCAGCATGGCATCTGAGCCAGATGTCTTCTCCCCTGAAACACCAGATTTAGCAGCTGGTGCCCCTGAGGTGTCTATGAACGCTATGACGGCAATCCTAGAGGCGTTTGCTGCCAGGGTGGAAGCGGCACACGGGAAGACGGGGTAGTAAACGCCCCCGTCCCCTGCAGGCTTCTGGGGATAATTCTGATGCAGAACCAGGTCCAGCTACGGCTCAGGGCCCAGATTCTGACGCATCAGAGACTGCAGACCGTGACCGGACAGTGAGGATGACTCCAGGTCAGTACGCGAGATGGCTTGGTATCTGACCTTATTACTGCAGTGCGGGATACGCTAAAGTTGAAAAATACTGCAGAAGCAGCAGAGACTCCGGTCCACTTGGGTTTCATAGACCTGCCCGCACTGCTAAGGTGTTCCCTTGTGTGTCTTATTTTGATAAACTCTTATACAAGGAAGGGGAGAACCCACTGAGGGTCTTTACAGCCCCAAAGAGGTTTGCGGTACGGTACCCCTTTTGAGGAGAGTTTTCTGAAGAAATGGACCGCTCCCCCTATAGTGGACCCTCCGGTGTCCAGACTTAATAGAGCCACCACAATTCCAGTAGAAGGGGCTCCTGTTTTCAAGGACCCTGTGGATAAGAAGGCTGAAGCACTCGCTTGCTACCTATACTCAGTGGTAGGCTCGGCAGTACGCCCGGCATTGGCGGGGGCCCTAGTGTCTCAGACACTTACTGAATGGGCAAGATTGCTACTCCAGGGGTTAAGGAGCGAGATGCTCCTCCTGATGAGATAACATTGGCCGACCAGTTGGTCCAGGGCCTTAGGTTTGTCTGCGACTCAGACATGGATACTATTCCCCTGCTGTGTAAACCTTCGGTTTATGCAGTAGCAATACGCCGCCTGATCTGGCTAAAGGGCTGGTCTGCGGACCAGACCTCCAAGAAAGCCCTGTTGGATCTGCCTTTTAAGGGTGACAGACTTTTTGGGGGCTTCTATGGATGACATCATCAAGGATGCCACAGGAGGTAAAAGCACTTTGCTTCCTCAAACTAGCAAGGGTAGGGGCCCTCCTTTACTGCACGCAATCGTTTTTTACCTTCCCCTAGGGCGACAGGGAAAAGACCCCAGGCCGACAAGGCGCCTGCCCAAGGACAAAAGTGTCCTTGGTCCCGCAGACCCAACAAGCCTGCGGACAGATCTGCGTCCGCATGAAGGTCCTCCCCCACCCAGCTCCCGGGTGGGGGGGGGACATCTTCGCAAATTCGCGACTCAGTGGACAGCTCTAGTCTCCGACAGGTGGGTTTGCGAAGTAATCTCCTCAGGCTGCAAGATAGAATTTCTCTCTTGTCCACCGGACAGATTCGTCACCTCCAATCTCCAGCTACTATCGACCCGTCGGGAGGCCCTGTATGGGGCGGTCCAGGGTCTGCTGGAACGCGGAGTAGTTATTCTAGTTCCAGAACAGGAACGGGGTCAGGGTTTTTACTCAAAGCTGTTCATTGTGCCAAAGGAGGTGGTTCGTCCAATCTTGGATCTCGGAGCCCTCAATTGCTTTGTCAAAGTACAAAGAATTCGGATAGAGTCGGTTCAATCTGTAGTCACGGCTCTCCATCCGGGGGACTTTCTGGCCTCCTTGGACATCAAGGATGCATACCTGCATGTCCCCATTTACTCCAGACACCAGAGGTTTCTGCGATTTGCTATCAGGAAGAACCACTACCAGTTTGTGGCCCTCCCGTTTGGCCTTGCCTCAGCACCCAGGACGTTCACCAAGGTGCTCGCTCCGATTCTGGCACTTCTAAGACAGCGGGGTATCGCTATCACAGGCTACTTGGACGACCTTCTGCTGAAGGCCCCTTCAAGCTCAGAATTAGAGGTAAACATGTCTATTACCTTTCAGACTCTTCGAGTCTGTGGTTGGATACTAAACACGCACAAGTCGGTATTGGTGCCCACTCAACGCCTAGTGTACCTGGGGTTGATTCTGGATTCCTCAGAGGCAAAGGTATTCCTCCCTGTGGAGAAGTTGCAGACCCTCCGGGCTGCAGTATGGCAGCTGACTTCCAGGAATTGGTCATCACTCCGTTTTTGCATGCGAGTGTTGGGCCTCATGGTAGCCTCCTTCGAGGCCGTCCCATATGCTCAATACCACACTCGAGTGTTACAGAAGGAAATTCTGTCCAGATGGAACAGATGCCCTTCATCTCTGGATTATCAAATCCGAGTGAGCCACCTAGTCAGGAGATCCCTGGTATGGTGGCTGACAGCACCGGCTCTAATGGCCAGGAAGTAATTTCTTCCGGTTTACTGGATAGTGATCACGACGGACGCCGGCCTTACAGGTTGGGGGGGGGGGAGTCTGGGGTGTTCAGTCGGCGCAAGGTCGCTGGACCCCAGAGGAAGCCCTCCTCCCGATCAATGTCCTGGAAATCCGGGCGATCAGGCTGTGCCTCTTCAAATGGTCTGAGGCTGCAAGGGCGTCCAGTCAGGATCCAGTCAGACAACGCCACAGCAGTGGCATATGTCAATCAAGGAGGAACAAGAAGCTCAGCTGCAGCATCGGAGGTCGCTCGCATCCTGAAGTGGGCAGAGAGGAGCGTACCGGCACTGTCGGCCGTGTACATTCCGGGTGTGGAAAATTGGCAGGCGGACTACCTGAGCCGCCAGATGCTGGACCAGGGAGAATGGTCCTTACACCCGGAGGTGTTCCAACTCCTCTGCCAAAGATGGGGCACACCAGACGTAGATCTTCTGGCTTCCCGACTCAATCGGTAGGTATTGAGGTTTGTGGCCCGGTCAAGAGACCCATGGGCAGACGCAACGGACGCGTTGGTGGTATCGTGGGGTCAGTATCAGCTAATCTACGCCTTCCCTCCCTTAAGGCTTCTTCCTCTTCTGCTCTGCAGAGTGGAGGCAGAGGGAATTCCAATGATCCTAATCGCTCCAGATTGGCCTCAGCGTCCTTGGTACGCCGATCTAGTACGTCTGGTAGCAGACGTCCCCTGGCGCCTACCACTACGGAAGGACCTACTATCGCAAGGTCCCATACTCCATCCTGCTTTACAGTCACTGGCTTTAACGGCATGGCTGTTGAGAACCAGGTACTGAGAGACCGGGGCCTGTCAGACTCAGTAATCTCTACTATGAGAAGTGCTCGGAAACCGTCCTCTAGGAAGGTTTATCACCGCACTTGGAGGGCCTACATCTCCATGTGTAAGGAAATTAAATGGCATCCGCGTACTTATTTGGTTTCCAGAATCCTGCTGTTTTTACAGCATGGGGTGGACCAAAGGCTTGCCTTAAGTACGATTAAGGGACAGATATCTGCCCTGGCTGTCTTTTTTTCAGCGACCCCTGGCGACTCACTCTCTCGTGAGTACATTTGTGCAGGGGGTTCGACATGTGGCCCCTCCAGTCCGTCCCCCGCTACCTCCGTGGGGCTTGAACCTGGTCCTCTCGGTGCTTCAGAAGGCACCGTTTGAGAATATTAGAGCTATTCCCCTGTTGACACTTTTTCAGAAACTGGTCTTTCTGGTGGCTGTTACGTCAGTTAGACGAGTCTCTGAGCTGGCAGCCTTGTCCTGCAAGGCTCCCTATTTGATTTTCCACAAGGATAAGGTGGTGCTGCGGCCGCAGCCTTCCTTTCTTCCGAAAGTCGTTTGGGCTTTTCATCTGCTACTTCCCTGTTCCGGAAGTCAGACTCACTGTTTGTTTCGGTGGCTGGTCCCAAGAAGGGCCAAGCAATCTCGTCGGCCACCATCTCTGGGTGGATCCGACAGATAGTAATCCAGGCTTATGCCTTAAAGGGTCAAGCGCCCCCCTTTCCGGTCACGGCGCATTCCACCAGGGCAATAGGTGCCTATTGGGCTTTCCGACATCAAGCGTCTGTTTTTCAATTATGTAAAGCGGCGACTTGGTCGTCCGCTCACACTTTCACAAAATTCTGCAAGGTTGATGTAGGTGCATCTTCGGATGCCTCTTTTGGCCGCAAGGTTTTGCAAACGGCTGTTTAGAGTTGCAACTCCTCCGTTGGAGGAGTGCTGTTTTGTGTTTGGGGTGAAGTTTATTTTTATGCTGTTACCACCCCTCGTTTTTTCTCTGACACTGCTTTGGAACGTCCCACTTTGTCAATAGAAAGGCTGTGTCGGTCCATGGACGAAAGAGTAAATAGGATTTTTGTACTCACCGTAAAATCCTTTTCTCTGAGTCCATGGACCGACACAGCACCCACCCCTCCTTTTAAGTTTGTACTGCTTTTTGACGAACTGATCTGCGAGATGCAGACTGAGGTTATATACCCAGAGGGTCCTCCGCCCCCTGGGCGGTACTGTAGAAGGTGTGATGCAACACTTTTTTACAAGTTTTCTGCCTAGTCACTCCTAATTAACGGATAATACCCACTTTGTCAATAGAGAGGCTGTGTCGGTCCATGGACTCAGAGAAAAGGATTTTACGGTGAGTAAAAAATCCTATTTTCTGTGTCCAGTCCTGAACATTCTGGCCAGGAGAAACGTTCTACTTTCCAAGGGCTCCTTCCCACTGGAAGCAAATATAAATAAATAAATAAATAAATATATATATATATAAAAACTGGGAAAACGTATTGATTCGAGTATAAGCCTAGGGTGTCCCTGCCTCACTGTGTCCCTGCCTCGCTATGCCCAATCTCCCTACCTGATCTCCTGCGCGGTGTGACCAGACTGACATTTAACATATGAGTCTATGGAAGGGGTGCCCGGCTTTGAAAAATCGGTACTCCCCAGCCGTAGGTCCCCTGGACAACAAACTTTGCACACTTGTAGATGAAGAGTGGGGCTACATGTGTGCCACGTCTGGGGTCCATTACGAGAGTTACAGAGGAGGTTTAGAGCTAGAAGAAGTATTCTCACTATAACTTTTACAGCGATACCTAACGTGTGTGTGTGTGTGTGTGTGTGTGTGTGTGGTGCGCACACAGAGTTTACATAATTGTGCGCAAGCTACGTATGTGTTCACGGAGGCGCTTTGAATTTCTTTTTTTCTTTTTTTTTTTTTTATGTTCTCACTTTTATATTCCCATCACAAAAACTGTAAACCTCCCTTGTGCTAGAAATAAGACACGACAGGTCCTCTTTTTATAGAGACATCTGAGGGCCCAGATCTCTCCTCTACCCTGAAAAGCATAAGATCAAAAAAAAACATTGGTGTCTGCTTTCCAGAATGCAGTGTTTACATCTGATAGAACAGGAAGTGATGTCATGCAGCCACCTTTCGGCCTCCCTGGACCATAGAGTTGGCTGGGGACCGTCTGCTTCACAGCCAGCTCTATGATAACCCAGCGGCACTGCCCAATCGGACCTCCAGCTCCCCGATTACACTGGAGAGCCCAGAGGGGTGCTGGTGGGTGGCAGGAGGGGGGGGGCGCGCACCCTCCCGCTGTCTGCATAAAAGCAATTCAGCAGCTAATTGGCCACTAGGATGGCTTTTACAATAGAGAGAATCGGCTGAAGAAAAGATACTGGAATGATGTCTGTAGCTGCAGGCATCATCCCGGTATAACCACAGAAACTTGAGGACGTCCACCCGGCGGGAAGTGGGGGAGGGCTGTATAGCAGGGACTGGCAGGCATACAGGAGGCGCTACTGCTGCCTCCTAACACCTTACTTTTTTAAATTGCCGGATGGTAATTTTACATTGAGGTGCAGCCACATTGATTTTCTTTTACCAAAGTTTTTTTTTTTTTCCATAATCAAACTGGACATACAAAGAGAGCCAACAGAGGCCACATCTACATTCCATATAGTAGAAAATGTGCACATCTACTGAATAAAATATTAAAGGACATAACCATGGATGGTACAAAAAAAATAATAATTAGATATATATATATATCTATATCTAATTATTATTTTTTTTGTACCATCCATGGTTATGTCCTTTAATATTTTATTCATACAGTTGCAAAAAAAAGTATGTGAACCCTTTTGGAATGATATGGATTTCTGCACAAATTGGTCTTAAAATGTGATCTGATCTTCATCTAAGTCACAACAATAGACAATCACAGTCTTCTGCTTAAACTAATAACACACAAAGAATGAAATGTTACCATGTTTTTATTGAACACACCATGTAAACATTCACAGTGCAGGTGGAAAAAGTATGTGAACCCTTGGATTTAATAACTGGTTGAACCTCCTTTGGCAGCAATAACTTCAACCAAACATTTCCTGTAGTTGCAGATCAGACGTGCACAACGATCAGGAGTAATTCTTGACCATTCCTCTTTACAGAACTGTTTCAGTTCAGCAATATTCTTGGGATGTCTGGTGTGAATCGCTTTCTTGAGGTCATGCCACAGCATCTCAATCGGGTTGAGGTCAGGACTCTGACTGGGCCACTCCAGAAGGCGTATTTTCTTCTGTTTAAGCCATTCTGTTGTTGATTTACTTCTATGCTTTGGGTTGTTGTCCTATTGCAACACCCATCGTCTGTTGAGCTTCAGCTGGTGGACAGATGGCCTTAAGTTCTCCTGCAAAATGTCTTGATAAACTTGGGAATTAATTTTTCCTTTGATGATAGCAATCCGTCCAGGCCCTGACGCAGCAAAGCAGCCCCAAACCATGATGCCCCCACCACCGTGCTTCACAGTTTGCTTCACAGTTGGGATGAGGTTTTGATGTTGGTGTGCTGTGCCTGTTTTTCTCCGCACATAGTGTTGTGTGTTTCTTCAAAACAACTCGGCTTTGGTTTCATCTGTCCACAGAATATTTTGCCAGTACTGCTGTGGAACATCCAGGTGCTCTTGTGCAAACTGTAAACGTGCAGCAATGTTTTTTGTTTTGTTTTCTGGACAGCAGTGGCTTCCTCTGTGGTATCCTCCCATGAAATCCATTCTTGTTTAGTGTTTTACGTATCGTAGATTCGCTAACAGGGGTGTTGGCATATGCCAGAGACTTTTGTAAGTCTTTAGCTGACACTCTAGGATTCTTCTTCACCTCATTGAGCAGTCTGCGCTGTGCTCTTGCAGTCATCTTTACAGGACGCCTACTACTAGTGAGAGTAGCAGCAGTGCTGAACTTTCTCTATTTATAGACCATTTGTCTTACCGTGGACTGATGAACAGCAAGGCTTTTGGAGATACTTTTCTAACCCTTTCCAGCTTTATGCAAGTCAACAATTCTTAATCGTAGGTCTTCTGAGAGCTCTTTTGTGCGAGGCATCATTCACATCAGGCAATGCTTCTTGTGAAAAGCAAACCCAGAACTGGTGTGTGTGTGTTTTTTTTATAGGGCAGGGCAGCTATAACCAACACCTCCAATCTCATCTCATTAAATGGACTCCAGTTTGTTGACGCCTCACTCCAATTAGCTCTTGGAGATCTCATTAGTCTAGGGGTTCACATACTTTTTCCACCTGCACTGTGAATTTTTACATGGTGTGTGCAATAAAAACATGGTAACATTTAATTCTTTGTGTGTTATTAGTTTAAGCAGACTGTGATTGTCTATTGTTGTGACTTGGATGAAGATCAGATGCCCTTTTATGACCAATTTGTGCAGAAATCCATATCATTCCAAGGGGTTCACATACTTTTTTTGCGACTGTATACATGCAAACACATTTAGAGAACAAATTAAAGGCTGCCATGTAGGGTTCAATGCTAAAAACATAAGGCCGTCAAATCGAGACCCTGGTGTAAATGGCAGCACCCATTGATTTCAATGGATGGTGCCACCTGTCAGGCTCTGCCGTCAGAGTTGGAAATACTGCAAAACATCACGGCATGTGTCCTGCCCCATCAGTCTGGGGGTGGTAAAATTTTTGCTGCCATCATGAAAGAACCCCAAGAGTCTTGCGCCTGAATGTAGCCACCACAAAGTGGCGCAGAGGCCAAGGTTTTCTCCTTTTATCCTAAAGCAGTTTCTTCTTTTCGCCTCAAAAAGGACATTGTTCCTCTGTCCTAAAGTCAGCACCAGTCCCAAAAAAAAGAGCAAATTTCGCTCTCGTTCCTTGAAAGGACATATCGGACATCTTGGTTGCTGACCATTGAGTATGGCGCCAACTTCAGAACAACCACAGCCTAGAGGTGGTCTCTAGTTGCCACACTCTCCCAGACAACTCTAACTATAAACCGGTAACCTGTAAAGTTTTAAAGCGTCACCTGTGGAGACTTTTAAGAACCGCAGCTTGTCGCCATTCCACAAGCCGGTACAATTTTAAAGAATGACATGTTGGGTATCTATTTACTCGGCGTAACATCATCTTTCACACTATATAAAAAAAATTGGGCTTACTTTAGAGTTTTTTTTTTTTTTATATCCATCAAATGCAATTTTTGGGGAAAAAATACGAATTTAACCACTTCCATACCGGGCCTATTCTGGCACTTCTCTCCTACACGTAAAAAATCATCTTTTTTTTTCATCTTTTTTTTTTTTTGCTCGAAAATTACTCAGAACCCCTAAACATATATATGTTTTTTTTAGCAGACACCCTAGGGAATAAAATGACGGTCATTGGAACCTTTTTATCTCGCACGGTATTTGCGCAATAATTTTTCAAACTCCTTCGGCCCCCCCCCCCCCAAAAAAAAAAAAGTTTCATGAATTAACAAAACAGTAAAGTAAGCCCAATTTTTTTGTATACTGTGAAAGATGATGTTACGCTGAGTAAATAGATACCTAACATGTCACGCTTTAAAATTGCGCACACTCATGGAATGGCACCAAACTTTGGTGCTTAAAAATCTCCATAGGCGATGCTTTAAATTTTTTTACAGGTTACCAGTTTAGAGTTACAGAGGAGCTCTGCTAAAATTGTTGCACGCGCTCTAACGCACGCGGCAATACCTCACATGTGTGGTTTGAATGGCGTTTACATATGTGGGCGGGACTTGCGTGTGTGTGTTTGCTTCTGAGCCCAAGCTACCAGGGACAGGGGCGTTTTAAAAATGTGTGTTTTGTTTTGTTTTTTACTTACTTTTTTTTTTTTTTTTTTTTTTTTTTTTTACATTTTAATTTTTTGGATCACTTTTATTCCTATTACAAGGAATGTAAACATCCCTTGTAATAGGAATCTATTGTGACAGGTCCTCTTTATGGAGAGATGCGGGGCCAATAAGACCCTACATCTCTCCTTTTAGGCCGGAAAGCATTAAATCGAGAATAAAAATTCACCAATCTCATGCTTACTAGCCGCAATCGCGGCTTTGTTTACATCCGGGTCTCGGGCGTGACGTCATAACGTCGCGCCCGGGCCTCCAGGGGTCATAGAGATGACTGACTGACCATCCGGTCACCGGAAATCTCTATGCTCGTCATCCGGCGCTGGCCGATTCTTTCTTTGGGAGAGCCCAGAGAAGCACCGGATTGGGGGGGGGGGACGTCGCCTCCCATCGCCTGTAAGAACAATCACACGGCGCAACTGCTGCTATGATCGTTCTTGCTGTGCACAGAATGGCCATCAGAAAACTATATCTGAATAATGACTGTAGCTGCAGGCCCCATTCAGAAAAGGGGACTTACTCCAGAGATAAAACTATAATCCTGCCACTTTATAAAACTCTGGTTCAGCCACATCTGGAATATTCCATCCAGTTCTGGTCAGCAGTCTCCAGGAAGGGTGTCATGGAGAGAGTCCAGAGAAGGACAACACTAGGGCTGCAACTAACGATTATTTTCATAATCGATTAGTTGGCAGATTTATTTTTTCGATTAATCGGATAAAATCATTAAAAAAAATGCAATTTTTTCGTTTTATTTAAAATAATAATGAAAAAACGGAGTGTTACACTCCAAACTGCATCACAACATAACTATTAAAGGAAATTCCTCATTCATTACTGACAATGCAGTTGGCTGGCCCTGAATGGGAGAGGGGACCGTACTGGAGGGTGGGGGAGAGTTGGCTAGTTTGGAGACCAGGCGCTAGAAGGGAGTAGGTTGGGAGGGAGTTTGGAAGAGGCATTTGGGAGAGGAAGGAACCGGACCAGAGAGGGGTTGCGATAGAAAGGGAGTTTGGTTGGACAAAGAACCAGACCCAAAAGGGGGGAGTGGGCTGGGGCAAGGGACCGGAGTGTGGGAAGGATGATATGGGGCACTATTCCCCCCCCAGGAACACCAATGATGGGGCACTATCCCCCCCCCCCCAGGAACACCAATGATGGGGCACTTGTCCTTCCATAAATACCAAGTCAAGTCAAGTTTACTATATCAAGTTTACTATATTTTAAAAGCAAGCTGCTACCTTAAGCTCGGCGCTCACGTGACCGGCTGTCTGTGTCTCCCTCTCTTCTGTCCCTCTCTTCTCTCTCTTCTCCCCCCCTCTCTTCCCCCCCCCTCTCTTCTCCCCCCCCCCCCTCTCTCTTCTCCCCCCCCTCTCTCTTCTCCCCCCTCTCTCTTCTCCCCCCTCTCTCTTCTCCCTCCTCTTCTCTTCCCCCCCCTCTTCTCTTCCCCCCCCTCTTCTCTTCCCCCCCCTCTTCTCTCCCCCCCCCCCTCTTCTCTTCCCCCCCCCCTCTTCTCTTCCCCCCCCCCTCTTCTCTTCCCACCCCCTCTTCTCTTCCCACCCCCTCTTCTCTTCCCACCCCCTCTTCTCTTCTCTTCCCACCCCCTCTTCTCTTCTCTTCCCACCCCCTCTTCTCTTCTCTTCCCACCCCCTCTTCTCTTCTCTTCCCACCCCCTCTTCTCTTCTCTTCCCACCCCCTCTTCTCTTCCCACCCCCTCTTCTCTTCCCACCCCCTCTTCTCTCCCCCCCCCCTCTTCTCTCCTCTCCCCCCCCCCCTTCTCTCTCCTGGCAGGGAGGAAGGTGCGTTGTACCATCTAATCGTTAATGAAAATCGTTGACAACGATTTTCATTATTGATTTTATCGAATAATCGTTTCAGCCCTAGACAACACAATTTAATAAGCGGGCTGGAGGACCTCCGTTATGAGGAATGACTACAAGCACTAAATGTTTTCTCCTTGGAGAAGAGACGCTCGAGAGGTGATATGATGATCTACAAATATCTTCATGGAGATCCCAGTGTAGATAGGAAACTGTTCAGTCTCAGAGAGTGTAAGAAGATATAGGGGCCACACAATGAGATTGGAGGAGAAGCGGTTTTACCTTAAGCTGCGTAGGGGGTTTTTCACTGTCAGGGCGGTAAGGATGTGCAACTCCCTTCCACAATCGGTGGTGTCAGCAGGAAGTATTGATAGTTTTACTCTTAGACGTGCATCTTAGCAAACGCAATATACAGGGATATGGGAAATAATCCACACAGGTTAAACCGGGTGGACTAATGTCTTTATTCAACCTTACCAACTATGTCTTATGCAATCTCCCATCCCTTTCCGCACCCTCTATGCCAGGGGTGTCAAACTCCATTTTCTTGTGGGCCACATCAGCATTATGGTTGTACCCCATCCCCCCGCCATCAGAAGTTGAACATCCCCCCCCCCCCCCACTATCCCTTACATCCGTGCACCCTCTGCTGCCAGGAGGGTTGGACAGAGAAGTGCAGGATCTGGTGGAGGAGTCCGGTCCTCTCTACTGCTGAGACCAGGTAGGGGTGGAGACGAGGGGGGTGTGAGGGCCACATGAAATGACCTGGAGGGGCCGGATTCGGCCCGCAGGCCTTGTATTTGACACCTGTGCTCTATGCTATTATTAAATTGAGTGGCAGCCGTATGTAATGTTCACATCTGACTTGTAACATTCTCCTCTTTCTTCAGTTCCCGTGTTTCAGAACCACCCCTCCAGGGGTATGACCATCAACTCCTACCACCTGTCAATGCCAAGTCATTTCGGCACATTCCACTACAACTCCCCAATACCACGAGGGGCATGGAGGGGCCACAGAATGCGCAGGAGGAGAGAGGGAAAGCCAATGTACCCATATCACGTACCTCACGTGCCATATTCATCCCGGATCTAGCAGCTAGAGAAACCAATGATGTCCATTAGTGGGCAATGTACACCTCCCTTGTTTGCCTTTATCCCCCTTCTACCTCCTGTTATGTCCCCACAAAGGCATGGCACAACGTGTCCTGGGAAAATTTACTAAAACCATTGGTTCGTAGAATTCCTGGACAGGAACAAGTTTTTTGTTTTGTTTTTTTGCACTTTTTCACGTTTTTGAAAGTTGTTCATTTCAAGAAGCACTCAAAATGATTCCCTCGAATGTATTGACACTGATCTCTTAGCACCAAAACATTGCTATGGCCTGGAAAGTTCAACCCCAGAATCCATTCAAGCAGAATTGGGCCATTTTTTTCTCCTGGAGCCCCCATGATTTTATTCCAGGAAGACGTTCGCATGCCTAGGACTTGAAAAATGTATCGGTGTGAAGAGAAAAGTCTTTTTCGGAATATTGCTGCTAAGTGATGTTGAACATCCCTCGTTTTTTTGAAGAAAGTTGGTTACACTGAAGTGTTCAAAGATTTTCTTATGTTAAAGCACCTTTTTATGTTTTTTGTGTTGAAAATGTGTTACATAGTTTATATATTAAGAGGTCTAATGGCAATATTTTTTTATTTCCTTGTTTTTGTAAAGTGTCTGTTGCTAAAGCAAAATGTTAGCAACCCCCTGCAAGGAAGATGCTTAATATTGTGATATTCTATAAGAAACCCTTAGATAAAAGCCACCTGTAGCTTAAGCTGGCCATAGATGGTTCAAATTTTGGCCGGTTCAGCATGGACTATCTATGGCCGACTTAAGTATCCACTTAGTGAAGTGTTGGCCTCTAGATCCAGCCGAATTCTATGCCATCACTCGTACTCAATTGCTAGGTACAGTAATGGCTTCATATACAGAATGGGAGAGAAGGTTGCTTGAGATTCAAGAGCTATTGAAAGTGTACATCGGGCCGATCCTAAGCAATGGGGAACATTCGTGGTTATCAACAGACAAAATTCTAGAGAATTCAGCTGTCATTTTTTTTTTTCAGCGCATTGGTCAACTGGCTTTTGAGGCTCTTCCAGCTTTGCTCTACGTGACAGGTGCTCTTGAACATAAGTGGGACTTGCAGATTGTTATGTTTGCTGTGAAATTGTATGTTTAAAAACTGTGAAAGAACCTGTGAAGAAAGGAGATCTAGGCAGGATACAGCGCCCATACCCCTACTCCTGCCCAGAGGTTCCTCCTGTGTTTTTCAGAGTCCTCTAGTTATGAGCACACTTCATGCACCCGTCCCATGACCTCCTGTTCCAAGCTTTACCACCTCCCCAACCTCCATTTAGTCTGGACCCTGCAAGTGTTCATTGAGGGGCCTTTACCTTGGTCTGGCGGGAAGTGTTAATCCTGGGTATGAGGCTCCCCCAGGTAGCAGAGAGACAATTTGATGCCAGCGGGTATTGCTTTTTGCAGCCACCAACTTCAGCATGCTACTGGAAGTGACAGGTTCACTTTAAACAAACCATGCTGAGTGATGCTGCAAACCCACCTAATTTGGACTTTATCCCATGTCATTTTTCATTGCAGGAGGGTAGTTTTTGGTTATTAAATGGTACTGGTTGTGTTTTGATAGCTGGGGCAGTGCTGGTTGCTGGCTGTGCACCAGGCCTGGATTGGCCATAGGGCAAACTGGGCACTTGCCTGGTGGGCTACGGCCACCAGTCCTCGCGGGGCCCAAGGCAGCTGGACTGCTCTTTGAGCCCGCGCCACTCATCTAGCCTCTACGCGGCTGCCAGCTAAGCTCAGCCATCGGCGCCGGGGGGACGGAAACATGAAGGGGGAGGAGCCCGTATAGGTCAGCCGTCGCTGCTGGGGGCGTGACTACGAAAGGGGGAGGAGCTAGAGCAGACACCTTGGATCCACCGCATGACAGAAACCGTGTGAGTACAGCCCCCCCTCCTGTAACCTGGATAGGAGGAGCAGTGGGGACGGCTGCATATAGAACAATCATTCTCTCCATCTTCCTCCTGCAGTCTCCCCCCTGTGCTCTCCACATCCCCCTCCCCTGTGCTCTCCACATCCCCCTCCCCTGTGCTCTCCACATCCCCCTCCCCTGTGCTCTCCACATCCCCCTCCCCTGTGCTCTCCACATCCCCCTCCCCTGTGCTCTCCACATCCCCCTCCCCTGTGCTCTCCACATCCCCCTCCCCTGTGCTCTCCACATCCCCCTCCCCCGTGCTCTCCACATCCCCCCCCCCCCGTGCTCTCCACATCCCCCCCCCCCGTGCTCTCCACATCCCCCCCCCGTGCTCTCCACATCCCCCCCCCCGTGCTCTCCACATCCCCCCCCCCGTGCTCTCCACATCCCCCCCCCCCCGTGCTCTCCACATCCCCCCCCCCCCCCGTGCTCTCCACATCCCCCCCCCCCCCCGTGCTCTCCACATCCCCCCCCCCCGTGCTCTCCACATCCCCCCCCCCCCCCGCTCTCCACATCCCCCCCCCCGTGCTCTCCACATCTCCCCCCCCGTGCTCTCCACATCTCCCCCCCCCCGTGCTCTCCACATCCCCCCCCCCCGTGCTCTCCACATCCCCCCCGTGCTCTTCACATCTCCCCCCCCCGTGCTCTTCACATCTCCCCCCCCCCCCGTGCTCTCCACATCCCCCCCTGTGCTCTCCACATCCCCCCGTGCTTTCCACACCCCCACCCCGTGCTTTCCACACCCCCCCCCACCCCGTGCTTTCCACACCCCCCCCCCACCCCGTGCTCTCCACACCCCCCCCCCACCCCGTGCTCTCCACAACCCCCCCCCCGTGCTCTCCACATCCCCCCCCCCGTGCTCTCCACACCCCCCCACCCCGTGCTTTCCACACCCCCCCCCCCACCCCGTGCTTACCCCCCCCCCACCCCGTGCTCTCCACATCCCCCCCCCCCGTGCTCTCCACATCCCCCCCCCCGTGCTCTCCATATCCCCCCTCCCGTGCTCTCCACATCCCCCCTCCCGTGCTCTCCACATCCCCCCTCCCGTGCTCTCCACATCCCCCCTCCCGTGCTCTCCACATCCCCCCTCCCGTGCTCTCCACATCCCCCCTCCCGTGCTCTCCACATCCCCCCTCCCGTGCTCTCCACATCCCCCCCCCTCCCGTGCTGCTCTCCACATCCCCCCCCTCCCGTGCTCTCCACATCTCCCCCCCTGTGCTCTCCACATCTCCCCCCCTGTGCTCTCCACATCTCCCCCCCTGTGCTCTCCACATCTCCCCCCCTTGCTCTCCACATCTCCCCCCCTTGCTCTCCACATCCCCCCCCGTGCTCTCCACATCCCCCCCGTGCTCTCCACATCCCCCCCCCGTGCTCTCCACATCCCCCCCCCCCCGCTCTCCACATCCCCCCCCCCGTGCTCTCCACATCCCCCCCCCCCGTGCTCTCCACATCCCCCCCCCCCGTGCTCTCCACATCCCCCCCCGTGCTCTCCACATCCCCCCCCCCGTGCTCTCCACATCCCCCCCCCCCCCCGTGCTCTCCACATCCCCCCCCCCCCCGTGCTCTCCACATCCCCCCCGTGCTCTCCACATCCCCCCCCCCCCGTGCTCTTCACATCCCCCCCCCCGTGCTCTTCACACCCCCCCTGTGCTCTCCACACCCCCCCCCCGTGCTCTCCACATCCCCCCCCCCGTGCTCTCCACATCCCCCCCCCGTGCTCTCCACATCCCCCCCCCCCGTGCTCTCCACATCCCCCCCCCGTGCTCTCCACATCCCCCCCCCCCGTGCTCTCCACATCCCCCCCCCCGTGCTCTCCACATCCCCCCCCCCCGTGCTCTCCACATCCCCCCCCCCGTGCTCTCCACATCCCCCCCCCGTGCTCTCCACATCCCCCCCCGTGCTCTCCACATCCCCCCCCGTGCTCTCCACATCATCCCCCCCCGTGCTCTCCACATCATCCCCCCCGTGCTCTCCACATCATCCCCCCCGCTCTCCACATTCCCCCCCCCCTCCGTTCTCCACATTCCCCCCCCCCTCCCCCTGTTCTCTCCACCCCTCACCATGCTCCACATCACCCCCCTCCGTGCTCTCCACATCACCCCACCCCCCTCCGTGCTCCTCACATCACCCCCCCCGTGCTCTCCACATCATCCCACCCCCCTCGTGCTCTCCACATCCCCCCACCCCCCCGTGCTCTCCACATCACCCCACCCCCCCGTGCTCTCCACATCACCCCACCCCCCCGTGCTCTCCACATCACCCCACCCCCCGTGCTCTCCACATCACCCCCCCCTCCCCCTGTGCTCTCCACATTACCTCCCCCTGTGCTCTCCGCATCCCCCCCCCCCCCCCGTGTTCTCAGGGTTCTTCCCTGTGCTCTCCACCCCTCACCATGCTCTTTCCTGGTCCCCCACACACCTCTGCTGGGTTCTGTCAGGGTGGGAAAAGGGCCGGTTAACATGTCACGGGCTGCTCTATCCAAAATGCCTAGTTTTTTGTCCCAGTCCTGGGCCTGCTGTGCACCAATAGCTGGGATGGAGTGGGGAAAGGGTTAGGGTCCCCTATTAGAGACTTTCTTCCTCAATTCTCATCACCAAGTTGGGAAATAAGAATTCAAGTTTTTTGCTAAAGTGCTGCTTTTAAGACATTTTTTCATGGTGATCTGCTGGGTCATTTCACTCCACTTCTCAGGGCTATGGTGATATCACCCAACCTAGTGTGGCCTTAAGGTGAGGAGGATTGACAGTTTTCTCATTTTGTTTCCTAATTAATTTAAATGCAGCAGGAGGAATGAGACTCTGCTTGTTGCAGTACAGATTTAGATCAATTTTCATTATCGGTTTGCTGGAAACCCAGCCACATATCAAAAATACCAGTTTCAGAGGTCTGAGTGATCCATTGCCCTCTGTCCATTGGTTTTTAGGTGGAGTGTCACCTACGAGTCTGTACATTTCCCTGTAGTTCCACTAGGGGGAGTATGTGTAACCATATTCCAGATACCCACCCCTGAGGGGAAGTAACAACAAGTGTTATAGAAAGACCACTTTTTTTTTTTTTTCATGGCTGCGTTGGTATGCAGTATAGGTGGGGGTGACCTGAGCCACCATGTACATAGTTTGTCGGTATGTTTGTTTTTTTGTGGAGATGTATTATGCTGACATTTCATTGTTTGTTTTTCTTAATGTTCAGATAAATTAATTTTCCTGCATTTTGCAATAAAGTGTTTCTATAAAATCTGTAGTTGTGCTTTTTTTTTTTTTATTACCAATTTTCCAGAGATGTATGTTAGTGATTGCTTAAAGAAAAAACTCTGGGCTCTCCCAAAGGAAATTAATCCTAGCATATGAAAATATTGTCTTGTCTGGGGGGGGATTATATATGAGATTGCATACAATGCAGGACCCCCGACGGTCATTCTATGTGATGATGTTGGAGGATCGGCTTCAGGGGACCGATCGTCGCAGAGAGGAAGACTGTAGGACCACGGGATAATTAGGCGATATGCCTGGATACATGAACATTATATTCTCCTTTTTTTTTTTTTTTTTTACACTGTGTGCACAATTATTTAGTCTAAATTTATTTTTGAGGATTAATTTCATTATTGAACAACTACAGTGCTCCTCGGTCCATCCAAAATGTTAACCACTTGCCGCCCGCCCTATAGCGGATTGACGGCGGCAAAGTGGTTTCAAAATCCTGACTGGACGTCATATGACGTCCTCAGGATTTTGAGCCGCTGCGGGGTGTCAGTCTGACACCCCGCAACACCGATCTAGGTAAAGAGTCTCCGACGGAGACTCTTTACCACGTGATCAGCCGTGTCCAATCACGGCAGATCACGATGTAAACAGGAAAAGCCGGTCATCGGCTTTTCCTCACTCGCGTCTGTCAGACGCGAGTAGAGGAGAGCCGATCGGCTGCTCCTCTGACAGGGGGGGGTTTGTGCTGATCCATTATCAGCACAGCCCCCCCGAGGATGCCCACTGGACCACCAGGGATGCCACTAGACCACCAGGGAAGCCCACCATAAGGTATGCCACTCTAGACCACCAGGGATAATGGATGCCAATCAGTGCCACAATGGATGCCAATCAGTGCCCACAATGGGCACCACTGATTGGCAGGCATTATTGTTTGGCACTGATAGGCGGCACTGTACTAATGGATGCCAATCTGTGCCCACCCGTGCCGCCTATCTGTGCCCACCCGTGCCGCCTATCTGTGCCCACCCGTGCCGCCGTTCGTTGCCCATCCGTGCCGCCTTATCCTTGCCCGTCAGTGCAGCCCCATCAGTGCCTATCAGTGAAGGAGAAAACTAACTTATTTACAAAGTTTTGTAACAAACAAAAAAATACTTTTTTTTTTTTTTTCAAAATTTTCGGTATTTTTTTTATTTTTTAGCAGAAAATAAAAATCGCAGAGGTGATCAAATACCACCAAAAGAAAGCTCTATTTGTGGGAAGAACATGATAAAAATTTAGTTTGGGTACAGTGTTGTATGACCGCGCAATTGTCATTCAAAGTGCAACAGCGCAGAAAGCTGAAAATTGGTCTGGGCAGGAAGGTGTATAAGTGCCCGGTATGGAAGTGGTTAATAAACCTCAAGCCTGAATATTCAATTAACCACTTCTGGCCCGGCTCACGCCGATATGCTGTACGTCGGCACTTTGAAGAGGGATATCTTTGTTATGGCAGCAGCTAGCTACCATAACCCCCCGGATATCCACTTCAGTGAGCGGTCTGGTTTCCGATACTAGTGGTCTCTGCGGCGGATTCGCTGTGAGATCACTTTTATCAGCGGCGGGAGAGGTGCCCCCTCCCGCCACGCTCCGATGCCCTCCGCCGCTTACCGGAGCCGTCGGTAGCGGCGGCGGAGGAGATCGGATCCTTCTTCCTGCTTGGGTATGGAGACGAGTGAGGGGAAGATGTCCCCCACCCGTCTCTATATCATTGCAGGGCGGAAGCGACGTCAAAACGTCACTTCCGCCCAATGCTCTTAACCACTTCAGCCCCGGAAGAGTTTACCCCCTTCCTGACCAGAGCACTTTTTGCGATTCGGCACTGCGCCGCTTTAACTGACAATTGCGCGGTCGTGCGACGTGGCACCCAAACAAAATTGATGTCCTTTTTTTTTCCCCCACAATAGAGCTTTCTTTCGGTGGTTCTTGATCACCTCTGCGGGTTTTTATTTTTTGCGCTATAAACTAAAAAAGCGACAATTTTGAAAAAAGCAATATTTTTTACTTTTTTGCTATAATACATATCCCCCCCAAATATAAATATATATATATATATATATATATAAAAATTCTCAGTTTATGCCGATATGTATTCTATATGTTTTTGGTAAAAAAAAAACTGCAAAAAGCGTATATTGATTGGTTTGCGCAAAAGTTATAGCGTCTACAAAAAAGGGGATAGTTTTATGGCATTTTTTTATTTTTATTAGTAATGGCGGCGATCTGCTTTTTTCATCGTGACTGCGGCATTATGGCGGAAACCATTTTGGGACCATTGTCATTTATACAGTGATCAGTGCTATAAAAATGCACTGATTACTGTGTAAATGACACTTGCAGGGATGGGGTTAAACACTAGGGGGCGATGAAGGGGTCAAGTGTGTCCTAGGGAGTGATTCTAACTGTGTGGGGGGGAGATGGGCTACCACTGACATGACAGTGGTCACTGCTCCCGAAGAAAGGGAGCAGTAGATCTCTATCATGTCGCTAGGCAGAACAGGGAAATGCCTTGTTTACATAGGGATCTCCCCGTTCTGCCTCTCCGTGAGATGATCGCGGGCACCCGGCGGACATGGAGTCCGCGGGAGCGCTCACGCAGCAGGTGGGCGCCCACTATGCCGCGATTTAAAGGGGACATACAGGTACGTCCCTTTGCGGAGCCGTGCCATTCTGCCGACGTACATTGTCGTGCGGCGGTTAAAGGGACATTTATTTATTTTTATTATTGTATTTTAGTGTAAATATGAGATCTGAGGTCTTTTTAACGGCGACGTGTGTGTGTGTGTGTGTACATGTCGATTTGCCCACACGACAGGCAAGTGGTTAAAGAAGTCCTGCAATTGGAGCGGCCCAAAAAAAAAAGCAGAAGGGCAATTTTTGCAGTGCCTTAAGTATTCACACCCCTTGAAATTTTCCACATTTTGTTACAGCCAAAAACATAAATGTATATTATTGGGATTTTATGTGATAGGGCCCCAGGGATTCTCCAACTACGGCCCTCCAGTTGTTGCGGAACTACAAATCCCATGAGGCATTGCAAAACTCTGACATTCACAGACATGACTAAGCATGATGGGAATTGTAGTTCCTGAACACCTGGAGGGCCGTAGTTTGAAGACCCCTGTGATAGACCAACACAAAGTGGCACATAATTGTGAAGTGGAAGGAAAATGATAAATGGTTTCCAAAATGTTTTACAAATAAATATGTGAAAAGTGTGGCGTGCTTTTGTATTCACCCCCCTTTTTCTGTGATGCCCCCAACTAAAATCTAGTGGAACCAATTGCCTTCAGAAGGCACCTAATTAGTAAATAATGTCCACCTGTGTGTAATTTATTCTCAGTATAAATACAGCTGTTCTGTGAAGCCCTCAGAGGGTTTGTTAGAGAACCCTAATGAACAAACAGCATCATGAAGGCCAAGGAACACACCAGACAGGTCAGGGATAAAGTTGTGGAGAAGTATAAAGCAGGGTTAGTTTTTTTTTTTTATAACCTATCCCAGGCTTTGAACATCTCACAGAGCTCTGTTCAATCCATCATCCGAAAATGGAAAGAGTATGGCACAACTGCAAACCTACCAAGACATGGCCGTCCACCTAAACTGACCGGGCCGGGCAAGGAGAACATTCATCAGAGAAGCAGCCAAGAGGCCCATGGTAACTCTGGAGGAGCTGCAGAGATCCACAGCTCAGGTGGGAGAATCTGTCTACAGGACAACTATTAAGACGCGTGCACACGGCCGAGAATCTCGTTGCAAAAAAAAAAACCTTTGTTTTTCTCGACGGGTTTTTTGTCAAGCTTTCCTTGCATACACACTGTCAATCCAAAATCTCGTCGTTGTAAAGCGCGGTGACGTACAACACGTACGACGGCAGTATAAAGGGGAAGTTCCATTCTCATGGCGCCACCCCTTGGGCTGCTTTTGCTGATCTCGTGTTACCGCGTGTTAGTAAAAGTTTGGGGAGAGACGATTCGCGCTTTTCAGTCTTCGTGCTTTCAGTTCGTTCCAGCATTGTGAACGCTAGTTTTACCAGAAGGTGCGCTCCCGTCTCATCACTTGATTCTGAGCATGCGTGGTTTTTGAAGACTTGGAAAAGCCTACACACGACCGGGTTTCTCATCCAATTACAGTCTGGCGAGAATCACGACGAGAAAAATGAGACTCCCGACGAGAAAAAAAGAGAGCAGGTCTTCTTTTTTTTCTCGTTGAGATTCTGGGCAGTTTTCTTGACGAGAAACCTGAAAGCCTCGTACACACGGCCGGTTTTCTCGGCAAGAAAGCTCTGCCAACAGTTTTTCTTGTTGTTTCTTGCCGAGAAAACCGTCCGTGTGTACGAGGCTTTAGTCGTGCACTCCACAAATCTGCCCTTTATGGAAGAGTGGCAAGAAGAAAGCCATTGTTGAAAGACAGACAAGAAGTCCTGTTTGCAGTTTATGAGAAGCTATGTGGAGGACACAGCAAACATGTGGGGGACACAGCAAACATGTGGAAGAAGGTGCTCTGGTCAGATGAGACCAAAATTTTACTTTTTGGCCTAAAAGCAAAACGCTATGTGTGGGGGAAAACTAACACTGCACATCACCCTGAACACACCATCCCCACTGTGAAACATGGTGGTGGCAGCATCATGTGGTGGGGAGGGTTTTCTTCAGCAGGGACAGGGAAGCTGGTCAGAGTTGATGGGAAGATGGATGGAGCCAAATACAGGGCAATCTTAGAAGAAAACCTGTTAGAGTCTGCAAAAGACTTGAGACCGGGGGGGGAGGTTCACCGTCCAGCAGGACAACGACCCGAAACATACAGTCAGAGCTACAATGGAATGGTTTCGATCAAAGCATATTTATGTGTTAGAATGGCCAAGTAAAAGTCCAGACCTAAATCACATTGAGAATCTGTGGCAAGACTTGAAAATCGCTGTTCACAGACGCTCTCCATCCAATCTGACAGAGCTTGAGATATTTTACAAAGAAGAATGGGCAGAAATGTCCCTCTCTAGATGTGCAAAGCTGGTAGAGACATCCCCAAAAAGACTTGCAGCTGTAATTGCAGAGAAAGGAAGTTCTACAAAGTATTGACTCCGGGGGGCGCCATACAAATGTGCCCCCCACACTTTTCACATATTTATTTGTAAAAAAATGTGAAAATCATTTTCCTTCCACTTTACAATTATGTGCCACTTTGTGTTGGTCTATCACAACCAAAAACGTAAATGTATTTTATGTAACATGACAAAATGTCAAGGGGTGTGAATACTTTTTTTCAGGGCACTTTATCTAAGGCTGGCCATACACGATTCATTTTTTTCTGTTCAACCAGCAGGTTAAAAAAAAATATATATTTTTGGATGGGAATCCCTCCCGCTGAGCTATTGTATTCTGTCAGTAGGGAGCGTTCCCCTGCCGTCAGTACACAATGATCAGCATTGTTGGTTTTAGCCGGCAGCACTGATCCATCAGGAAAAACCTGACAGGCTGCTTTGTACAGAAGTCGACAAATATATTAACTTCTGTACAACCAGCTAGCCGATTCGTAGATTGAAAATTCATCCAGTTTCTCCTTTAGACTTGTAAGCTAATTTTTTTTTTATCGTTTGTTTGTTTATTTTCCAGAACAAATTAAGTAAATGACATGTACATAGGATTTTAGTGTATAAAGTGGTTGTACCGTCTTCCATATACCCAGTGCAGTCACTGGCCTCAGGTGATACACAGAGATGAAACAAATCCTCCTACATAATTTGTACCTGTTTATCTGCAGCCAACTCATTCTCTACAGCCGTTTAAAGTGCAGCATTTTATACAGCTTGTCTGAGCTTTCAGAAAGCAGGGGAAGGGGCGCTGAAATAACACACACCGCAGAGCTCAGTGAGGACTGCGCTGAGAGCTGATTGGAGGGAAGGGACACACCCCACTTCATACAGAACACAGGAGCAGCGCTGAGGCTATCAATCACAGGCTGTGTGCTGGAGATCCCTCCCCTGTTACAGTAAAAGGTATCTCTTGGCGTCAGGAAAATGATTCATGCAGAGGAAGGAGGCAGCAGACAGAAATGACACTTAGTGCTCTGGAATGAAACAAGTACACACTATAGAGGGATATGCCTTGTTCAGATTTTATGTCTGAGGTTTACAACCACTTTACAATCACCTTCTTTTTTTTTCTTCTCTTTTCTTTTTCCTTTTTATTTTTTTTTGCTTTTTTTTTCTCCTTTTTTCTTCTTTTGTTTCTCTTTTTTCTTTCTTTCTTTCTTTTTTTTAACTTCTATTTTTTTCTAATCTTCAAAATTCATAGAGTAAGTAGCAATGTCTTGGGAGCACACAGAGGATATCGTACTACTGCTAATTAATTAAAGGTAATTAGTCTCAGAGGCCAATAAATTATTGTTTGCAAACAACCAATTTATGAAAGCAAAATAACAATCTTTATAATGTCAGTAAGTCATGCAATTATTTCTGAGCATAATAATTATCTGCCAGCGTGCTCTGCTTCTAATATTATTACATATTCATCTGAAAAAACAGCACAGAGCAGCATGTCCTTTAGGGAATCAATGATATCGTTTAAAGAAACGCGTTTACGGGAAAAACAACTTACAACCCAAACAATACACACTTTCAATAAGTTAAAAACGTCCTTATGTCAATTTCTAAATTTCTATTGTTGGTCATGTTTCAAACACTCCAAGCAGAAATATTATGAGGGCTGTATTATTGCTGGGACACTGAAGACACTGAGAAAAGCAGCGGTGTTAATCAGCAATAGCCCAGGGAAACCTTAGTCCAAACATTACCTTTATCCAGGGCATGAAAACGCAGACTAACCTGTTGATTAAACACTGACCCAGGCCCAGCAGTTTATTTAAACACTTCTAACTGAGGCAGGCGTGCACTCCAGAGACCTGAGCTGCACCGCTAAGTAACAAATTTCAGGTGGTGAAGGCCCAAGGCTCATTTCTACACTTTTCGAAGTGCAACCATGTAGCGCCTCCTATTCCACAATGAGAGAAGCTCTCCCCCCCCCCCCCCCATTTCAAATTTAGCACCTTCATATGACTACTGGGTACCCTGTCATTCCACATCCAGGCAACACACAGCTAGCAATCCAGCAGATGCCTCCTGCTATACAGGTCCTTCTCAAAAAATTAGCATATTGTGATAAAGTTCATTATTTTCTGTAATGTACTGATAAACATTAGACTTTCATATATTTTAGATTCATTACACACAACTGAAGTAGTTCAAGCCTTTTCTTGTTTTAATATTGATGATTTTGGCATACAGCTCATGACAACCCAAAAATCCTATCTCAAAAAATTAGCATATTTCATCCGACCAATGAAAGAAAAGTGTTTTTAATACAAAAAAAGTCAACCTTCAAATAATTATGTTCAGTTATGCACTCAATACTTGGTCGGGAATCCTTTTGCAGAAATGACTGCTTCAATGCGGCGTGGCATGGAGGCAACCAGCCTGTGGCACTGCTGAGGTGTTATGGAGGCCCAGGATGCTTCGATAGCGGCCTTAAGCTCATCCAGAGTGTTGGGTCTTGCGTCTCTCAACTTTCTCTTCCCAATATCCCACAGATTCTCTATGGGGTTCAGGTCAGGAGAGTTGGCAGGCCAATTGAGCACAGTAATACCATGGTCAGTAAACCATTTACCAGTGGTTTTGGCACTGTGAGCAGGTGCCAGGTCGTGCTGAAAAATGAAATCTTCATCTCCATAAAGCTTTTCAGCAGATGGAAGCATGAAGTGCTCCAAAATCTCCTGATAGCTAGCTGCATTGCACCTGCCCTTGATAAAACACAGTGGACCAACACCAGCAGCTGACATGGCACCCCAGACCATCACTGACTGTGGGTACTTGACACTGGACTTCAGGCATTTTGGCATTTCCCTCTCCCCAGTCTTCCTCCAGACTCTGGCACCTTGATTTCCGAATGACATGCAAAATTTGCTTTCATCCGAAAAAAGTACTTTGGACCACTGAGCAACAGTCCAGTGCTGCTTCTCTGTAGCCCAGGTCAGGCGCTTCTGCCGCTGTTTCTGGTTCAAAAGTGGCTTGACCTGGGGAATGCGGCACCTGTAGCCCATTTCCTGCACACGCCTGTTCACGGTGGCTCTGGATGTTTCTACTCCAGACTCAGTCCACTGCTTCCGCAGGTCCTCCAAGGTCTGGAATCGGTCCTTCTCCACAATCTTCTTCAGGGTCCGGTCACCTCTTCTCGTTGTGCAGCGTTTTCTGCCACACTTTTTCCTTCCCACAGACTTCCCACTGAGGTGCCTTGATACAGCACTCTGGGAACAGCCTATTCGTTCAGAAATTTCTTTCTGTGTCTTACCCTCTTGCTTGAGGGTGTCAATGATGGCCTTCTGGACAGCAGTCAGGTCGGCAGTCTTACCCATGATTGCGGTTTTGAGTAATGAACCAGGCTGGGAGTTTTTAAAAGCCTCAGGAATCTTTTGCAGGTGTTTAGAGTTAATTAGTTGATTCAGATGATTAGGTTAATAGTTCGTTTAGAGAACCTTTTCATGATATGCTAATTTTTTGAGATAGGATTTTTGGGTTTTCATGAGCTGTATGCCAAAATCATCAATATTAAAACAAGAAAAGGCTTGAACTACTTCAGTTGTGTGTAATGAATCTAAAATATATGAAAGTCTAATGTTTATCAGTACATTACAGAAAATAATGAACTTTATCACAATATGCTAATTTTTTGAGAAGGACCTGTACATAGCCAGTATATAGGACTGCCAGGTGAACCCCCTTTATGGCACTGATGGCATCTGTTATGTAACCTGATTCCACCCTTATTCTACAAAAAGCCAGAACCATGGCTAGGACCTCGTATACAGCAGCCACTTACACCCCTCATTAAAACGTTAGTTGGCACCACTGTGTATCTCACTGCCACAATACTAGTCCCTTATACAATATGTCAATGCCACCTCTGCCCCTCTTTACCCCCTCCACAGGAGTATTCACCTCTGCCCCCTTTACCCACTCCCCAGCAATGTCCTCTTTGGCCCTCCTTCAGATTACCTTCCCCACAGCAGTGTCCTCCTCTGCCCCCTTTACCCTCCAAAGCAGTGTCCTCCTTTTCCCCCTTTACCCAACCACAGCGGTGTCCATCTCTACCCCCCTTTACCCCCAACAGCAGTGTCCATCTCTGCCCCCCTTTACCCCCTCACAGTGGTGTCCATCTTTGCCCCCCTTTACCCCCTCACAGTATTGTCCATCTCTTCCCCCCTTTTACCTCTCCTCGGGTAGTATCCTCCTCTGCTCCCCCTTTACCCTCCCCACAACAGTGTCCTCTGCCTCCCATTACACCCTTCCCAGAGCAGTGCCCCCCTTTACCCTCCCCCACAGCAGTGTCCTTCTTTTACCCCCACCACAGCAGTGTTTGCTATCCACCCACCCCCCCCCACAGCAGTGTCCATCTCTGCCTCCATTTACCCCCTCAAAATGGTGTCCATCTCTGCCCCCCTTTACCCCCAACAGCAGTGTCCTCCTCCTGCCCCCTTTTACCTCTCCTCAGGCAGTATCCTCCTCTGTAAATGAAAACACAAAAAGACAGACAAAACCCAAGCTCAACTTACCAACCAATCAGCAACCAACCAAAATCACCTGTCTAACAGTGCGTTTAAAAACAGGGGTTTAGTTGCACGCATTTGCAAATACATGCGTAAGCTGCAGGCCTCGTCAAGGCTCCCTGTGTACTGCAGTCCTAACTCTAAAATTTAAAGTCTTCTCTGTGGAAGCACATGCATGCTGATGGATAGATGAAGGGCAGATAACTGGAGGGGGCCCACCCTCCTTAAAGGGGCAGGAGCACACTAGGCATCCAGCACATAGAAGCAAAGGTGCTAGTGCGTTGCCTGACCACCCCATGCTCCTTGCTGTGAAGACCAGTCATAGATAAGGGAAGTGACATTTGTTTGTAGTATCCTCCTCTGCCCACCCCTTTACCCTCCCTACAACAGTGTTCCTTGCCTCCCTTTACCCCCTTCCCAGAGCAGTGTCCTCTGCTCCCCTTTACCTTCCCCCATAGCAGTGTCCTTCTTTTACCCCCTTCCCCACCACAGCAGTGTCCCTCCCCCCCAAGCAGTGTCCTCTTCTGTCACCCTTCATATCACCCCCTCCATATCCTCTTCCCCCTACATCCCCTCCTCCCCACAGTAGTGTATCCCTCTGCCCTCCACCCCTCAACAGCAGTGTTGTCCTCTCCCCCCCTTCACCTCCCCCCCCCCACAGCATTGTCCTCCTGTGCCTCCATCATCTTTCACAGCTATGTAGCCCCTTCACTCTCCGACTTCACAGGGGCACACAGCAGAGAGAAGGATGGGAGCTGCTAGAGCTAACTTTTCATGCTACCAAGCTAATAAATGGTGGCTAGGACTGCCCTGTGTCCTAGCAACAAAGCATCTGCCAAGTACCTCAAAAGGTTAACTTGGGCAGCTGCCGCTCCTGCCCAGTGCCTCCCGCCCTCCTCTCTGCTGTGAGAATAAGAGTGGCAGAGGGTAGGGGGAAAAAGCCTGCTCAAGTCCGGATGGGACAGTGACTCGGTTCAGATTCGGACTACGGTCTACCATTTAGTGATGATTGCTCTGTCATACAAAGGCCCACATGTAGGTGTCCTTCTAGGTCTTAGCTCTAAAAGCCAAGTAATGCAGAGCATTCTCCATTTGCTGCAGAGCTAGAAGAGCTCACTTTGAAGCTTTCTTAATCAGCTGATCCCCGGCATAGCAATGGAGGCGGTACCTGGACCTCACTTTCTCTATTCATCTTCCAGGACAGCCTCTGAGACCTAGGGCTCCTCCCACCGGACAGGAAACTTGTACCCCATTCAAGATAAAAGGCAATCCTCCAGGCCCACACCCAGTGGTGGCCCGTCCATTAGGAGCGCCTGGGCGCCACCCCCTATATGTATAATGGATAGATTCATGCATAGCATGAATCTATCGACGGCCACCCCCTATTCATGCATCCGGCCCCTTTCAGGACACCGGGTGCATGAATTACAGCGGCAAGGTTTTTTTTTCTTGAAGCACCTGATTAGAGGCTCTAATAGGCTTCAAAATAGGGTAAGCTTGAGTCGCAGAGAATGCGCTCGGAGCCCACCCAGGTGTTACAACAGTGAATGAATATTTGCTGTTGAAACACTGATCCTCAATCCGGCCAATCAGAAGCTGGTGTGAGACCCATTTTCCAATTGGCCGAAAAGAGAAGACTCCCAATTGGCCGCCGAGTCGGGTAAAAAAAACGGAAGCTGCCGCCGCCTTAATAACCCGTGGAGAGCAGGAGAACGGGAGGCTGCCGCCGCCGAGCAGGGGAAGCCGCTGGTCATGGGGTAAATGCTACCGACCGACCAGGGGGGGTGGCATACTGTTTTCCACTCGCCATCACTGGCCACACCTCAGTATTAGTGTTTCCTCTGAAAGGATTGGTTGCACGTAGTGGAACACAGGGAGCTCTAGGTTTCAGAGGCTGACCAGAGGAGCTTCCTTAAACTTAGGGCTGTACCTTTTTTTTTTTTGCCTGTCATGATCCCTCTCTGGAGAAGTGGAGTGGGGCTGTGAGGTTTCTGCCTTTGAGAGAGAGAGGACCGCTGCTGATGGACTCCCAGCTCCCCCTGTGTGGCATGGCCAACTCAGCGTGCCTCGCTGTGTGAGGAGAAGCATCCAGCTTGTCACTTCCGGCGGGGGTGGGGCCTATGCGTTCCACGCTGGTCAGACCGGAAACTGCACAGGAAGTGAGAGCGAGCCGAGTGACTTCATCAGCGGGCGCCAGAGACTTCTGGTTCCAATCTCATCTAAAGCGGCGCAGGTAGCAAGTAAATTGGGCGGCTGATGAGCTTGTGAGTGACCCAGCAAGGCTGTGGAAGGACACTACATGCAGCATGGACAACCTTGCGCAGGCAGGAAAATCAGCGGCAGCCAGCTCCTCTCAGGTAAGCGGGGGATGGGATCCCTTTAGCAGCACCTGTGAGATGATTATTTATTCTGAGCTATGGGCTATAGGGATAGCCTCAGCGGTCAGTGGCACTCTTTTTTTGGTTTGTTTTACCTGCACAGTGGGTGTATTGGGACAGGGTCCCCCCTCAAATACTGTTTGTCTCCTGTCTTAACATAGGTTAAAGCCCAGGATAAGACGGAGGTGGTGGCCCCCAAGAGAACATGTGCTATTTGTGCGGATAGGCTAAGCTCTGCGTGGGAGAAACCCTTATGCCGTAGCTGTGTGGATAGTCTAGTAAAGGACGAATCCATAAGAGCGTGTCACAAAATTCTGGCATCGGTAAAGGATGAAATGGCTTCAACTTTTAAATCTTTTAAAGGTTTGCTAGAAAAGATGCAGGATCCTGCGGTACCAGTTCCTACCCAACGGGGGGAGAGAGAGCGGATCCAGAGATGGATTCCAGATCCCCAACCTCTTCTCAAGCCAATTCGGCTTCAGAGGATGATGTCAGAGGAGAAGGGGACTTCTCCAGGGGCTCAAGATATAAATTGTCCCTGGATGATGTTGAAGATCTGCTTAAAGCTATTTACAACACCTTGGAAATTGAGGAAGAAAAAGGTACAGCTGTCAAAGCATGACCAGATGTATGAGGGGTCTCATGCTAAGAAATCAAGGGTTTTTCCAGTTCATAGCTCTCTTGTCGATTCCATTAAATTGGAATGGCAGAACCTGGAAAGAAAGCCCTTTTTTTTCAGGAGGACTAAAAAGGTTTGAGGAAGTTGAGTCCCAGCCTTGGAACAAAGCGCCAAAACTGGACACACCCCTCTGAGATCTTCAAAAAAATCTGACTTGACCTTCTATAATATGGGCACACAGAAGGACCCAATGGATAAGGGTTCTACTCCGCAGAGCCTGGGATTCTACCTCGCTCAGCCTAAAACCAGCCTTAACGGCAACATGTGTTGCCAGAAATCTGGACTGTTGGCTTTCCCAGCTTCAGTCACACCTATCAGCTGGGACCTCAAGGCAACAGATTCTAAAATCATTCCGCTACTTTTTAAAGCAGTGGGCTACTTGGCAGAAGCATTGGCAAAATCAGTAAAGTTAGCAGCCAGATCCGCTGCATCGGTGAACTCAGCCAGACGTGCCCTCTGGCTAAAAACTTGGACAGGGGATTCGGCTTCTTAACTGCAACTTTGCAACATCCCCTTTTCTGGGGATCATCTTTTTGGTGAAGGCCCAGAAGATGTACTGAAACTCACTGCAGACAGAAGAAGAATGCTTTCCCAGAATCAAAAAAGAAAACAAGTAGCCGGAGGTCCTTTCGTGGCCAAAGGCAGCAGGCTCAAGCCGACTGGGATAGTCGCTTGAAAAAGCATTGGAGGGCAGAGGTAGAGGAGGGATACTTTTCAATTCTCCTCAGAAACCCGCCAAACCCCAATGACTCCTGTCTCCCAGTGGGGGGAAGGCTGGGGAGCTTCCTCCCGCAATGGGCGGAAATTTCCTCCAAGTACATTCTGGACTTGATCCAGAATGGTTACAGGCTGGAGTTCGAATCAATTCCCCCCACAGGACTGTTAGTGACAAGCCTCCCTCCAGACCGGGAAAAGGCAGATGCACTTTGTCTCCTGATATGAGATTTTTTGGACCAGAAAGTCCTCACCCATGTCCCCCCGAGAAGAGCAGGGACGGGGATTTTACTCACATGTCTTTGTGGTGAAAAAAACATCAGATACATTTCGCATAATTCTCAATCTCCGGCCCCTGAATCAATCTCTCAGGTACAAACATTTTAGGATGGAATCCATCTTCTCTGTGAGAAACATCCTGTATCAGAATTGTTTTATGGCCACACTGAATCTCCGAGATGCATATCTTCATGTCCCGATTCACCCGTCTTGTCAGAAATATCTAAGATTGACAGTCAAAATGGGCTCGGAGATGCGCCATTTTCTCTGTCAGGCCCTTCCATTCGGCCTAGCTTCAGCGCCAAGAATTTTTACAAAGATTCTGGCAGAAGCCTTGGCCCCTTTACGGTTGAAAGCAATCACGATCGTTCCTTACTTGGACAATCTGCTTTTGATAGGATCTGGCTATCACCAGCTAGCGGCAGAGCTGAAGGAAGTTCAGGATCATCTCCGATCTTTGGGTTGGTTCCCGCAGTACCTTGGACGAGATTCCACCAATGATCTTTGCAGGCATTTCTCATAAAAAATTGGAACGAAAGCAGAGCTACATTGGACGTTCGAGTTCCCCTTCCCTCAAAGGTCAAGTGGTCCCTCTGGTGGTGGCGGGCTCAGCACAACCTGCGCAGAGGCCTAGAATGACTACTCCACTGACAAAGGTTCTAAACACTGATGCCAGTCATTTAGTTTGGAGGAATGCATCTGGGAAGCAGGATAGCCCAGGGGACTTGGTCCCCAAGAGAAGCCCGGTGGTGTTCAGCCAAAGGGAGTTGTTGGCAGTCCAGCAGGCGGTGAGTGCTTTTCAGGTACAACTGGAGGGTTCTTGACTTCAAATCCACTCGAACAATGTAACCACGATTGCATACATCAACAAGCAGGGTGGTACGAGAAGTCAGCGGCTGCAGGCAATTGCAAACAGCATTTTTTCTTGGGTAGAATGGAAGTTGGCCTCAGTCTCAGCCATACACTTAAAGGTGGTCTCAAAATTAATTGGCAGACTTCCTAAGTCATCAGTGGCTGAGTGAGGACGAATGGGCACTCACCCAGGAGGGTTTTGCCGCCATCACACAAGAATGGGGGATACCGAAAGTGGATCTCTTCGCATCCCAAAAGAACAAGAAGGTTGAGAAGTTATTTTCCCTGAACTTACGGGATCAGGCGATAGGAATAGACGTCTTAGCTGATTCTTGGGGATTTAGCTTTGGGTATGCCTTTCCCCCCAGTGAAGTTAATTCTGCTTCTTTGGAAATTCATCTCAGAGAAGACCAACCTCATCTTGGTGGCCCCTTTTTGGCCCAAAAGGTCATCATTCTCCATGCTACAAAGCCTCTCAGTAGTTCCCCCTTCCCCCATCCTCCTCCCAAAGAGTGAGGACTTGATCACACAGGGACCAGTTCTTCACCCTCAGGTGACAACGTTTAAAGCTGTCAACCTGGCTTCTGAGGAACAGCTTCTAACATCACAGGGTTTTTCGGAAAAGATAGCGAACACTCTAGTTGGCTGTCACAAACTCATTACCAGGGATATTTACTCCAAGATGTGGAAGAAGTTCAACTCCTGGATGTCAGACCGGGGCCGGATAACCCCAAATATTCCTACAATATTGGAGTTTTTTCAAGAGAGGGCAGACAAAGGACTCTCAGTTAGCACCTTAAAGGTGCAGGCCTCGGCCCTCATTGTGTTTGTTCAGACCCCTCTGCAACAAGATCATTTTGTATCAAACTTCTTTAAGGCTTTATCCAGATCTAGACCAGTGGCAGTTAGGTCCTGTCCAGCATGGGATCTTTCTCTGGTACTGAAAGCATTAATGTTGAGACCCTTTAAACCCATGAAGGATTCATCCATTAAATGGACAACCTTAAAAAACGTTTTTTGATGGTGGTCACGTCCGCTAGAAAAATGGGTGAATTACAGGCTCTCTCCATTAGGGAGCCATTTTTGCCTATTTTCGAGGATAGGGTAATGCTTAAGACAGATCCTAGGTTTCTCCCGAAGGTATCCTCGGCCTTCCATAGATACCAGGATATTGTTTTACTCACTTTCTATTCCACTCCTGCTAATAAGGAAGAGGAATTGTTCAGTCGGTTAGACGTTAGGAGGAGTCTTTTATATGTTGCATACATTTTTCTAAAGAGTTTAGAAAGTCAGAATCTTTATTTGTAGTGTTTGCCAATGCACGCAGAGGTCTAAAAGCTTCTAAATCCACTATAGCTAGATGAATTAAATTGGTTATTGAGGAATGTTATAGCTGGCAGGGAACCCCATCTCTGTTTATCAGCGCACACTCAACCATAGCCTTGTCGGCATCATGGGCAGAGAGCTGGTGCTTCGCCAGAGCAAATATGCAAAGCTGCGACATTGTCCAGTTACTCCTTTGCAAAGCATTATCAGCTGGATCTGCTTGCAAGCAAAGATTAGGCGTTTGGACGTATGGTCCTCTAGGTGGTGGTCCCGTCCTAAATGGTAAGTTCATGAGAATCGTCTCAGAGGCTGTCCTGGAAGACGATTGGAGAAAACCTGAGTTAGACTTACCTGTAACTCATTTTCTAAGAAGTCTTCCAGATCAGCCGGGATTTCCCCCCAGATGTGTTTACTGGCGTTATCTTATCATGCTGTGATGATTGTGTTCCGTCTTCTAGTGCCTGCCTACGGTCCTTGGTGATACTGAGGTGTGGGCCTGGAGAATTCATCTTGAATAGGGTACGTGTTTTCTGTCCAGAGGGAGGAGCCCTAGGTCTCAGAGGCTGTCCTAGAAGACTTCTTTAGAAAATGAGTTACTGGTAAGGCTAACTCAGGTTGTCAGGAAGACACTGAGTCGGCCCTGTGACCTGTGGAACTCTACAGACACTGTGAGACAAACTTTTGAGGGAAATTGAGATTTGAAAATTTAGAAGTTGATTGGCTTCACTCCCATTGAGAAAATTTCTAAGCTGTTTGTAAAATGAAAGACAGAATCTGACTTTTTGCCTTTTTTTTTTTTTTATAAATTCTTTATTTAAAATTTTTCACAAAGACAGTCATACAACATTACATGTGATATATCTCCACAACCCTTCTATGCATAACATCTTATTTGCAATAACAATAATACCTCTTTCCCATATATTGAGTAAAACAAATTTAAAAAAAAGAACACAATCACGAGTTTCCCTCTTCTTTTCACATTCTCCTATATCTATCTTATCAATTTAACCACTTTTTTTATATTAATCTGTTGTAATACCATGTCCTTGTTATAATTTCATTAACCTGGGCCCCGCCCTGATTCTTCCCCTTACCCGGAGAGAATACCTCTCAGATTCAGGCATAGAACAGAAACATAGAAGCGAAAGTAATAGAACAAGAAAGAATAAGAGAAAAACACAAAAAAGACAGAAAGAAGAAGAGAAAAAAAAAAAGAAGACTCCCCCCCCCCATTCTCCCCTCTCTGCCTCCACACCCCTACCCTAATTGTTCCCTATAAGTGTTATAGGGGGGTCCAGATTTGTCGATATTTGTCCTCCTGCTCCCTCATCATCATGGTAAGATTTTCCATTTGTTGGATTTCTGTTATTTTAGCAAGCCATTGTGGTCTGGGTGGGGAAGTAGTACTTTTCCATAGAACTGGAATGCATGCATTCGCTGTTGTAAGCAAATGTCTCACCAGTGATTTTTTTATATTTTTATGTCGATAGGGGGATATCAAACAGAAAGGTCGCCGGATTCTCTTCAAGAGACACACCAGTAATTTCTTTAATTGTTTCAGCTATCATTTTCCCAAAATCTTTTATTCCCGGACATTCCCAAAATATGTGTAACAGAGTACCCACTTCTCCTTTACAACGCCAACATAAATTCGACACCTGTGGAAATATCCGATTCAGTACTACCGGGGTTCGGTACCACCTACTCAAGATCTTATATCCCCCTTCTTGAAATCTGGTTGCCAATGAGGCCTTGTGTGTAAACCCCAAACATCTTATTTCTCTGCATCTCAGAGAATGAGACCCCTAGATCTCTTTTCCAGGCCTGAATAAAGCCCAGTTCTTGTGGGGCTTTTAATTCGGTCAACAATGCGTACAGCAGTGATAGCGAGTGTCTCACTACCTACTTCCCCTTTTAAACATATCTTCTCAAACTTAGATAGTGTCCCCATCTCTGTCATCCGCCTTGCAATTGACCGAAGAAAAGCGATAAGCTGCATTCGCCTGAATAGGTCTAATTCCTCTGACATTTCACTCTCTATCTCCTCTCTGGACATCACTCGGTTGTCCTTAGAAAAGTGTACCAGTCTACTTTTTCCCCCCGACGTTTAAGAGTCATAAATCCTTGATCCTTTAAGCCTGGTTCAAAGGCCGGATTGCCCAGGATTGGGGTCATCGGGCTCATTTGAGTCGGTATATTGTTTTTTTTAAATGTCTTGTTAACAGATCTAAGAGTAAACGCCCACCGTCGGATGTCGCTTCACTGCCTGTGGAATAGCCGAGTCCATGAGCCAAGCTAAACCCTCCAGGGGTATCTCTGATGTGGGCTGTTCCATATATATCCATGGCTTGTCTTTTGATGATACACACCAGTCCAATACCCTTGTTAAGTGTAGTGCCTCATGTCATGATAACAAACTGGGTCCGGGAATCCTACCCCTCCTTTTTCTTTTGCTAGAGTCAGAATGTCTCTATGGATTCTGGCTGGCTTTCCAGCCCAGATGAATCCCGCAAATCTTGATCTCAGATCCCTGAGAAACCCTTGGGGGATCTTAATAGGTAGGGTCTGTAACAGGTATATCTATCTCGGCATTACGTTCATTTTTATAATATTAATTCTGCCGAACCATGTGAAGACTTCCTTGTCCCATCTCTGCAGATCTCGTTTAATCTGTCGTGCTAAGGGGGCAAAATTAAGTTTGAATATTCTATTTAATTTGTTTGGTATTTTGGTCCCCAAATATCCTATATGGGAGTCTGTCCATCTGAATGCAAAAAAGGTGGATAGCTGCTGTTGCGTAGCTGTGTTCAACTCCACTCCCATTGCTTCTGATTTATTGTAATTTACCTTGAAATTGGACAGACCCCCATATTTGACCCAAGAGGTCATCCGCAAATGCGGCAAGTTTGTGTTCCTTTTCTTTTAATGGAATACCCCTAATATCTGGGTTGGCCCTTATTGTTCTTAAAAAAGGCTCCAGCGTCAAGATAAAAATGATGGGTGATAGTGAGCAGCCTTGCCGAGTTCCATTACATATGGAAAAGGGTTCTGACATTATGTCATTTATCTTGACCCTGGCTTTCGGCGTAGAATATAAGCTCATGACCCAGTTTAGCATCCCCTCCCTCAATCCTATGTGTTGCATAGTGGCTCTCAGGAAGGTCCAATCTACCCTATCAAATGCTTTCTCTGCATCTGTAGATATAAGCACTAAGGTTTTTTTTATAAGTGCTATACATTTCGCGCAAACCTAACACCCGTTGTGTATTTTCTCTACCTTCACTTTCTGGGGTAAACCCCACTTGATCAGGATGTATTAGGGCAGGGATATACGGTAAGAGTCTATTTGCCAATATTTTTGTGAGAATCTTTAAATCCACATGTAGCGGGCAGTTCCTCCCCTCTCCCCGTCCCCTCTATTAAAGTTCTGCTCGCAATGTCTCTGGTCTAGGGGTATGATAGGGAAGGGAGAGGGTGCGCTACGCCAGGCTTCCACCACAGGTGTATAAGTGGTATCAGCAATGCCTTTCTTTACCTTCGGGCCTGTGTTGTGCATCGGATCCTCCCTCCAAGAGTCTCCGAGAACCTCGTCTGCCAGGAACTGAGCCCCACACCGTTAAGGTCCAACACTCCTTTATTTAACACATAACATGGACTCCCTTGGCTATAGAACAGAAAAGGGGGGTGTGGGTGCGAATAGGCCCAGACACAAGTTCGATCCTCCACTCTCCTCCAAAGAGTGGGTTATGGTCTCCGCACGAGGGAAATTCACCTTCCAGACGGTCTCCGACAAGAGACTCACCCGTCACTGGCAGTATGCTGCACCGGGTCTTCGGATGAGGAGCTCTTCCCGGTCCATTACGCCCACCTCGGATTCAGGCATCCATCTCCGGAGTACCTTAGGATCCTTCCCTCGCGGAACTCAGTGTTGGGCACTGAGCTCCGGACCGCCGTCCGAGTACCTCACCCCAGGCTAAAGGTGCCAGAGGTGGAACACGATCTCCGGTGGTCCTCTAGGCCTAGTCCGCCTAGAGGACGAGCACGAACTCCGTCCGCAGGCTAAAGGTGCCAGGGACCGACTCCCCCGTGACCAAGATGGCCGGCCCCTTTATCCCCTCTCCCAGCAAGCACGGCGGGTTCCCCGCCCCACCATACCGCTGCCAAGAGAGGACAAAAAGTAGGCTCAGCACACAGCGGTATCCGTCCGTCGGCCCATGGTGACAGCGCCACCCAGTGGACCGCCGGAGACACACCACTGGTGTCACCGAAAAATTCAAAAATTACCCCGGGAAAGTAAGTACCCGCTACATACTCCCCCCTGTCATTTGACACTGGTCCCCAGTGTCTGGAGTAAACCACATCCTCAACAACAGACATGATCCAGTCCAGAAACCATTAACAATTGAAAAACCAAAACTTTTTGGAAACTCTATCCTAACGAAGAAGTTGTGTCTGAGCCCCTGTAACAAAAAAAAAAAAAAAGGAGTGAAAGACAACATCAACTTTGCAATTACACTTCAACATCTTACTTTTCCCTCCCCATCCTAACTAAAGACCTCCCCAGAGTATGTAATCTTGCTGGGATGTTCTCCTGCAGAGGGAAAAGAAATAGAATTTAACATGTAAAACCCTGACACATGTATCCGTGTGTATGAGGAAAAGAAACTTCTCCTAAAAGAAATCCCTGTGTCTCCAAAGAGTGAGTGCGTGAAAAGTGTTTGTAACGTTGCGCGACACTGCCACCTGGTGACAGCCTCGCGGTAACTGCACCGTGGAACTTTTTCTCCTTTCTCTCTAACCCTATCTTCCCCAGAGTCTGTGATCTCCTTGCAGGAAGATAGAAACAAACAGGAACAGTCCCTCTTTTTTTTTTTCTCTTTGGGCACACAAAAACACAATTTCCCCAGAAAGTTCAGTAGCATGATAATATTGGAGTCTCTCTCCTAAAGGTAAAAGCGGGGATGTGGCAGAATCAGTGGCTTCAAGTGCTGATCCATAGTCTCTAGATGGTACTCTACATCTTCGCCTTCTTTGCGTCTGATCACTACTTTGTCTGCGTGGATGTGTCTTCCCACCATCCATTCTGCCTTGCAGTCTTTAAAGCGCTGTGAAGCCTTTGGAGAACATGTTAGGTATCTGCGGGCGTGTGGAACTTTGAGGTGGGTCCACACAAAGTCATTATACCAGCGCTCCTGGCACACTTCCACCTCATATAGCAAGTCCTTTGATAAGTAGGGGTACTCCCATCCGTACTCCGCTGCAACCTTTTGGCTAAATAAGCGCTGTAGTCTTGCCAAAGGAGGCATGGTAGCTCTGTCCCCTTCACCAGACAAAACAACTGAGTCTGGATGACAAGGTGCCTTGACCACCTCCATTCTGGGAATTGGGGGCCGCAGCAACAGTCTCTTAACCCCAGCGTCAGATACAGATGGCGCCGGGGATGCAGGGACAAGTTGAGGAAGGGATTCTCCTTCAGGCGCTGACGCCTCCACCCGGGGTGTGCTCTCCCCAATGGACATAGGTGAATTCCCAATTCCACGGAATGAAGCAAGCGGTATCTTGTCCCAGCCCTTCTTGGCAAACAAGTCATCTATCAGGGCATCATCTCCCATATCTGAGAGAGATTCCAGGTCGGAGGTATCACACTCCTCCGTGGGTATGTAGCCCTGTGTGGAAACAGAACATCCACACTCCGGGGACTTGCTAGGCCATGCCTTCTCGACACCTCCTCCCTCACACCAAGTCTTCTCTGCCGGCTTACCTTGGCCTTTCCTGGGACGTCCGGAACTCCCGTCAACGGATCCCTCTGGGTCTGGCGTAAGCATGCGAGACGGTCCACCACCACCGCTGGTCGGGGCTACCACGCTGATTCTTTTCTTCGGTGGCGGACGCTGTGAGACAGTGGTGACCAAGTCAGCATCCTCCGATTTCTCCCGTTGATGTTTCACGACCTCCTCCGCGGTCGTTGCAGTGTGCGCAGGGGTGACTCTCACAGCCGCGATTCCTCCCTTCTGAGTGGCGGTACCTGAGGCCCGGCCTGGGTAGATGGATTTCGGCCTCTCAACCTCCGGATCCACTTCGAACGTGAACTCCCCACAGGCCTCACAACGTCCGAACGGCTTCAACAGGCACACCAGTCCCGAACACCCGGAGCAAATCATACCCAGGGCCTCAACGTCCATACATGAGTATAGGGCGAATCGACCCCTCGGCTTCAGTCGGATCCCCCTATCCGTTATCGGAGCAGCAGCCGTCAATGTTGTAGTCGCCGCGTGAACCGGAATCCATGAGGCGGGTCCAAACATGGCGACCTGTTGCTGTTCCATCTCACACTGCAGAGTTTTCGCGCCAATGTCCCACGTGTAGTCCGTCACACGTATTGGACTCCTCCCCTTTTGCTCCAGTTCGCAATTTTTTCCACTTTGGCTTGAGACACGCCCACGAACTAAGCGGTGGGGGTTGTGTCTGGTGGCGCAGTGCAATTAAAAACCCCCACGTGTAGTCCATCACACGGCTGGGCTTTCCCCCTTTCACCGCTCTTCCTGAGCGGGCCTTTCCCCTTTTGAGGTCATGTCCACGACTTTCGAGCAGGGCTGCACTTTGGCCTATTCGTTTAACTCTGTCCGGCAGACACCTTCTACGAAGTGATGCACAACACATATCCCGGACCCGAGCCCCCACGTGTAGCGGGCAGTTCCTCCCCTCTCCCCGTCCTCTCTATTAAAGTTCTGCTCGCAATGTCTCTGGTCTAGGGGTATGATAGGGAAGGGAGAGGGTGCGCTACGCCAGGCTTCCACCACAGGTGTATAAGTGGTATCAGCAATGCCTTTCTTTACCTTCGGGCCTGTGTTGTGCATCGGATCCTCCCTCCAAGAGTCTCCGAGAACCTCGTCTGCCAGGAACTGAGCCCCACACCGTTAAGGTCCAACACTCCTTTATTTAACATATAACATGGACTCCCTTGGCTATAGAACAGAAAAGGGGAGTGTGGGTGCGAATAGGCCCAGACACAAGTTCGATCCTCCACTCTCCTCCAAAGAGTGGGTTATGGTCTCCGCACGAGGGAAATTCACCTTCCGGACGGTCTCCGACAAGAGACTCACCCGTCACCGGCAGTATGCTGCACCGGGTCTTCGAATGAGGAGCTCTTCCCGGTCCATTACGCCCACCTCGGATTCAGGCATCCATCTCCGGAGTACCTTAGGATCCTTCCCTCGCGGAACTCAGTGTTGGGCACTGAGCTCCGGACCGCCGTCCGAGTACCTCACCCCAGGCTAAAGGTGCCAGAGGTGGAACACGATCTCCGGTGGTCCTCTAGGCCTAGTCCGCTTAGAGGACGAGCACGAACTCCGTCCGCAGGCTAAAGGTGCCAGGGACCGACTCCCCCGTGACCAAGATGGCCGGCCCCTTTATCCCCTCTCCCAGCAAGCACGGCGGGTTCCCCGCCCCACCATACCGCTGCCAAGAGAGGACAAAAAGTAGGCTCAGCACACAGCGGTATCCGTCCGTCGGCCCATGGTGACAGCGCCACCCAGTGGACCGCCGGAGACACACCACTGGTGTCACCGAAAAATTCAAAAATTACCCCGGGAAAGTAAGTACCCGCTACACACATTTAACAAGAAGATTGCTCGAACATTGGGATGGATCTTTCCCCTCCTTAGGTATTACTGCTAAATGGGACATTAATGTCTCTGCGGGCATCCTTTGTCCTTGTATCGAATTGAAAGCATTCAAAAATCTCAGCATCAATTTCTCTGCAAAGGCCTTATAATATAACAGGTTGTACCCATCTGGACCGGGGGCCTTTCCTGGTTTTAATGTTTTGAGGGCGTCTATGAGTTCTTCTGCTGTGATTGGGCCATCTATGTCCTCAGCACCCCCGTCCGGCAATCTGGGCATTCCCAATGCCGCTATATATTCCTTAGCCCCCCCCCCCTCCATTGGGTATCTTAGAGGGCCGCTGTTGATCCCCTAGCTGGTATAGGCTTACATAATAATCTCTGAACACCTTTGCGACCTCCTGTGAGGAGCTAACTAGCACATCTCCCTGAATTTTAATACGGTCAATGTGGTTTTGTGCCCTCGTCTCTCTGAGCGCATTAGCTAGCATCCTGCTTGGTTTGTTTCCGTATTCATAAAAAGCTTGTTTACACCGTCTTATTGAGGCTATAGCTTTATCTATTAATAACAGATTTAATTCCTTGCGTACCCGCGCAAGTTTCCCCTCAGTCTGTAATGTTTGGGATTTCTTATGAGCCGTTTCAAGTCTGCGGATCTCCCCCAGCAGCGATTCCAGCTGGGCCCCCAGATGACGTTTCCTACGTGATCCTAATGATATAAAAATTCGTCTGATATAACACTTATGTGCTTCCATACACTTGTTAGGGCCACTTCTCCCGACTCGTTAATTAAGAAGAAAGAGTCTAATTCCTGTGCTATCTGTGTCTCATATTCTGGCTCTTTCAAAAGAGTCTCATTGATCCTCCAGTGCCATTCCCGGGGGGTTGGATCTCCCCATTCTACCTCGCAGTTAGTTGGTGCAGGATCTGATAACGTAAATGATCCGATGGAGGTCTCCACCATGCACTGCAGGGCATTTTGAGATATAAAAACGTAGTCTATCCTGGAATACGTTTTATGTTTAGCGGAAAAAAAAAAGGTATAGTCCCTTTCGTGCACATGGAGAGTTCTCCAACTGTCCACTACTTGCAATTCTTGAAGAAGTCGTTTTGCTTTACGCAACTTTACGTAGGATAAGTGAGAGGTGCCCTTTGACACATCTAGAGTAGGGTCAAGTGCCATATTTAAGTATCCCCCCATCAGCAGGATCCCCTCCTTATTTTGGTGTACTAAATTTAGATACAGTGGGTACGGAAAGTATTCAGACCCCCTTAAATTTTTCACTCTTTGTTATATTGCAGCCATTTGCTAAAATCATTTTAAGTTCATTTTTTTCCTCATTAATCTACACACACCACCCCATATTGACAGAAAAACACAGAATTGTTGACATTTTTGCAGATTTATTTAAAAAGAAAAAACTGAAATATCACATGGTCCTAAGTATTCAGACCCTTTGCTCAGTATTTAGTATTAGCACCCTTTTGATCTAATACAGCCATGAGTCTTTTTGGGAAAGATGCAACAAGTTTTTCACACCTGGACTTGGGGATCCTCTGCCATTCCTCCTGGCAGATCCTTTCCAGTTCTGTCAGGTTGGATGGTAAACGTTGGTGGACAGCCATTTTTAGGTCTCTCCAGAGATGCTCAATTGGGTTTAAGTCAGGGCTCTGGCTGGGCCATTCAAGAACAGTCACAGAGTTGTTGGGAAGCCACTCCTTCGTTATTTTAGCTGTGTGCTTAGGGTCATTGTCTTGTTGGAAGGCATATCTTCGGCCCAGTCTGAGGTCCTGAGCACTCTGGAGAAGGTTTTCGTCCAGGATATTACTGTAATTGGCCGCATTCATCTTTCCCTCGATTGCAACCAGTCGTCCTGTCCCTGCAGCTGAAAAACACCCCCACAGCATGATGCTGCCACCACCATGCTTCACTGTTGGGACTGTATTGGATAGGTGATGAGCAGTGCCTGGTTTTCTCCACACATACCGCTTAGAATTAAGGCCAAAAAGTTCTATCTTGGTCTCTTTAGACCAGAGAATCTTATTTCTCACCATCTTGGAGTCCTTCAGGTGTTTTTTTAGCAAACTCCATGCGGGCTTTGATGTGTCTTGCACTGAGGAGAGGCTTCCGTCGGGCCACTCTGCCATAAAGCCCCGACTGGTAGAGGGCTGCAGTGATGGTTGACTTTCTACAACTTTCTCCCATCTCCTGACTGCATCTCTGGAGCTCAGCCACAGTGATGTTTGGGTTCTTCTTTACCTCTCTCACCAAGGCTCTTCTCCCCCGGTAGCTCAGTTTGGCTGGACGGCCAGCTCTAGGAAGGGTTCTGGTCGTCCCAAACGTCTTCCATTTAAGGATTATGGAGGCCACTGTGCTCTTAGGAACCTTAAGTGCAGCATAATTTTTTTTGAAACCTTGGCCAGATCTGTGCCTTGCCACAATTCTGTCTCTGAGCTCTTCAGGCAGTTCCTTTGACCTCATGATTCTCATTTGCTCTGACATGCACTGTGAGCTGTAAGGTCTTATATAGACAGGTGTGTGGCTTTCCTAATCAAGTCCAATCAGTATAATCAAACACAGCTGGACTCAAATGAAGGTGTAGAACCATCTCAAGGATGATCAGAAGAAATGGACAGCACCTGAGTTAAATATATGAGTGTCACAGCAAAGGGTCTGAATACTTAGGACCATGTGATATTTCAGTTTTCCTTTTTTAATAAATCTGCAAAAATGTCAACAATTCTGTGTTTTTCTGTCAATATGGGGTGCTGTGTGTACATTAATGAGGAAAAAAAATGAACTTAAATGATTTTAGCAAATGACTGCATTATAACAAAGAGTGAAAAATTTAAGGCAGTCTGAATACTTTCCGTACCCACTGTATAAATATATATGCATCTATGAGCTCTTTGACTCCCTCTAGCGGGCACTACTGTTAGTGTCCTATCACTTTCTAGTTCAGACCAGTAAACGGAATCCAGTAAAAGTTCCTTCCTGTAGTAAGGGTCTTCGCTAGCTCTCGTTGGTGCACGTTAAAACATTTGTAATCTGACAAGTATGGGAAAGTCAGAAACAACATCCAAAGTATTTACCAATGTATAGGACTTGCGGGCGACACAGGTGCCAATACTTTAAATACACTGCCACTGCGGGATGTAATGTGTCCTTGCACGTGGCGTGTTAACTTTCCAAAGAAACAATGGTGGCAAGTCTATAAGGCCCACCTCCCTGCGATTCAGTTAACTGTCGTTGGGCAGGTGCCCTTCTCACCAAACAAGGCCTTGGTTCTCCGGTATGCTCCGCAACTTGCAGCCTCCGATCCTCCGCACAGCCGTAGTAGGTGTCGATGGATGGACGACTCTGGTTGCTGTGGAGTGTGAGCTGGACACCCACGATGAGGATCCCTCTCACGAGATTAGACAGGCAGGCTCTGGCGACGGTGGGTCCAGGCTTCTTGGGCCTAGACACACTGGAAGCCGGCCTCAATGCAGGCTTCCTTCTTGATAGATGGCTGCGTCCCAAGAGACATAATGTAACTCCTCCCTTCCTTTTAAATAACCTCTCCCAGCAAGCTGTGGGGTGATGCAGTGCACCCTGGTAGCACAGCTGCACTGTGGGTAGTATAGCCTGATTCACAATGCATTGTTTTAATATAATTGAAGCGAATAAGTTACTGCAATATTATAACAAATTGAACACCGGAGGGAGCCAAGTTCCTTCTTAATTGTCAAACTGTAGTCTATATCTACATTGCAAAGTGGAACCTTGCTACACACTCCCCCCACTTAAAATCTTTGGTCCCCAAAGACGACAACAGTTTGTAACCTGGTACATGCTTTGTCAATACATGCGGAGTAAAATTCAGTTAGTATATATACATGGTGCAAGACCGTTTACATTTGTAAAAGAACGAGGCAGAGGAACCCCCCACCAAGCTTTGGAGAGGAGGTTGTCTTGCCTAAAGGCCACCTTAACTGGTATGGCCCAACCAGATGTGCCAGGGGGTGAGCTAGGGTTGTCCTCCACCAAATTTGCAGTGGAAGAACAAGGCGTATCAATTGTCCTTTTAGAAGTGAGAATGGCTTCTTCAGAGCATTCACCCAGTTGATCATAAGTCAGTCTTTTGGGAGGGTGAATGACTCTTCTTTCTCTTTGTTCCTTAGGTGCTAGGGTCTCATGAAAGATAGACTCTGTTTCTTTTCCTTCTTGTTCAAGTACACTGAACTCTATGTCTGCTGGAGTATCCAGTTCCTCTTCTGAAAAAGATGAGACCTCTTCGGAGTTTCCCATTGGCAGGGACTCCACATCGTCCTTTAATTCCTCAATGAGTATAGTGTGAGGCACAAACTCAGGGGCCTCTGGTCGGAGAGTTCTACTGTCAGTTACTTCAGGTGAGGGTAGAGGAGAGGTCATGGATTCTGATTGTTGAGAAGACCACAACCAATCTGGCTCTACCCATTCATCCTCAGGGTCTTCATCTTCTATGTCCTGAAGTGTTGACTGAGATCTGGTGACTGGTCGAGACCCTCGAGAGGTTGAGGGTGACTCTTGTGAAACTCACACTGGAGGTAGGCGAACTGCTTCAGAGAGGGGCAACAGGTGATTCCGGTGCCAAGTCTTTAGTGGGCCTACACTCCCTTTTGGTCTGATCTGATATACTGGGAGGCCTGGTAACTGCTTGCATGTGATGTATGGTTGTGACTTTCAGCGGTCAGCTAACTTATGTTTTCCAGGGATACCCAGATTTCTTAGCAACACTCGGTCCCCTGGTTGCAAGTCTTGTACTCTAACCTTGAGGTCGAAGTTTCTCTTATTCCTCAGCCCCCTTTGGCTTGACGTAGCTTGGGCTTTCTCATAGGCCGTTTTTAGACTTCTCTGTAACCGATCTACATACCCCTTGTGGGAAGTTGCTGATGCATGATCAAGAGATACAAAAAATTATATATGGGATATACTGCGCTGTGCAATAATTGAACACAAAAATTTGCTGCCAACACAGCTGAGACAAAGCAAAAACTGGTGAATATGAAAAAGTGTAGCGCTTATTTTTGTAAAAGTCAGTTACCAACACATCTCAAATGTTGCAAACATGCATATATATGAAATCTTAATTTCAGTGACACCAAGTGACTGAGTGTGATCCGTGAAAAAAAAAATATATGTAACAAATAAATCAGAACGAAGCAGTCCTCTATTGTGACCACACACAAATAACAGTCCAAAAGTGTAGAAAAAACTGCAAGGTTGAAATGAAGAGTCCCACATGGATATGACCCTCTATGTGAAAGGATAGAGACACCACTACTGATATAAGGAGGAGGCTTACCAGATGGTGTTGACTTGGTGACTGTTTAGTTGAAACCCGTCGGGTTGACCCATTCACACACATCGCTCTTGCACTTTGTGATATGCCTATGATGTTCTTCTAAATGTGAGTGTTCATTTTTTAATCTTTTTTAATAAATACTACCTTGTACGGTATCACACTATGCAAGTCTTTTTCCCATTACGCATGTTATGTGGTTACCGTATCTCTGCCTCCAACAAGACTACATGTATTTACACTTCCTGGTGTTTACGGGAATTTGCGGTGCCGACTGATATGCGGATTCAGGACCAGCTGGATACATCTTGCTGACTCATTATATAAGCCCGTTTTGACTTGGGTGGTATACACCTCACCAAGTCAACACCATCTGGTAAGCCTCCTCCTTATATCGGTGGTGGTGTCTCTATCCTTTCACAGAGAGGGTCATATCCATGTGGGACTCTTCATTTCAACCTTGCAGTTTTTTTCTACACTTTTGGACTGTTATTTGTGTGTGGTCACAATAGAGGACTGCTTTGTTCTGATTTATTTGTTGCATATATATATTTTTTTCACGGATCACTTGGTCACTTGGTGTCACTGAAATTAAAATTTCAGATATAATGCATGTTTGCAATATTTGATATGTATTGGTAACTGACCTTTTTACTAAAATAAGCGCTACACTTTTTCATATTCACATGATCAAGAGATACACCAAAGGCCAGATCCACTGGTAGTCAAGCTTCTCGCCCAAACATCAAACGGTACGGGGAGTATCCAGTTGCATCATTTGCAGTGCTGTTGTAAGCGTGCACAATGGCAGCTACATGCTTGCTCCAGTGCTGCTTATTTTCCGAGCTTAGAGTTCCTAACATGTCCAGAAGGGTTTGGTTAAAACACTCAGGCTGAGCATCCCCCATGGGGGTGATATGAAGTGGTTCTGGTCTTCTTGATGCCCAGCAAGTCCAACAGCTTCTTTATGAGATTGCTTTCAAAGTCTCTCCCTTGATCTGAGTGGAAACGTTGGGGTAATCCATAGTGGACAAAGAATTTCTCTACTAGGACCTTTGCCACTGTTTGAAGCTTGCTGGTCTTTCGTTGGGTATGCTTGGGCATATCTGGTGAAATGGTCGGTTACTACCAAAACATTGCCTTGTCCACTCATGTCAGGCTCCAAGCAAAGGAAATCAATGCACACCAGTTCCATGGGTCCCTGACTCTGAAGATGGCCCATTGGGGCAGCTCGGTGAGGTATGGTCTTCCTCTGTATACAGGAGTGACAGTAACCTTCAACTTCAGCCCGCATACAGGGCCAGTAGAATCTGTCTCTCGCTAGATGGAAGGTTCTTTCAGGACACAGATGACCATGATTGTCATGGAGAGCAGTTAAGATTGTTTCTCTGTGCTTCCTGGGCAGGAACAACTGCCACTTTTCTTCCAGACCATCAGAGGGGCCCCTTCAGTAGACCACCCCTTGATGTAGTTGCAATCGGTCCCACTCTCTGTGTAATAGTTGAGCCTCTTTTGGAGAGTCTGTGAGAAGCATATCAGGACATCGGTCCTCCAGGGCCTTCAATACTAATCTTCCAAGAGGATCTTCCATTTGGTCCTTCCTCAGATCCTTTTTGGACAGCTTGGGTAGACCTTCTTCTCCCACTTGGGTCACGTTACAGTAACGTTTGGGTACTCCCACAGCCAAAACTCCAATCTCTTTGGCTCTGGACCCCCCTCCAGCCTGAAATTCAGCTCCCTGATATAGGGCTCGCACTCCTTCTGGGGTCAACTTTGCCCATTCCTCGGTGGGGTCACTAAGACAATGAGGCCTTCTGGATAGGGCGTCCACATCCCTGTTTCCAACACCTGGTCGGTATTTCAGGCTGAATGTGAATCCTGAGAGGGCAGCCAACCACCTATGTCCTGTGGCATCCAGTTTGGCAGTGGTTAACAGGTAGGTGAGCGGATTGTTGTCAGTCTTTTCCACGAATTCGGCCCCATACAGATAGTATCGTAGCTTGTCTACTACAGCCCATTTTAAAGCCAGGAATTCAAGCTTGTGTGTGGGCTAATTCTTTTCAGCTGGGACCAGACTCTGACTCACGTAAGCAACAGGCCGCAGGTGACCATCGTGCTCTTGATATAGTACTCCACCCAGTCCATCTCGACTGCCATCAACATGCAATTCGTAGGGTTTCGTGGTATCTGCATAGGCCAAAACAGGAGCAGCGGTTAGGCTCTTTTTCAACTGGATGAATGCCTCTGCACACTTAGTGGTCCACTGATCCTGGATAGACTCTTTAGGCTTCCTGAGCCCTATGGTGGATTTTACTGGTTTGACCGGTTTTGGGGCATCATCTTCTCCTTCGCAATTCATTGAGGGGCCGGGCAATCTTGGCAAACCCCTCCACAAACCTTCTGTAGTAGGAGCAAAACCCCAGGAATGACCGAAGCTCGGTCACATTAGTGGGTCTCGGCCAAGAGGTAACAGCATCCAGTTTTTCAGGGTCTGTGGCTATCCCCTCCACAGATACAATGTGGCCTAGGTAATGGAATGAGGGCTGGTAGAATTGGCACTTCTCTAAACAAAGCTTCAGGGCTTCTTCATGGAGCCTCTCTTTTCCAACCACTCTTCGTGCTCTTCTAGAGTTCTACCGAACACTATAATGTCGTCCAGATACACCAGCACCTCGATCAGATTCATGTCTCCCACCGTTTTCTCCATCAGTCTTTGAAAAGTGTCTGGGGCTCCTGACAACCCCTGGGGCATGCGGTTGAACTCAAAGAAACCCACTGGGGTGATGAAGGCTGTTTTCTCTTGATCCTCAGCGTGCATGGGAATCTGATAATATCCACTCTTTAGATCCATCACACTGAACCACTTGGCCCCTGACAAACTCTGTAAAGCATCTTCTATTCGGGGAGTGGTGTACTGATCAGGAATGGTTCTTCTGTTCAGTGTTCGGTAGTCGATACACAGCCTCAGTGACCCATTTTTCTTCCGGACTACCACTATTGGAGAGGCGTAGGGGATCCTGGACTCTCGGATAATCCCCGTCCTCTTTAGTTCTGCCAATTGTTTACGCAGGTCTTCTAGGCCACCCAGGGGAACCCGTCGGACTCTTTCTCTAAAGGGTTTATCTTCCTGTAGGCGAATCTTGTGGGTGGCACTCTTCACACACCCCACATCGAATTCATTTTAGAGAATATCTTCTGCCATCGAGCAAGTTGGGCCTTGGCCCTTTCCTTCCATTCCAGTGGGAGGGTTTCATCTTCAGAGCAGAGCTTCTCTACTGTGACATCGCACCTTTCTCCTTTTTGTAAGTCAGATGGAGCAACTGGGGTGGCTTGGTTCACTTGACACAACAGCATCCAAGGCCGGTACCATCACTGGTGTGGTAGCAGTATTCCTGATGCTTACTGAGACCTTCCCGTGACTTTTCTTTAGGGCCTTTATTGGGACCACTTCGGGAATTACTTCTATCCCTTTTTGTTTTTCCTGTGGATCTGTTTCAAGGACGATAAAAGGGGCCTGGTTGTTTCCAGGTAAGCTTGACAGAAGCTCTTAAACAAGTCACCTCTCCTGGTTGTAATACCTTCTCCGTTCTATCCAGCTTCCAGATCTTTCCAACCCCTTCTGCTGGGGCCTTTTGCTCCAGCACTAGGCGCTGGTAGACTTGCTGTAACATGGGATGGACTCTTGTTGTTGAGGTATCCTGCTCCTGGGCTAAAGGGGTCAGCAGTCTCCTGACTAGGTCAGTGTTGGTCCCTATGATGAGGGAACTCTTGCTGGCTCCTGGTGGCCGAGGGCAGACCACTGCCAAGGTGTCGAAGATCTCTGCGCCTCCCACCACTGAGGGGTCAAAGGTTAGTTTGATTGGAAGGTATCCATCACAGGGGAAACTTTGTGTCCCAATGTCCCATATGTCCAGGTCTTCCAGTTTCTGTAGTGGCAGATGTTTGAGGTGCTTGTTATAGAAGTCTCTATACAGAAGAGTCACTTGAGCTCCAGTGTCTAGGAGGGCCTTTGTGTAAATTCCTTCTACCTGGATTGAGACTACTGGGGGAGGGCCCCACTAATTTGGCAGGAAGTTTCCTTGGAGTGGCCTTTGTGTATGGCTCTGTTATTTGCACCCTTACTCCTTTCTTCTTGGGGTTCTTTATGGATCTCAACCCCTGTTGGGCCCGGCGTGCTCTGATCTCCCGCCGTTGAACAGTTTGATCCGTAGAACGGGAGGCATTGGGTCGCTCAGAGGCAATAACGGGGGTGTTTGGCAAAAGGTATGTATCCCTGACATTGGCTCCTTACGTCGTTGAATTTCTTGGAGTTAGCTGAGACTGGTGGGCACCCGGTTGACTCCTTCACCGGGGCCCTCTGAAGTTTTCTGCCGGGTTGCGGTTTTGGGATGCAGCTTTATCCGGGCTTGGACAAACTTCTCTGACATGTCCGACTCCTCCACAATTGAAGCAGGTTATTAGTCTCTTAGGTTTCTGCACTGGCTCAGCATTGAAGTTGAGGGACTTCTTGGGCTCCTCGGGTGTGTTTCTGTTGGGTAAAGCAGTTGTCTGGCTGGCCAAGATGGACACAATTTCTATTAACTGCGACAACTGAGTCTTTGAGAGCTCAACCTGAGAATCACCTTCTTCAGCACTTATCACTCTGATTCAGGCAGTTGGTTCAGATTATTGGCTCTTCTTTTTGTTGTCCAACATGACCTCTTCTTCCCTGACCATCCGGATCAGGTCAGGATACTCCAGGAGGCCACCGCCCTGACGGGTTTGCAACAGTATGGCAATGGGGTCTAAAGGTTGGGCACCCCTTAAAACCTGTTGTGCATGGGTCTCATCCACTCTCCGAGGGTCCATCCCTTTTTTAACAGGATCTGATGTATGATTTTGTCCAGGCGCCCTATGAATTTAGACAGTTTCTCTCCCTCCTTCTGGTAACAGTGCTCCAGTTGGTAGAGAAGTTCAGTAACTTTCTCAGTCCGGCCAAACATCCTGCAGAATATCCAGGTAATCCTGTGCAGTGCAGTCTTTCTTACTGAGCTTGAGGTTACGTATGGCCTCTAGGGCAGGCCCCTTTAAACTCTCTGTGATCCTTTGCTTCTTATGTTGTTCAGGCATTTCCCACTCTTCCAGGGCCTGAGTGGCGTGATCTAGCCACTCTTCGAATCGATCTTCCACTGAAGGCACTGGCTACTTCCCAGAGAAAGTCCTGAGCTTCCTGTATCCAGTCATCAGGTAGTCTGAGAAATCCTTCTTACATTTAGCTACAATTTCCCCCAGAACAGCGCATAGTTCTGGCCCAAGGGTAGTCAATGGTGATGAGCTGGAACCCTCTTTTTGGCCGTTTTCCCCAGTGCTGGGGCCTTCTTGGCTAGTGGAGGTAGGGCCTTCTCCTGAAGCTACTGGGTGTATCAGGAAGAATTCTACTTGATTGGCAGTCTCTTTATACTAGCGCCCTTGAAGTGATCAGAAACTCCCTTCTTCCATTCACACAATGCATAAGTGTGTGGGTTGATAGTGTCTGTCCTTATATCAATCACCCATGGTTTCCTGTCCGTGGACAGTGTTCTCAAGACTGGGAGTAGCTGCTCCTCTGTCCAAACTTCTCTTAATTTAAATCACCAGACCGTTGCCAAGGAGGATGTTTTCCTCCTTACACCACTGGGCTGCAGCAGCAGGGTCCATTGCTGTACTGACAAGGGTTCTGGCTAGGGGAGGTTGATTGCAGAACCGTAGGCATCCCGGACGAGCCCCTACGTGTAGCACTACCCCCGAAGGAGCTGCTAGTTTTGTTTGGGTCTACGTTCTGCCTATCAACCCCAAAGTTTGGCGCGAACCCTCCCTTGGCACAACTGGACCACACAATGATTGTAAAACCCACTGTTGACTGGGAACCACAATGATATCATAAAATGATATACCGTTGCAATAAAAAGTATGTGAACCCTTTTGGAATGATATGGATTTCTGCACAAATTGGTGATAAAATGTAATCTGATCTTCATTTAAGTCACTACAATAGACAAATCACAGTCTGCTTAAACTAATAACACACAAATAATTAAATGTTACCATGTTTTTATTGAACACACCATGTAAACATTCACAGTGCAGGTGTAAAAAGTATGTGAACTCCAAGAGCTAATTGGAGAGAGGTGTCAGCCAACTGCGGTCCAATCAATGAGACTAGATTGGAGGTGTTGGTGCCCTATAAAAAACACACACCAGTTCTGGGTTTGCTTTTCACAAGAAGCATTGCCTGATGTGAATGATGCCTCGCACAAAAGAGCTCTCAGAAGACCTACGATTAAGAATAGTTGACTTGCATGAAGCTGGAAAGGGTTATAAAAGTATCTCCAAAAGCCTTGCTGTCCATCAGTCCACGGTAAGACAAATTGTCTATAAATGGAGAAAGTTCAGCACTGCTGCTACTCTCCCTAGGAGTGGGTGTCCTGTAAAGATGACTGCAAGAGCACAGCACAGCGCAGACTGCTCAATGAGGTGAAGAAGAATCCTAGAGTGTCAGCTAAATACTTACAAAAGTCTCTGGCAGATGCTAACATCCCTGTTAGCGAATCTACGATACATAAAACAAGAATGGATTTCATGGGAGGATACCACAGAGAAAGCCACTGCTGTCCAAATAAAACATTGCTGCACGTTTACAGTTTGCACAAGAGCACCTGGATGTTCCACAGCAGTACTGGCAAAATATTCTGTGGACAGATAAATCCAAAGTTGAGTTGTTTGGAAGAAACACACAACACTATGTGTGGAGAAAAAGAGGCACAGCACACCAACATCAAAACCTCATCCCAACTGTGAAGTATGGTGGTGATGGCATCATGGCTTGGGGCTGCTTTGCTGCATCAGGGCCTGGACGGATTGCTATCATCGAAGGAAAAATGAATTCCCAAGTTTATCAAGACATTTTGCAGGAGAACTTAAGGCCATCTGTCCACCAGCTGAAGCTCAACAGAAGATGGGTGTTGCAACAGGACAACGACCCAAAGCATAGAAGTAAGTCAACAACAGAATGGCTTAAACAGAAGAAAATACGCCTTCTGAAGTGGCCCAGTCAGAGTCCTGCCGTCAACCCGATTGAGATGCTGTGTCATGACCTCAAGAAAGCGATTCACACCAGACATCCCAAGAATATTGCTGAACTGAAACAGTTCTGTAAAGAGGAATGGTCAAGAATTACTCCTGACCGTTGTGCACGTCTGATCTGCAACTACAGGAAACGTTTGGTTGAAGTTATTGCTGCCAAAGGAGGTTCAACCAGTTATTAAATCCAAGGGTTCACATACTTTTTCCACCTGCACTTGAATGTTTACATGGTGTGTTCAATAAAAACATGGTAACATTTAATTCTGTGTGTGTTATTAGTTTAAGCAGACTGTGATTGTCTATTGTTGTGACTTAGATGAAGATCAGATCACATTTTATGACCAATTTGTGCAGAAATCCATATCATTCCAAAAGGGTTCACATACTTTTTATTGCAACTGTAACTTACAATTAGATATGGTTACCTTATGCTGGCCACCGGTCCAAGAAGGTAACAGATAAGACTCACACAATGTTTCTGCTTAACCAAAAAGATAATGGTTTACTTAGTGAGAAAAGATAACCAAGTTAAACAAGTATATATATATATATATAGCGGCCTCACCCCGTCCTCTTTAGCTAGGGGTATGTCGAGCGACAGAGTGAGGTGCGCTACGGCCCATGTCCTCCCCATGGCTGTGGGTGAGGTGAAGGCCAGTACCAATCTTTTCCTCGGGCCAAATGTGTGCTGGTTATGAGGGTCAGTCCTTCCGTGCCAGAATCTCCCTTTGTTCCCATCAACAGAGTCCATACACCCATCAAAGTCCAAACTCAGGTTTATTGCGTATCTCCACATACAGTCAAATGCAACGGCATGATACGATGGGGAAGCAGGTCGAGGCACTGTACAGGTTCCTAGTCCCTACACTCCCTGTGCTATGACCAGGGGTTGTAGGAGTCTTGATGAAAGCTCCTCCGCTGCGCTGTAGCCCCTATCAGGGGAAGATGTCCTCCAAGGGAGTTACCGAAGGCCCATCCGTCACCGGGTTGACACTGCACCGGGTCTTCGGACGGGTGACCTCCCCAGCCTCCTCACCTCAGATGCGGGTCCCCTCGCAAGGGGCGCCCTGGAGCAACTTCACCCTCGCGGGACCCAGTCGGAGTCACCGGGTCCCAGGCCTCCTCAATAGTACCTCACCCCAGGCTGAAGGTGCCTGGGATGGACTCCATCTTCATTCCGGCCAGGCCTAGGGCGCCTAGGCCGGAACCTTGAACCGCCCGCACCCAGGCCTAGGGTGCCTGGGTGCGTGAAGAGATGATCTCCCCCAACCGACAGACCTCGTGGCGAGGGCGTCTCCCCCTTTTATCTCCTCCCATCGACACCACGGCGGGTTCCCCGCCCCAGCCGTACCATCTCCAGGAAGGGACAAAAAAAGGTAACACTGTGGTAGTGATTCTACCTCGAGCCTGTAGGTACCCTGCCACCCACAGGCCAAGGAGAATATTGCACCACCCAATCCTCCACGAATAACAAAAAGGGGTCTGAACCCTAACACAATTACACACTTGGGTCACACTACCCCCAAGTGTATCCCACTAAATTGAGGACCCCGCTACACACATATATATATATATATATATATATATATATATATATATATATATATGCGCAACAAATACAAGGGTTTTATGGTTGTTTTTGTTCGTGGAAGATATCAATGGTGTCCAGTTCCCTGCGGCTCCTGGGTGGCGCTGTCGCCTTGGGCTGGGGTTGAACCACCATTGTAGGGCCATGCCCTTTTTGTCCTCTCGCAGCGGCGGGGCGGGGAACCCGCTGTTCTTGCTGGGAGAGGGTAATAAGGGGGCGGACAATCTTGCACACGAGGTCCATTCTCCAGGCACCTTTAGCCTGATGGCTGTGTTCTGTCATTCGCGCCCAGGTGCCCTTGACCTGGGTGCGAGGGAGTTTGGGTTCCATCCCAGGCGCCTTCGGCCTGGGGTGAGGTACTAGCCGAGGCCTGGGACCCAGTACCTTCGACTGGGTCCCGCATGGGAGAAGATACCTAGGGGCCCACCGAGTGCGGGGACCCGAGTCCTGGGCGAGGAGAACCAGGGAGGTGACCTTACCTGAAGATCCAGCACAGCATTGGGTGGTGACAGCGAAGGCCTCTGGGGACCGTCCGGGATGGATCATCTCCCTAACAGGGGCAGATAAACGGAAGGTAGTCCATGTTCTTTGGTCTTTGCAGAGACCCAGCTACATCAGGTCAGTGGCAGGCCTATCCAAAGGCCTGTGGCAGAGGGACCAAATTCTCGGTCGGTGGCAGCGACCGTGCACCAAGCCTGTCTGCGCTGATTTGGGGCAGTAGAGTATATGATTCTTTGATTGTGCCTGGACCTCCTCATTCCCCACACCCTGTCTGTTCTATAAGTTCAACCAGTCTACTCTTCAAGGACTATTTATTGCTTAAACAGAATAAATAAGTGTTGGACTTTATTTGGTGTGGGACTCAAGTTACTGGGAGCTAAGTGCCTTATTGTATGGTGGCAATCATTCTCCACAAGAAAAGCTGAGGCTCCGGACGGGAACACAGACCCGAAGGTAAAGGTTTCAGCTCACACCTTTGCATACAAACATCAGAGGGTACGAGCTGGTGGTGTAACCGCACTCTCTCCTCCCAAGTACCCCTAGGCAGCAGTCTTACAGCCACAAAGTGAACCGAAAGAGAGGGGGAGAGTGAGGCCTCTACGTGTGTGTGTGTGTGTGTGTGTGTGTGTGTGTGTGTGTGTGTGTGTATATATATATATATTGTGACAGCAGGAAGGTAAAGTCACCTGGTTGCATCCAGGGGGGTAGATATATTTCGCCCAGATTCAGGCTTTACGCCGACTTATACAACTAGGTGGAGAGTTGTATAAGCCCAGCTGAGGCTAGTGGGCTCATGGATGACTCATACCTCTAGGGAGAGTGTGGGGCGTCGTGCAGACAGGGAGTTGATGAGACCAGCTGAAGCTTGTCAGCTCATTTAGGCCTCTATAAGAACTCCCAGATTCATTAGGTGTTTGCTCATGCCTGGACCCAGACCTGTGTGGACTGTCTAGGGAGAGTGAACCCCTGTGCGGTGAGACAAAGCCTGTGTGGCTATTTGCTTGGACATTTAAAACCAGGGACTTAGGGACTAGGACAGCACTAGGCTGATCCCAGTTGTTAGTTAGGAAACCTGTATGTTTAGTCAGAGGTCAAGTTGACCAGGATTTATTTTGTTTATGTTTGTTTTGCTTTGCTGTGTTTTGTCACTGTAAATAGAAAATAAACCGCACCTTTTTGATTTTGAAAACCACAACCTCCGTTTGCTGGGCCTGTTTTTGTGTGGGGAGCCCATCCCGGGGGGTCACACACACCCGCTGCCGAGCTAACCCCCTCACAATATATATATATATATATATATATATATATATATATATGCATCTATGAGCTCTTTGACTCCCTCTAGCGGGCACTACTGTTACAGTGTCCTATCGCTTTCTAGTTCAGACCAGTAAACGGAATCCAGTAAAAGTTCCTTCCTGTAGTAAGGGTCTTCGCTAGCTCTCGTTGGTGCACGTTAAAACATTTGTAATCCAACAAGTATGGGAAAGTCAGAAACAACATCCAAAGTAATTACCAATGTATATGACTTGCGGGCGACACAGGCGCCAATACTTTGAATACACTGCCACTGCGGGATGCAATGTGTCCTTGCACGTGGCGTTGTTAACTTTCCAAAGAAACAATGGTGGCAAGTCTATAAGGCCCACCTCCCTGTGATTCAGTTAATTGTCGTTGGGCAGGTGCCCTTCTCACCAAACAAGGCCTCGGTTCTCCGGTATGCTCCGCAACTTGCAGCCTCCGATCCTCCGCACAGCCGTAGTAGGTGTCGATGGATGGACGACTCTGGTTGCTGTGGAGTGTGAGCTAGACACTAGGGGTGCAACGGATCAAAAAACTCACGGATCGGATCGATCCTCGGATCAGGGGTCACGGATCGGATCATTTTCGGATCGGCAAGGAAAAAAAAAAAATTTACTAATATCCATGTAATTTCCCCCTCACTGTAATATCCATAATCTTCCCCCCCCTGTAATATCCACAATCTCCCCCCCCCCTGTAATATCCACAATCTTCTCCCCCTGTAATATCCACAATCTTCTCCCCCTGCAATGGGCATCTCCCCCACTTACCTTACTCTCCCGCCGACCAGTTCAGATCCACGAGCAGCGAGGGTGAGGGGTGATGACGTCAGCACGCACAAGGCGGCCGCCGCCGCCGGGTGTACCAAGATGGCCGCGGCTCCGGAGCTAGGCCGAAGCCGCGGCCTCTCCTAAGGCCGAGGCCGCGGATCGCGGCGTGTGCCGATCCGAACAGGGTGACCCGTTCGGATCACGGATCGTCACCGATCCGTTGCACCACTACTAGACACCCACGATGAGGATCCCTCTCACGAGATTAGACAGGCAGGCTCTGGCGATGGTGGGCCCAGGCTTCTTGGGCCTAGACACACTGGAAGCCGGCCTCAATGTAGGCTTCCTTCTTGATAGATGGCCATGTCCCGAGAGACAGAATGTAACTCCTCCCTTCCTTTAAATAACCTCTCCCAGCAGGCTGTGCGGTGATGCAGTGCACCCTGGTAGCACAGCTGCACTGTGGATAGTATAGTATGATTCACAATGCATTGTTTTAATATCATTGAAGCAAATAAGTTACTGCAATATAACAAATTGAACACCGGAGGGAGCTAAGTTCCTTCTTAATTGTCAAACTGTAGTCTATATCTACATTGCAAAGTGGAACCTTGCTACACAAGCATTTTCTTTTGGCTATCACATCCTACAACAGATACTTTGGACAGCTTTTTCCAATCTGCGGCTGCAGCAAATCACATGGTACCAGGGACAATCACAGCACCTTGTACCATGTGATTAGCTGTAGCCCATCACAGCATGTCAACAGTAAGCAAGCTGTGATGAACGAAAGACATTCATGACAGCTAAAGCATTTGCTTATAACAGTGACCAATCCTAGAGATCACACGATACCCCGGGGGCTAACAGCGGCTGGGTACCCGGTGCCGTAATCCGCTGTGTCCAGGTCATGGTACCAGCACATCACGGTGCTTGCAGCTGCTGCCAGCTTGCACTAGGTTTACTGAGTGGGTTGGCAAGTGGTTACATAGTTAGTTATGTTGAAAAAAGACACAAGTCCATCCAGTTCAACCATAAAAAAAATATATATATCATATACAATCCCATATACCCAATTCTATACCCACAGTTGATCCAGAGGAAAGCGAAAAACCCCAGCAGAGCATGATCCAATTTGCTACAGCAGGGGAAAAAATTCCTTCCTGATTCCCCGAGAGGCAATCGGATTTTCTTTACCTATAAATGTCAGTACCCAGTTATATTATGTACATTTAAAAAAGAATCCAGGCCCTTCTTAAAGCAATCTACTGAGCTGGCCAGAACCACCTCTGCAGGGAGTCTATTCCACATTTTCACAGCTCTTACTGTGAAGAAACCTTTTTGTATTTGGAGATGAAATCTCTTTTCCTCTAGACGCAAAGAGTGCCCCCTTGTCTTTTGTGTTGACCGTAAAGTGAATAACTCAACACCAAGTTCACTATATGGACCCCTTATATATTTTGTACATGTTGATCATATCCCCCCTTAATCTCCTCTTCTCAAGAGAAAATAAATTCAGTTCCTCTAATCTCTCCTCATAGCTGAGCTCCTCCATGCCTATTATCAGTTTGGTTGCCCTTCTCTGCACTTTCTCCAGTTCCCCGGTATCCTTTTTGAGAACTGGGGCCCAAAACTGAACTGCATATTCCAGATGAGGTCTTACTAATGATTTGTGTAATTAAAAAAAGTATGTCGCACACAGACATGTGAAAAATATAACTCTAGTGAGAGTTCATATGAAAATATGAATATAAAATGGATAAACATAAAAAGTGAATAAACCACGTAAATACCCACAAACTAATAGATGTGCAGATACAGGGACTAAACCCCTACTCTAAATAAGTGAATGTAGAGCCTGCAAGAATAATGCTCATATGTGTAATCAAACAAAAAGATACCTCAATACTGCTGCACAGTATTACTAATATATGTGTAATATTAAACATGAGTTACTGAATATTATCACAAATAATTACTGCAATAGTGATCTAAAATATTAGATGCATAACCACAACAGTAGGGAAGTCCATTCCTTAACGGTTCCAAAGAGGGTTCCAATACAAAAAACAATTGCTTCAGATGAGAAAAAAGCAGGGGTTTGTAGGAGAATGTTGAAAGGAATAGTGCCCAAGATAGATCCACAGATATCGTAGGGAAGCTGCATCCACCACGGTGAGTATGAAATCAAGATGGGTACCTTACCGCAGTAGGTGGATCTCCACTGTGGCAAGGTCGGAAAAAGCCTGCAGATATCACCCTCTGCGGGGTATTGGTGCTGATCCTGGGGGTGTTACGACTCCGAGATCCTGATACTCCCTCTGCCTCTAGTTGTGCTGTTTCATCCTCTGGGGGCTGATGTGATCAAGTATTTTGAAAAGACCCAACAGACCTCTGGTATGGATACCTGAAAAGCAGTTCCCTCTTCCACTGCTCTGACTTCACACTAGATTCTCCCATGATGCCACTCTGTCAGCTCCTTCCTTAATGATTTGTACAGGGGGGCAAAATGATATCTCTCTGGAGTCCATACCTCTCTTATACAAGAAAGGACTTTGCTCGCTTTGGAAACCGCAGCTTGGCATTGCATGTTATTATTGAGCTTATAATCTACCAAAACCCCCAGATCCTTCTCCACTACGGATCCCCCCAGTTGTACTCCCCCTAGTGTGTATGATGCATTCATATTCTTAGCCCCCAAGTGCATAACTTTACATTTATCAACATTAAACCTCATCTGCCACATAGTCGCCCAATTAGACAGAGCATTGAGGTCGGCTTGTAAATTGGAGACATCCTGTAAGGACATTATTCCACTGCATAGCTTGGTGTCCAGGTACATTATCCACCTTTATTCTGTCTAAATATTTCTAGACTATATCACTTTTGAGCCATTGAACTGAAATTGTTCAAAACAAAAAAAAAGAAAACAGAAACCTGAAAAAAAAAAAGTTTTTCTATTTATAGATTCCATAGAAAATAAAATCATTTTTGCAAAACAATGTTGTTAAAACAAAATCAGCCCCCCCCCCACCCCCCAAAAAATTATGTATGTATTGTACGTTTTGTCAGTTCTGGTTTCGGTCTTTTGTTTACCGGCTTCTACAAGCGTTTTATCACACCGATCTTGGTGTGATCAGATGCTTTGAAGGCCAAAGGAGAGTTTTGGGGTCTAATAGATCCCCAGATGTATCAGTAAAGAGCATTGGGAACAGACTGGGGGTGGCCCCTTCCTGTTCCAACATGACTGCGCACCAGTGCACAAAGCAAGGTCCATTAAGACATGGTTAATGGAGTTTGGGGTGAGGAACTTGACTGGCCTGCACAGAGTCCTGACCTCAACCCGATAGAACACCTTTGGAATGAGTTAGAGCAGAGACTGTGAGCCAGGCCTTCTTGTCCAACATCCGTGCCTGACCTCACAAATGTGCTTCTGGAAGAATGGTTAAACATTCCCATAGATGCACTCCTAAACCTTTTGTACAGCCTTCCCAGAAGAGTTGAAGCTTTTATAGCTGCAAAGGGTGGGCCAACTCAATATTGAACCCTACAGACTAAGACTGGGATGCCATTAAAGTTCATGTGCGTGTAAAGGCAGGTGTCCCAATACTTCTGGTAATATAGTGTATATGCGAGAAGTGTCAGAAATGGCCTGGAGGTCAAGTGGTTAAGTAATGACAACAATATCACCAAAAAAAAAAAAAAAGCCCATACTGGAGGTGTAAAATCACTTTGGTCCATGAGCGATGTAGAGGTGTGATAGCTGAATGGGTTGCAGTGGGAATTCCCCTTCGTATAATAACTATACAATCACATTTGGGAATTGCAACTGCTTAATGATTTGTTTGTCAATTAAAAAAATAAATAAAAAATCTCAGATGTTACAGATCTGCCATCTGCTCCCCTAATAATGAGTCCTGGATGGTTCTCCTTTTATTATAAAGCTACAGAATTTTCACCAAATGCGTGTAATGCCAAGCACTTCCATTTACCAAGCAAACACAACAAAGGAGCACCTATGCAGAGATGCTTAGCAAGGAACTATCAAAGAACAGGTATAACAGAGAGCAACCATACAAACAAAGGGTCACTGCCCTAACCTATAACTGGCCTTTGCACCAAGGAGCATTGGAAGGCAACGCACATCAAACAAAAGCCAAGGAAAAATCCTTGGAAAAAATTCCAAGCTCTACTTCCCAACCAGCCTGCGACCAACCAGGTTAACCTGTCTAACCATATGCGTTTAAAAACAGGGGATTAGTTTAGGGTGACCACATTTCCAAACTGCCATTCAGGGACACAACCCCCCCCCCCCGCGTACGCCCTCGCGCCAGCCCAAAAAAAAAGGATGATTTTTGATACTTTTTTTGCCAACTTTTGGAAAAACAAAAGCAAACAGTGGTCACCAGTTTAGACAGGTGGTATACGTTTTCTACATATATATTTTTTTATTGCCCCCACTTGTCAGCTTCATGTTTCATTGCCCCCACTTGTCAGCTTCATGTTTTATTGCCCCCACTTGTCAGCCTCATTTTTTCTTTTGTTTACAAACGGTTTATTGAAAAATAAGTCTCAATACAATTTTAACTGTACATTGGTAAGAGGTACATACACAAAGAAGGGTGCAAAAAATATCAGCATAATGTATAAGTAGCAGTGATATAAGAGGGAGGGATACAAACACTGGGATGTATAATTAAATCAATGATAAGGTCTTTATACCTCTATAATGTCTTAGGGATTTGTTTAATGAGAAAAAAATTAATAAATATTCAACAGTATCATCATGTAGTTCCATGAATTAACAGAGATAGATCCCAAGGTTTCCATTTTTTATCATATGTGTCCATAGTATCGAATAAAGTGTGATGGATATGTTCTGATAGTTTGATGGCCAGCATGCAATTCATAATTTGAGACCATGGCACAGTAGAGGAACGCCAGTTAAGAGCTATAGCCCAGTGTATTGAGCTGAACAATGTGTGTATTAGCCTGGTATGTGCTATAGGAATATCAGGAATAGGATAGAAAAGGAGGCACATTTTAGATGTCAGTTCAATTCTTCTACCTATTATTTGTTCTATTTGTTTTTAGCTTTTTGCCATGTAGTTTTAAGGTGAGTACAATCCCAGAATGTGTGTATAAGGGAAACCCTGTGCTGGGCATCCTCTAAAGCAGTGATTCTCAACCAGGGTTCCGTGGAACCCTAGGGTTCCTCCAGTGGTTGCTAGGGGTTCCTTCAGCATTGGGCAGTTTCTGCCTCTCAGATAAGTTCCCACCGACACCATTGATCTTTTTAGCTAACTGTAAGGAGGCAATTCTTCCCAATGACCACAAGTGTAAGGACCATTTTTCCCACTGACCATCAAACTATCGTGTCATGAGTTGTAGATTTCACATTTTTAGCAGGGGTTCCCGAGACCAGAGAACTATTTCAAGGGTTCCTCTGTGTTGAAAAGGTTGAGAAAGGCTGCTCTAAAGCATAGGGGAGAGGTTGTTGGATAGAATGAGTGGATTCTGTCTGGGGTGAGGTACCACCTATACTGAAGTTTGATGGCGGATTCTCTGATGGAGGCGGTCTTGGTGCATTTTCGGAAATTGTTGATCATAATGTCCCATTGTTCTACAGAGAAGGATTCATTCAAGTCTGCTTCCCACTGGGACATCTGACGTGTTTTATCTGGTGTGTTGTGTTCATTTAGGTTTTTTATAAATTCTGGATATTAAACCCCTATCGCGAGGTGAAGTAAGACAGATTTGTTCAAATATCGTGAAAGGGGTTTGGAGGGTGAGTGAGAAGTATTTTTGGTAGAAAAGCTTGATGTTGTTGTAGTCAGAGAGTTCAGTTTCTGTAAGTTTATATTCTGTTTGCAAATCTGAGAACGTACGGAATGAATAATTTTTTGGGAGTGATTTTAGGTTGGATAGTTTGAGGAGTTGCCATATAGAATATTGATTTGTAAAAAGGGGGTCCACTATGAAAGAGGCTAGGGGAGGAATCTCTGATGAGATGTTAAATTTATGCTTTTGTCTGTGCCATAATAGTAAGTTTTGGTGTACTACTCTGTTGAGGTGGCCAATTCTTTGAGTTTTGATGGATTTGGACCAAGGGAGGCCCTGAAGGTGGTACGGTAGGACAGATTGTTCCTCAAATAATAACCACGGTATATGGCTGGACGGTGCATACCATTGTGCGAGTTGTGTATATCGAGCTGAAAGATAATATAACCATAGGTTGGGTATACTCAGCCCTCCCTTCGATTGAGGTCTGAACATCAATGCATATCCAAATCTAGATTTTTTTATTTTGCCATATGAACTTGTTTATTTCTCTCTGTATAGAATCTAGGGTGTTTTTAGGTACCAAGAGAGGAAGTGCTCTAAAGAGGAATAGTAGTTTTGGTAGTATAACCATTTTTGTAGCAACTATCCTACCCATAAACAAAATATGGTATGTTGACCATGATTTGAGTAATTCTCTGATGTTTTGGAATATTCTAGGGTAATTAGTGTGGTATAGGGTCTTGTAAGATGGAGTGATATGGATACCTAAATATCTAAAGAATACTGAACACCATTGAAAAGGAAATTTCTCTTTTAATATAGCAGTCAAATCAGGGGGGCAGTTGATTGGAAGGGCTGAACATTTAGTTAAGTTTATACTTAAACCTGAGAGGTCATGAAATGTATCCAAAGTTTTGATAAGGTTTGGTAGTGAAATTAATGGTTCGGTGAGGAACAAGAGGACGTCGTCTGCATAGAGACTTAATTTAAATTCTTTTGAACCTTTTGTGTACCCTTTGATGTTAAAATTATTGCGGATGGCGCATGCAAGGGGCTCTATAGCGAGAGCAAATAGGAGCGGGGATAAAGGGCAGCCCTGTCTTGTGCCTTTGCTAAGTGGGAAAAACTCTGAATTGTGGCCGAGGAGTTTGATACGAGTATGTGGATCATTGTATAGGGCTTTAAACCCATGCAGAAACTCATTCCTTATACCGTATCTGGGGAGAAGTGAGTCTAAGTAGGACCAGTTGACGCTATTGACGGCCTTTTGTATGTCTAAATTAAGTAGTAGTGTGGTTCTAGTGTGTAGGTTGGAGTCTTGGATGATATTTGTTGCTAATCTTATATTGTCTGTGATTTGCCTGTTAGGGATAAAACCTGATTGATCTGGGTGGATTAAGGGTGGGATGACTGAGGCCAATCTGTCCGCTAACATCTTACGGAAAATTTTGAGGTCATTATCTATGACTGAGATCGAGCGGAAGTTCTGTGGGATGGAGTGGTCTTTGTTTGGTTTAGGTAATAGAGACATATTAGCTAGGAGCATTTCGGAAGGGAATTGGTTGCCTTGTAGGATATGGTTAAATAGTTTAACAAGGTGGGGAATTAAAATTGAAGCAAATTTTTTGTAATATGATGTTGAAAAGCCATCTGGACCTGGGGCCGTGGAGGTCTTTAATGAACTCATTATCCCATTTATTTCCGTTTCTGAACAAGGTGCATTTAACGCCTCAATTTGTTGGGTAGATAGAGTGGGTAGAGGAATTTCATCAAGCCATTGTGTCGAGGATTGTTTTGGGGTGTTTTGAGGAGAGGATAGAAGTTTCTTATAAAAATTCAAAAAAAATTCCATGACTCCTTTAGGATGGGAGATTAAGTTGCCTGCAGCGTTTCTTAGTTTATAAGTGTAACGGGAAGGCCCGGGGAACCCAGAATCTTAGACAGTATGAGATACCCTTGCTTCAGCTTCCCCAATGCCTCTTATGTGTAAACCACCCTGTGTCTCACTTAGTGGAACAGGGTGAATGAGAACCCCACCATGATCTGTGATAGCCATATCCAATACGGTATATACAGGGCATATATTGGGTATATACTGTGTGTGGGTTGTTTATGTAATACTTGCGGTGATGGTGTGTGATTACATTCTATTGTCTATTGTGGCTTGTGGGAATTAAGCCTATAATTATAGGGTGTGGAACTAGCAGACAGACAGGTTAATTGAAGAGATGCTGATGAGTCACCTGCCTGCTTGTGAATGCTAATGATCCTTTCATTGTGTTTAGCTTTTGATAATGTGGATTGGGAGACAGAGAGGGCATGTGTCTGAGCCATTCACTGTAGTTAATTGGCTCATGTAAATTGGGTCTGGTCAGAGGTGTATGATGAGAGGAGGGTCAGAAGCTTCTCTCTGTGGATATAAAAGTTGTAATGTTTTGCAATAATAAAGTAGCTCATCCTAGAAAGATACAGAGTGCGTCTCGTTCTTTTGGAAGGATTAATTCCTAATGGAAGTGGTCGTCTGACTGTGGAGGATCGGCAGCGAATGTGTGTCCAGGAGAGGGAACATGATAGACGGCGTTAAACCCCTTTCGAGTTTGGGGTGCCGTTACAATAAGTATGGGGAGGTTTCATGGATTGGTTAAATTTTCTAGCAAACATGGCGGATGAGGAGTTACTGTATAATAAGAATCTTGCCTTTGGACCATCTAAGGGCTTTTTCTGTGTGTGAAGTTAGTAATGTGTCTAGGGCCGTACGTTTTTCTTGAATTTATTTTAGTATATCGCCAGAGGGGGATTGGCTGTGTTTATGGTATAGCTTGTCTAGATCTCTGGTTAGTGTTTTTATGTCAGTCAGTTTCATCCTATTTTTGGTAGATGCCATCTTGATTAGATGGCCTCTCATGACAGCCTTGTGGGCCATCCGCCTTGATGTGGGAAAAATTTCTGGGGAAGAGTTAAGTGTAAAGTACTCTTCCATGTCGCTTGTTAGCTGTTGTATATTTCGATGGTCTGTTAATAGTGCATCATTGATGCGCCCTTTACAGTGGGGCAAAAAAGTATTTAGTCAGCCACCAATTGTGCAAGTTCTCCCACTTAAAAAGATAAGAGAGGCCTGTAATTGTCATCATAGGTATACCTCAACTATGAGAGACAGAATGTGGAAACAAATCCAGACAGACAATCACATTGTCTGATTTGGAAGATTTTTTTTTTTCGCAAATTATGGTGGAAAATAAGTATTTGGTCACCTACAAACAAGCAAGATTTCTGGCTCTCACAGACCTGTATCTTCTTCTTTAAGAGGCTCCTCTGTCCTCCACTCATTACCTGTATTAATGGCACCTGTTTGAACTTGTTATCAGTATAAAAGACACCTGTCCACAACCTCAAACAGTCACACTCCAAACTCCACTACGGTGAAGACCAAAGAGCTGTCGAAGGACACCAGAAACAAAATTGTAGACCTGCACCAGGCTGGGAAGACTGAATCTGCAATAGGCAAGCAGCTTGGTGTGAAGAAATCAACTGTGGGAGCAATAATTAGAAAATGTAAGACATACAGGACCACTGATAATCTCCCTCGATCTGGGGCTCCACACAAGATCTCACACCGTGAGGTCAAAATGATCACAAGAACGGTGAGCAAAAATCCCAGAACCACACGTGGGGGACCTAGTGAATGACCTGCAAGGGGTGGGACCAACGTAACAAAGGCTACCATCAGTAACACACTATGCCGCCAGGGACTCAGATCCTGCCGTGCCAGACGTGTCCCCCTGCTTAAGCCAGTACATGTCCGGGCCCGTCTGAGGTTTGCTAGAGAGCATTTGGATGATCCAGAAGAGGATTGGGAGAATGTCATATGGTCAGATGAAACCAAAGTAGAACTGTTTGGTAGAAACACAACTGGTTGTGTTTGGAGGAGAGAGAATGCTGAGTTGCAACCAAAGAACACCATACCTACTCTGAAGCATGGGGGTGGCAACATCATGCTTTGGGGCTGTTTCTCTGCAAAGGGAACATGACGACTGATCCGTGTACATGAAAGAATGAATGGGGCCATGTATCGTGAGATTTTGAGTGCAAACCTCCTCCCATCAGCAAGGGCATTGAAGATGAAACATGGCTGGGTCTTTCAGCATGACAATGATCCCAAACACACCGCCCGGGCAACAAAGGAGTGGCTTCGTAAGAAGCATTTCAAGGTCCTGGAGTGGCCTAGCCAGTCTCCAGATCTCAACCCCATAGAAAACCTTTGGAGGGAGTGGAAAGTCCATGTTGCCCAGCGACTGCCCCAAAACATCACTGCTCTAGAGGAGATCTGCATGGAGGAATGGGCCAACATACCAGCAACAGTGTGTGACAACCTTGTGAAGACTTACAGAACACGTTTGACCTCTGTCATTGCCAACAAAGGATATATAACAAAGTATTGAGATGAACTTTTGATATTCACCAAATACTTATTTTCCACCATAATTTGCAAAAAAAAATATTTCCAAATCAGACAATATGATTGTCTGGATTTGTTTCCACATTTTGTCTCTCATAGTTGAGGTATATCCATGATGACAATTACAGGCCTCTCTCATCTTTTTAAGTGGGAGAACTTGCACAATTGGTGGCGGACTAAATACTTTTTTACCTCACTGTATGTGGTGTATTGGCAAGACCTATGTTTGAAGTGGTAAAAGATACGATCTGATGATCCAACCAGGGGCAAGAGTGAATGTCAGCTTTTGATGAATTAGCTACTAAAATTGGGGTGCAAAAAATGTAATCTAATCTAGCGGAGCAAGCATGTGGGTGTGAGTAAAAAGTGTAATTTTTGATGCCTATGTTATGTGCTTTCCATGTGTCGATGAGTTGGTGGTTATGTAATGTGCGGTTTAATGTTTTAGGGAAGGCTTTGGATGAGGGTACAACGCTACTTCTATCTAAGGTTGAGTGTGCAGCTAAATTGAAGTCTCCGCCTACAATCAAATGGGGGAGGAGTATTTATCTAATGTATCAAAATTTGAAAAAAAAGGATGCATGAGCTTCATTAGGTGCATACACAGAGGCTATTGTGACCTTACGTCCTCCTATGGAACCCTTTACAATCAGAAAGCAACTCTCTGGGTCTTTAAAGACACTTTGGGTTTCAAACACTATAGAATTTTTAATAAAAATAGCTGTTCCTCTTGTCTTGGAATTGAATGTTGTATAATAGAATTGACCATATGCTTTGTCCAAAAATTTGGGGTGCTTGGATGCAGCGAAGTGCGTTTCTTGCACTAATATTATGGCAGCCCCTAGTCTTTTATAAGGGCAGAAGGCTTTTTTCCTTTTTTGGGGAGAATTTATGTCATTAGCATTGTGGGAAAATACTTTAAGTCCCATTTAGAATGTTTAGAAGAATGCTCTGGCATGATAGATAGTGATACCAGATAGTTATTTTTGAGTAATGAATAATGAAATCAAAATATGGTGATAGATTGGCAACATACCGAGCACCCCAATATGTGATTGTATTGTATGTAAGTACCAAACTTGAAGAGATATATGATAGCGATGTGTTAATCCTAGGCATGAAATCTTTACCAAACCAGTATCCAATAAATCTGTTTTTTATGTGAGACTTGAGTACATTAGAACACAACAAAATAAACCGGAAGAACATTATTTCAAAATTTCTAAGTTAACTAAACATGTTACCTAACTTGCTGTAAAACTGGAAAGAATGAATATAAAATAACAAGGGGTCAAGCTGATAAAAACTGTTTGACTTAAAAACAATAACCTTTGGACAGGAATGTCCATATCTCACTACGGGAGTCTTGCCGAAATGGTCGGCTAAGAGTAGGACCAAAAAACGTGCTGTAAGATCCATATCTAGACTCCAAAAGTGAGAGGGGGGACAATCTAGCGGAGGCGGAGAGACTAAGCAACTCTTTCATTGCCCCCCCCACTTGTCAGCCTCATTTTTTTATTCCCCCCACTTGTCAGACTCATTTTTTTTATTGCCCCCCCCAGGGCAAGGCCCCACTTTGTCAGCCTCATTTTTTACTGTACTGTCCCCAGCCCCAGTGCCCCGACTTGTCACCTGACCTGCTCCAATCAGGTTCCATTTGCTCACCTTCTAATCTGGACTGGTCTGGCGAGTGGTTGAGCGCCGGTCTTTGTTCCCTGGTCCAGGCTGGGGCCCCCCCCCCTCAGGCAGTTGGTCGGCTCGAGCCGCGGGCGGGAGAAGTCGGGCAATGCGCTGTGGGAGTCGGGACGGGTAGCCGAGCCATGGATCTAAGCCAGCCAGCACTGCAGAATGCCGCCGCCCACCGGTAGGTCACTGAAGACTGGAGGAGTCAGGAGGAGACGCTCTGGCTGCTCTCTCTGGGTGCTGCTACCGTGGCCAGAGAAGGAGAGGAGGTGGGTGGACACGGAGCGCAGGGCAGCACTGGGTAAAGGCTTTGCTCCTCTCTGCCTCGCTCCGAGACTCTGCGAATGAGACGTCACTGGTTGCTAGACGCCAGGCGGGGCGGCCCTAGAAACCAGTTTGGCAATTGTCTTTTAGGGTGGCTATGTGTCCTCATTTCATTCCGGGACACTGTATTGTCCTGGAAAGAAGGTGCACGGGACACAAATGAGAATTATGGGACAACCCCGGGCAATCCGGGACACGTGGGCACCCTAGTTTAGTTGCACAAATTTGCAAATACATCCGTAAGCTCTGCTACAGCCCCTGGCAAGGCACCCTGTGATCTGTAGACCCTACCTCTAACTTATAAAAGGCTCCACAATGGAAGCACATGCATTCTGTTGAGACAGATGAAGGCAGATGGACTGGAGGGAGCCCACCCCTCCGTAAAGGTACAGGGGCACATTGAACACCCAGCAGGTAGCACAATGGCTGCAAAGGTGTCAATGCGTTGCCTGACCAAAAATCAAACATACAAAGTGTCACAGGGTGCCTTGCCGGGGCCTGTAGCTTACGCATGTATTTGCAAATTTGTGCAACTAAACCCCTGTTTTTAATTGTTAGACAGGGTAATCTGGTTGGTCGCAGGCTGGTTGGTAAGTAGAGCTTGGAATTTTTTCCAAGGATTTTTCCTTGGCTTTTGTTTGACAACAGAGAGCAACAGCAAGAAAAAAAGAGATTGTATAGATGATGTAGTGGGATTAACCACTTCAGCTCCGGACCATTTCGCTGGCCAAAGACCAGGCCACTTTTTGCGATTCGGCACTGCGACGCTTTAACTGACAATCGCGCAATGTGGCTCCCAAATAAAATTGATGTCCTTTTTTTCCCCACAAATAGAGCTTTCTTTTGGTGGTATTTGATCACCTCTGCGGTGTTAACTTTTTGCGCTATAAACAAAAATAGAGAGACAATTTTGAAAAAAATTCAATTTTTTTTTTACTTTTTGCTATAATAAATATCCCCAAAAAATATATCAAAAAAATTTTTTTCCTTAGTTTAGGCCGATACGTATTCTTCTACATATATTTTTGGTAAAAAAAAAATCAAAAAAAATAAAAAATCGCAATAAGCGTTTTATTGATTGGTTTGCGCAAAAGTTATAGCGTCTACAAAATAGGGGATAGTTTTATGGCATTTTTATTAATATTTTTTTTTTTTTACTAGTAATGGCGGCGATCAGCGATTTTTATTGTGACTGCGACATTATGGCGGACACATCGGACACTTTTGACACCATTTTGGGACCATTGTCATTTTTACAGCGATTAGTGCTATAAAAATGCACTGATTACTGTAAAAATTACACTGGCAGTGAAGGAGTTAACCACTGGGTGGCGCTGTAGGGGTTAAGTGTGCCCTGGTAAGTGATTCTTACTGTAGGGGGATGGGCTGTGTGTGACATGACACTGATCTCCGCTCCCGATTACACGGAGCGGAGATCAGTGTCATTGTCACTAGGCAGAGCGGGGAGATGCTTGTTTACATTAGCATCTCCCCGCTCTCTCTCTCCATGAGACGATCGCGGGACCCACGGTCGGGCTCACGGAGCTCGCGGCAGGGTCGCAAGCGCGCCACCACACGGCGGCATCTTAAAGGGGTCGTACCTGTACGCCCATATGCCTGTCCATGCCATTCTGTCAAAGTAAATAGGCGTGCGGCGGTCCTTAAGTGGTTAAAGGGGAACTCCAGCCCAAATAATAGATGTATCAATCTCGAAAATGTACAATGATTAATTCTTACACCATCCTGAGCCTAGTGCCAACGTCACTTATTGGACAATTACAGAGCAACTAATAACAAGCCGCAGAGGGAGAACACTGAGACTGATCACACGGGACCCAGTGTGTGGGGGGTTTAACCACTTCAGTACTGGTAAGTCGCAGGGGTTGAAGTGGTTATACCGAGATGATGCCTGCAGCTACAGTCATCATCCAGGTATGGGTTTTTTTTCTTTTCAGTTGGTCACGTTTGTGTTTTTTTTTTTTTTTTGCGATCCACCGGGTCCCCCCTTGCACCGCCTTTCCAGACTCTTCTGTCCCATTGGGGAGCCCAGGACTGAAGCTGGCTCTTCATAGAGATGACTGAAGACTGGCATGTACCCCGATCATCTCTATGGTCTAACCCAGTGTGTCACGTACCTGGTAGGAGTCTGAGATGATGTCGGCCTCTCTTGTATCTCCGGCCCAAGCCCCACTGGAGATGGAACAGATGGTGGCAAGGGTCAGGAGGAAGACGAGTGCCTGTACATGTTGCGTGCAGAACTGGTACGTAGAGTTGCAGGCGTGGAAGTTCGGGCAGAGCAGTCGGTAAGGAGCTGGACCCAGGGAAGCTGAGATGTAAGACAGCCGGCACAGGCACATGAAGACTGCGTAGAGCCAAGCAGGAGACAGGAGCGAGGTCACAAGGATAGCCGGGTTCAGTAGCAGGCGGGCAGCGAGGTAACAAGACATTAAGCAGAAGCAGGTCAGATGGAAGCCGGGATCAGGAACCAGTAATCAGAGGTAATCAGAGTCCAGAGACAGGGTCGAGGAAAGCCAAGTTCAGCAACAGGTATCAAGCAGAGATTAAACAGGATTCAGGATATCAGGACACAGCTGAAGACCAGTCAGCACTGTTCAGGATTTAGGGCACCCTTTAAATAGGCCGTCTGGGGCTAGGGGCATGCTCCTGTGGGTGCACGCAGTGCGATGCGCATGAGCGCACGTAGGAATCTGCCATTGCCCATGAGCATGCGCATGTGTGCGCACAGAACATATTCTGACAGTTCTCTTACACAGTGTTTCTCAAATCCAGTCCTCAAGGCGCCCCAACAGGTCATGTTTTCAGGCTGTCCATTGTTTTCAACAGGTGATTTGATCAATTTTACTGCCTTAGTACAGTAAAACCTTGGATTGCGAGCATAATTAGTTCCAGAAACATGCTTGTAATTCAAAGCACTTGTATATCAAAGCAAATTTCCCCATAAGAAATAATGGAAACTCAGATGGTTCCACACCCATTTGTTCATAGGTCCTTCAGTTTATAGTCCATATAAAAAGATTATAGCAATGTGACCAGGTTGTGTAACCATAAAATGTCCATCCACAAATGGAAGCCTCCACAAGGGGATTAGAAGCAAAATCCATCAGGAGCTACAGAGTATAGAAGAGAAGAGAGGCGCCTCTAAGTGTAGCAATAAGTTGCTAAATGTTGTACCTTCATTAAATGTAACCTTATTGCTACACTTAGGCTACTTTCACACTGAGGCGCTGGATGCGCTGGCGGTATAGCGGCGCTATTTTTAGCGCCGTTATACATTTTTTTTGCCGCAATTTGCGGGCGCTAGCGGGGAGATTTTAACCCCCGCTAGCGGCCGAGAAAAAAGTTAAAAACGCCCGCAATAACGCCTCTTTGCGGCGTTTTGCGGGCGTATTGGAGGCGCTACCCCTTTGATTTCAATGGGCAGGGGCGCTATAGGAGCGCTATTTTTAGCGCTCCTATTGCGCCTCAAAGTGCAACGCTCCAGTGTGAAAGCCCTCGGGCTTTCACATTGGATACTATTGAGCGGCTTTTTTGGGGCGCATTGCAGGCGCTATTTTTAGCGCAATAGCGCCTGCAAAGCGCCTCAGTGTAAAAGGGGCCTTACAGGTGCCTCTCTTCTCTCTTATACTCTGTTGTGACATGACGCTACTTGTATATCAAGACATTGCTTGTATATCAAGTCAAGATGTATTACAAAATTTTGCTTGTCTTGCAAATCGCTCCCAAACCAAGTTACTCTCAAACCAAGGTTTTACTGTACCACAGCCGTTTTATCCGAGGGAAATCCTGAAAACATGACCTGTTTGGGGGGTACCTGAGGACAGGAGTTGAGAAACATTGATCTAAGAACCCGGAAAAGCAATGAGTATTTAAAATTCCTGGCAAAACCAGAAAAGACTAAAGTGTGACATGTTTGGTATCTATTTACTCATCTTTTATATTTTATCACATTCCCCCCCCAAAAAAACTGCGTTTTGAAAAATCACTGAGCAAATATCACATGACATACAGTAAAAACATTGCAACACCTACCTTTTTATGCTTTAGGGCAGTGGTCATCAACCCTGTCCTCAGGGCCCACTAACAGGCCAGGTTTGCAAGATAACTGAAATACATCACAGGTGATATATAATTTGCTGCTCAGTGATTGCAGTGTTCTAGTCTGCATCTCCCCAAGGTAATACATAAAACCTGGCCTGTTAGTGGGCCCTGAGGACAGGGTTGATGACCACTGCTCCAGGGCAGTGGTTCTCAACCTCAGTCCTCAAGTACCCCCAACAGGCCATGTTTTCAGGTTTTGCTTTATCTTGCACGGGTGCTTTCAATCAGAGTCAATGGCATTGTCTTGGTAGGTTTGCAGTTGTGCCATACTCTTTTTCCATTTTCGGATGATGGATTGAACAGAGCTCCGTTAGATGTTCAAATCTTGGGATATATAACCTAACCCTGCTTTATACTTCTCCACAACTTTATCCCTGACCTGTCTGGTGTGTCCCTTGGCTTTCATGATGCTGTTTGTTCACGTACACGGTTCGAATTTCGAAATAATTTTCTTTCGAAAATCGTATCGTATCGTATCAAAGTTTAGTGAGCTGCAGCAACAGCCAATTTGCGTGCGGCAATCAAATTTGAGGAATCGGACATGTTGGGAATTTTTTGAAAAACAAACGATTTTCTAATCAATGATGGGAGAATCGTGCGAGAAATGTAATAGAAAAAAAAATGTGCATGTGCAAGAAAAGAAAATTCCCGGAGAGAAAAGAATATTAATTTTAGAGTTGAGTTGAGAGGTATCTTAATATAGCGCGGTCTTACCCCGAAGGGTTCCGACGCGCATAGCAGAGTTTCTTGGACCCCAGAACCAGAAGCAGCACAGAGTGGCAGAAAGGGTGGAAGAGAGAGGCTACGCAGGGAAGGCTTGCGTGAAAAGCCAAGTCTTCAGTAACCCACGGAAGACCGGAATAGTAGGGGCCTCCTGGAGCTCAACAGGGAGGCTATTCCACAAAACGGCACAATATTCCCGGCCGAATTTCGAAAATCAATGGTGGCATCATCGGATCACAAAAAAAAAAAAATTCTGATTTTGAAAAGAAAATTCATTCGAAATTCGACCGTGTATGGCCTGCTTAAGATTCTCTAACAAATCTCTGAGGGCTTCACAGAACAGCTGTAATTATACTGAGATTAAATTACACACAGGTGGACTCTATTTACTAATTAGGTGACTTCTGAAGGCAATTGGTTCTGCTAGATTTTAAATTAGGGGTATCAGAGTAAAGGGGGCTAAATACAAATGTACCCCCCCCCCCCCCACACTTTTCACATATTTATTTGTATAATTTATCATTTTCCTTCCACTTCACAATTATGTGCCACTTTGTGTTGGTCTATCACATAAAATCCCAATAAAATACATTTACGTTTTTGCTTCTAACATGTCAAGGCGCTGTATTTATGAACCGTCTGCATTATTTCAATACAAGTTCTTTCATTGCACTGGGACTGAGTGTGTTATTGCCGCTGCACCACGCTGCACCCCACCTGAAGGCAGCACTGGTATTTCCACATTTTTCACACACTTGTGCTAAATAATTGTTTAGAATGCACATCTTCCTTTTACTGCAGCCTGCTGTTAATTGTTTTAGTTTTCCAATGTGGTACAATGAGAAAAATAAATAAAGATTATTGAAACACAAGCCCACCCTTTGAGTCCATGCCTGCATGCCTCCTGAGATCCTGGATATGTCCTTTAATAATGTGGGTGGCTTCAATGACCATTAAGAACAGTGGCTCTCAAACCCTGTCCTCAAGTATCCCCAACAGGCCATGTTTGCAGCTTTTCCTTTTATCTTTCACAGGTGCTAACCACTTGCCACCCAGCCCAATTCTGACATTTCTCTCCTACATGTAAAAATCATCATTTTTTTTGCTAGAAAATTTACATAGAACCCCCAAACATTATATATATATATATATATATATATATTTTAGCAAAGACCCTAGAGAATACAATGGCGGTTGTTGCAACTTTTTATCTTGCAAGGTATTTGCGCAGCAATTTTTCAAACGTGTTTTTAACCACTTGGCGCCCGCGCTATAGACAAAAGACGTCTACAACGCGGCGCCTACCTGCCGGGTGGTTGTCCATGGACGTCCTCCTGTTTACTTCCGGGATGCGCACCGCTGCGGGCGCGCATCGGGGAAAAGCTGTGCCCGCCATGTCACGCGGGTGCCGATGCGCGTGCCTGGCGGCCGCGATGTCCGCCACGTACCCGCGATCGGCTGTCACAGAGCCAGGGACGTGGATCTCTGTGTGTAAAAACAGAGATCCACGTCCTGTCAGGGAGAGGAGACCAATGGTGTGTCCCTTGCACATAGGGACAACCAGTGGCGGGCCGTCAATAGGGGGCGCAGGGGCGCCCCCCCCAAAGCTACTTATTAAAAAAAAAAATGTAACAATTTTTTTTTTATTAAAAAATAAATAAATTAAAGTTTCCCTTTAAGTGGGTGTGTTAAGGGCGCCGGACACCGGGTGCTATTGGAGGCATGACCCGTGTGTAAACACGTGATTGGGGCTAAGAAGCTCTATTGGCATAGTTTAGAGTGTGTTCGGGGCGCAAAGGCTGTAGCCACAAAAACTCCACCTCTAGGCTCTAGCATTAGGTTTCCAGTGCTTGTAATTGATTGGGTCCATAGGGTGGGGCTTTAATCAGACCTGCAGCGTCATTGGCTCACAGGCTGCCTGTCTCCTTCAGTAGGTGAGGGGGGAATCACAAGCAGACAGGGAGCTGAGGCAGCTCCATTCATCCCTGTGACACAGACTCGGCATCCAGCAATGCACACAGAGGGATCACACAGAAATCTTCAGGTACATTTCTACATGCCAGGACTGTAGGGGGGAAGGGGGCAGAAGGGGCTATTATCACTGTGTCCTGACTCCTGAGAGACTGTAAAGCAGCATTTTAATCTCCAACTTTACTTCACCTCTCTCCATGTAATGCAAGTCAGTACAAAAGGCATTGTTCTTAAATTAACATTATTCACATGTAAATTGTTATGCAAATTAGATCGGATGCCGCGATTCAGATGGGGGGTGGGGGTGGCACAGTAGGTGTACAGACCGAGGAACTCAGCACAGGGATGATGGGAACCTCTCATAATGGGCACAGCAGGTGTACAGACCCAGGAACTCAGCACAGGGATGGTGGGAACCCCTCATAATGGGCACCTCAGGTGTACAGACCCAGGAACTCAGCACAGGGATGATGGGAACCCCTCATAATGGGCACAGCAGGTGTACAGACCCAGGAACTCAGCACAGGGATGGTGGGAACCCCTCATAATGGGCACCTCAGGTGTACAGACCCAGGAACTCAGCACATGGATGGTGGGTACCCCTCATAATGGGCACAGCAGGTGTAAAGACCCAGGAACTCAGTACAGGGATGGTGGGAACCCCTCATAATAGGCACAGTAGGTGTACAGGGATGGTGGGAGGAACCCTCATAATGGGCACAGCGGGTGTACAGACCTGGGAACTCAGCACAGGGATGGTGGGAACTCCTCATAATGGGCACCTCAGGTGTACAGACCCAGGAACTCTGCACAGGGATTGTGGGAACCCCTCATAATGGGCAAAGTAGGTGTACAGACTCATGAACTCAGTACAGGGATGGTGGGAACCCCTCATAATGGGCACAGCAGGTGTACAGACCCAGGAACTAAGCACAGGAATGGTGGGAACCCTCATAATGGGCACAGCATGTGTACAGACCTAGGAACTCGTTACAGGGATGGTGGGAACCCCTCATAATGGGCACAGCAGGTGTACAGACCCGGGAACTCAGCACAGGGATGGTCGGAACCCCTCATAATGGGCAAAGCAGGTGTACAGACCCAGAAACTCAGCACAGGGATTGTGGGAACCCCTCATAATGGGCACAGCAGGTGTACAGACCCAGAAACTCAGCACAGGGATGGTGGGAACCCCTCATAATGGGCACAGCAGGTGTACAGACCTAGGAACTCAGTACAGGGATGGTGGGAACCCTTATAATGGGCACAGCAGGTGTACAGACACGGGAACTCAGCACAGGGATGGTGGGAACCCCTCATAATGGGCACAGCAGGTGTACAGACCCGGGAACTCAGCACAGGGATGGTGGGAACCCCTCATAATGGGCACAGCAGGTGTACAGACCTAGGAACTAAGTACAGGGCTGGTGGGAACCCCTCATAATAGGCACAGTAGGTGTACAGGGATGGTGGAAGGAACCCTCATAATGGGCACAGCGGCTGTACAGACCTGGGAACTCAGCACAGGGATGGTGGGAACTCCTCATAATGGGCACCTCAGGTGTACAGACCCAGGAACTCTGCACAGGGATTGTGGGAACCCCTCATAATGGGCAAAGTAGGTGTACAGACTCATGAACTCAGTACAGGGATGGTGGGAACCCCTCATAATGGGCACAGCAGGTGTACAGACCCGGGAACTAAGCACAGGGATGGTGGGAACTCTCATAATGGGCACAGCAGGTGTACAGACCTAGGAACTCGTTACAGGGATGGTGGGAACCCCTCATAATGGGCACAGCAGGTGTACAGACCCGGGAACTCAGCACAGGGATGGTCGGAACCCCTCATAATGGGCAAAGCAGGTGTACAGACCCAGAAACTCAGCACAGGGATTGTGGGAACCCCTCATAATGGGCACAGCAGGTGTACAGACCTAGGAACTCAGTACAGGGATGGTGGGAACCCCTCATAATGGGCACAGCAGGTGTACAGACCCGGGAACTCAGCACAGGGATGGTGGGAATCCCTCATAATGGGCACAGCAGGTGTACAGACCCGGGAACTCAGCACAGGGATGGTGGGAACCCCTCATAATGGGCACAGCAGGTGTACAGACCCAGGAACTTGTTACAGGGATGGTGGGAACCCCTCATAATGGGCAAGTAGGTGTACAGACCCAGGAACTCAGTACAGGGATGGTGGGAACCCTCATAATGGGCACAGCAGGTGTACAGACCTAGGAACTAAGTACAGGGCTGGTGGGAACCCCTCATAATAGGCACAGTAGGTGTACAGGGATGGTGGGAGGAACCCTCATAATGGGCGCAGCGGGTGTACAGACCTGGGAACTCAGTACAGGGTTGGTGGGAACTCCTCATAATGGGCACCTCAGGTGTACAGACCCAGGAACTCTGCACAGGGATTGTGGGAACCCCGCATAATGGGAAAAGTAGGTGTACAGACCCAGAAACTCAGTACAGGGATGGTGGGAACCCCTCATAATGGGCACCATAGGTGTACAGACCCAGGAACTCAGCACAGCCTGTCCTTATACATTTACTTGAGCTCACTTAGACCCGGTGGGTCTCTATAGTGGGAGGTAGCGCCAACACACCATTCTTTTATATTATATCCTATTCTCCCTAGGGAGTTTTTAGGGGGCTGCAACCTCTGTCTGGTGTTTTCCTGAGCGCGGATTCCCTACTTCTTTAATAATAGTCTAATGTCCATAAAATTTCATAATCTACCCAATAGACCTCATGCACACAGGGTGTTTGCTTTGCTCCTCTAAACATCAGAACTCCTGGCAGGAGAAAAGCCCACTGCAGGCGCGTCATGCGTTTTATCGTAAATGTATCCTATTGGCCAAAATATTTATTTGTTCTGGCCATTTAAATGCATTACCTCTCAAATGCGCCTAAATGCGTCTAGCCTTTCAGTGTGTTTTAGCTTTTTTCTGCGCTTCACCTCCTCTCCTAAACGTGCTTTCCATGGGTTTTTTTTTGTTCAGACTGTAATTGCTCTGCTTCTAATATGTCTGTAAACGCCTGTGTGCACATGGACACTTAAGCTAACATACAGGTGCTTTTACAGGCTGAGAAAAAAAATGTCAAATGCCAGTATTTTTTAAGCTTTAATCGGAGCCCTTTGTAATCTCGTGTAGCCATATTCCTAAGCGATCATCACAAGTCTCTGTGCTTGATATACCATCAGTCCGATTCATGCTTCAGAGTAAGTTTAAGGTCCCGTTCAGGCTAGATTCCCACTGTTGTGCAGAGAGGCTCACAGCAGGGGTCCGGTGCGTCCCTGTTCTCCATTTCAGGGATGAATTGGGCCCGAGTTTTTGCCTGCATTTGGACCTAAAACAAAGCATATTTCCAGATTGTAAGTTGGCAAATGTCATTGCAGATCCCTACTTGTTATTGCTTGTATTGAAACTTGCATAACACAGTTGGTGTTCTGTACATTGACCGTGTACAAAACACCACCCTACATGTACACCATGTTTAAACATTTGCCAGTTTTATGAGTCATAGCGGGCAGCAGATGAAACTACATAGGTAATTGTAAAAATAGTAGTAGTAGTTTTTACATTTTTTTTCTTATCAAAAGTGAAATTACCTTTTAAATGCAACCCCTGTCGTCTAACGTTTAATGGTGTAGAGAGGCTATGCAATGGGTTAATAAAGTCAGAACTTAAAATGCAAGTTTAAACCATTTCCTAGTCTGTGATCTCCAGATATCGTCTGGGTTTTAAAACAAATTGAAGCTTCGTCGGTGTATAATGTGCAGTCTGGTATATGATGTGCAGAGCCCTGTGTATAATGTGCAGCCTGGTATATGATGTGTAGGGATGAGCTCTGGCGTGTTCGCATACTCCACGTGCAGAGCCTGCCAGGAAGTCGGCACGGCGCTGTGCTAATCACAGGCAGGGAGACATTGTCCCGATGCTCGGCTGCAGAGATCGGGAAATGTCTCCCTGCCTGTGATTAGCGCAGCGCCGTGCCGACTTCCTGGCGGGCTCTGCACGTGGAGTATGCGAACGCGCCAGAACTCATCCTTAATGATGTGCAGAGTCCTGTGTATAATGTGCAGCCTGGTATATGATGTGCAGAGCCCGGTGTATAATGTACAGCCTGGTATATGATGTGCAGAGCCCTGTGTATGATGTGCAGAGCCCTGTGTATAATGTGCAGCCTGGTATATGATGTGCAGAGCCCTGTGTATAATGTACAGCCTGGTATATGATGTGCAGAGCCCTGTGTATAATGTGTAGTCTGGTATATGATGTGTAGAGCCCTGTGTATAATGTGCAGCCTGGTAGATGATGTGCAGAGCCCGGTGTATAATGTACAGCCTGGTATATGATGTGCAGAGCCCTGTGTATAATCTGCAGCCTGGTATATGATGTGCAGAGCCCTGTGTATAATGTGCAGCCTGGTATATGATGTGCAGAGCCCTGTGTATAATGTGCAGCCTGGTATAGGATGTGCAGAACCCAGTGTATAATGTGCAGTTTGATATATTATGTGCAGAGCCCTGTTTATAATATACAGCCTGGTATATGATGTGCAGAGCCCTGTGTATAATGTGCAGCCTGGTATATGATGTGCAGAGCCTGGTGTATAATGCTGACACTATGAGTGGAATACACGGGATGGAGTGGGTGGATTCTATAAGCGGTGTGGCTTATGAGAAGTGGGAGGGGCCAACAGTGGAGGGGCGGGGTCTTGCTCCCCCCTATCCTAAAACTCCACCACTGGGGACAACCATCGGTCCCCTCCCCCAGTCAGTCCCCTCCCCCTACAGTAAGAATCACTCCCAGAGAACACATTTAACCCCTTGATCGCCCCTAGTGTTAACCCCTTCCCTGCCAGTCACAATTATACCGTAATCAGTGCATATTTATAGCACTGTTCGCTGTATAAATGTGAATGGTCCCAAAATAGTGTCAAAAGTGTCCGATCTGTCCGCTGCAATATCGCAGTCCTGACAAAAATTGCAGATAACTGCCATTACTAGTAAAAAAAAAAAAGGTAATAATTCTATCCCCTATTTTGTAGGCGCTATAACTTTTGCACAAACCAATCACTATACGCTTATTGGGACATTTTTTTTTTTACCAAAAATATGTAGAAGAATACGTATCGGTCTAAACTGAGAATTTTTTTTATTTTTTTTAAAAAGTTGGGAAATTTATTATAGCAAAAAGTAAAAAATATTGAGTTTTTTTCAAAATTGTCAGTCTTTTTTTGTTTATAGCCCAAAAAATTAAAACCGCAGAGGTGATCAAATACCACCAAAAGAAAGCTCTATTTGTGGGAAAAAAAGGACATCAATTTTGTTTGGGAGCCACGTCGCACGACCGCGCAATTGTCATTCAAAACGTGACAGTGCTGAAAGCTGAAATTTGGCCTGGGCAGGAAGGGGGTATATGTTCCCAGTAAGCAAGTGGTTAAAAAAACTGACAGTAAAGTTAGTCCAATGTTTTTGCATATTGTGAAAGATGAAGTTACGCCGAGTAAATAGATACCTAACATGTCACGCTTCAAAATTGCACACGCTCGTGGAATGGCGCCAAACTTCGGTACTTAAAAATCCCCATATTATTATTTTTTTACTGGTTACATGTATTGAGTTACAGAGGAGGTCTGGGGCTAGAATTATTGCTCTCGCTCTAACGTTTGCGGCGATACCTCACATGTATGGTTTGAACACCTTTTTTTATATGTGGGCGGAACTTACGTATGCGTTCGCTTCTGCGTGCAAGCACACAGGGACAGATGCACTTTAACAATAATTTTTTATTTTTTTTATTTTACTTTCTTTTTTTTTAGTTTGACACTTTTAAAAAAAAAAAAAAATTTTTTGATCGCTTTTATTTCTATTACAAGGAATGTAAACATCCCTTGTAATAGAAATATGGCATGACAGGTCCTCTTTACAGCGAGATATGGGGGTCAATAAGACCCCACATCTCACCTCTAGGCTGGGAAGCTTGAAATAAAAATAAAAGATAAACGATCACCACTTCCCAGCCGAGGCGGCTTCGATTGTTTGAATGCAGAGGCCGGCGGGCGTGACATCATAACATCGCGCCCGGCCTCCGACATCTGGTCCGCCGGAAATCATTATGGTAAACAAACCCGGGGCTGGCGGATCCATCCTCCGACTCATCGATCGCAGCGGTGAGTCGGTAGAAGCACCGGAGGGCGGCGGGAGGGGGGGGGGACATCCCCTCTCACCTCCCTAAGAATGATCAAGCGGCGGAACAGCCGCCATGATCATTCTTATGGTGTAGGGAATCACTGGCTGAAAAAGCCAAAGCTGAATGACGCCTGTAGCTGCTCCCATCATTCAGATATACCACCACAAAGCCCAGGATGTCATATGACGGCCGGCGGGCGGGAAGTGGTTAAATCAGAGGCAATGGCTTGGTATTTTGGACAGCTATTTTATCTAAGAGAAATGCCCAAAACATGGCCTGTTGGGGGTTCTTAAGGACAGAGTTGAGAACTTATGCCTTTTACACATGATCGGATTTTCCATCGGAAAAACCTTGGATGGTTTTTCCGACGGAATTCCGCTCAAGCTTGGCTTGCATACACACAGCCACACAAAAGTTCTCTGAACTTTCGACCGCCAAGAACGCGGTGACGTACAACACTACGACGAGCCGACAAAATGAAGTTCAATGCTTCCGAGAATGCGTCGAATTGTTTCCGAGCGTGCGTCGGAATTTTGCGCGTCGGAATTGCTACAGATGATCGGAATTTCCGATTGGAATTTTTCCGTCGGAAAATTTGAGAACCAGCTCTCAAATTTTTTGCTGGCGGAAAGTCCAACAGGAAAAGTCCGATGGAGCATACACACGGTCGGAATTTCCGATGAAAAGCTCACATCGGACTTTTCTTGTCGGAATTTCCGCTCGTGTGTACGCGGCATCAGAAGACATAAGAGGCAAGCAAAGAGGGGGCCAAGTTCAACTTTAACCAGTTGTCAACCGGCCGCCGTCAATTGACGGCGGCAGGAAGACACTGTTATCCTGGGCGGACGTCATATGACGTTGCGCCTTTAAAGTCCACTTAATCACCGGCCCATAGCCGATTAATGGCTACAGGGCGGTTGCTTAACTCTGGGAGGCTGTTAATTAACGGCCTCCCAGAGAATCGTTCCCGCGCGCCCCCGTGTTCGCCGGGTTCACGGGACCCGGAGAAACACGGATCGCGGTAAAGGGCCAATGACTGCAGCCCTTTACCACGTGATCGCTGCGTCCAATGATGGAGCGATCACAAATGTAAACAACCCAGGGACAGCAGGGTCATGACAAGTTCATCGCTCTCCTCTCCTCACACCGATGCAAGAGGAGAGCAAGTGTGAACCAAACTGTGAGTTATATTACATTTAGGAGTGCCCCAACAGTGCCATCTGTGCCACATCTGTGCCACCTCTGAGGGTCTCAAGAAATGAGATAGGCTGTCAGTACATCAGGTGTGATCAAATTGATCAATTTTCAGTAATTGGTACCATAGCTTGTAGACCCTATAACTTTCACACAGACTAAATAATATCCACTAATTTGGGTTATTTTTACCAAAGATATGTAGCAGTATAAATTTTTGGCCAAATTTATGAAGAAAAATTACTTATTGTATATACTCGAGTATAAGCCGAGTTTTTTCAGCCCTTTTTTTAGGGCTGAAAGTATAGCCCTCGGCTTATACTCGAGTCTGTGTACCTGAAAATCTTCTTATTCCGCGGCCGGCGTCCATTGTTTAAATCTGCGGCTTTCTTCTGGTCCCTTCCGCGATAGGCGTTTCCAGCAAACACTGTGTTGAGTGTTGCGCCTATCATGGACGTTCTCTTGTCCGACGTCCGTGATTGGCGGAACACTGAACACAGTGCCTGCTGGGAAACGGAGTCCGAGAATGAGAGGATCTCCGTGATAGGCGCAACACTCAACACAGTGTTTGCTGGAAACGCCTATCACGGAAGGGACCAGAAGAAAGCCGCGAGATTTAAACAATGGGCGCCGGCCGCGGAATAAGAATATTTTCAGGTACACTGACTGACTCGGGCACAGGGAGGCTGCAATGGACACAGTAAGGTGGCAATGGGCACAGTGAGGTGGCAATGTGCACAGTGAGGTGGAACAGTGAGATGACAATGGGCACAGTAAGGTTGGGCAATTGGCAAAGTGAGGTGGCAATGGGCACATTCCCCCCCTAGGCTTATACTCGAGTCAATACGTTTTCCCAGTTTTTTGTGGTAAAATTAGGTGCCTCGGCTTATATTTGGGTCGGCTTATACTCGAGTATATACAGTATTTGCAAAATTTTATAATAGAAATGAAGAAAAATTAATTTTTTGACCAAATTTATAGCACAAAAAATAAAAAAACCCAGAGGTGATCAAATACCACCAAAAGAAAGCTCTATTTGTGTGAAAAAAAGGACGGAAATTTCATTTGGGTACAGCGTTGCATGACTGAGTAATTGTCATTCAAAATGTGAGAGCGCTGAAAGTTGGTCTGGTTATTAAGGAAGGGGGTTTAAGTGCCCAGTTGTCAAGTGGTTAAATAAAATTTTAACTATTTTCTATTTATTTTAACTAATGTCAATTAAATAAAAAAAATGTTTTTATTTTTTTTAGCATGTTGTAAATTCTCTTATAACGATGAGGATGTTATGATCTATGATAGCCCCGTAACAAATCGGCCTCTTCTAGCAACGATGGATCTGTACAACAAGACTCTTGTCTCTGAGTTCATACTGGTTGGATTAACAGAAAACTTCAGACTCAAATGTATTTTGTTTGTTATCTTTTTCTTTATTTACATCTTGACTCTGTTTCAGAATTTGGGACTTGTAGTACTCATCAGTGTGGACAGGAAACTCCATACTCCCATGTATAGTTTCTTGCGCCACTTGTCGTTCCTCGACATCTGCTACTCTTCAACAATCATGATAAGGATGCTGAAAGACTTGGCCTCATATAATACGTCCATATCGTTAGCTGGATGTGAGCTTCAGATGTTGTCCTATATTGGGTTTGGAGTAACTGAGTGTTTTCTTCTGGCAGCCATGTCCTACGACAGGTATGTGGCCATATGCCACCCACTGACCTACCTTCAAATAATGAGCAGGAGGACCATCCTGATCCTACTCGTGTTCTCCTACTTAGGAGGCTTGGTCAATGCCTTTGTTGAGACCGGCTTCTCACACTTCCATCTAGACTTCTGTGAAGCACGCCCGTATATTTACCACTACTATTGTGACGTTATTGCCCTGATTCAGATTTCCTGTGGTGACACCAGTCTCAATCAAGTGATCCTCTTCTCCTTTGCAGGTTTTACAGAGTTCTCATCTCTGTTGGTGATCCTCGTGTCCTATATGTATATTTTTGTATCTGTCTTACGCATTCGTTCTTCTCAAGGGCGCAGGAAGGCCTTCTCTACTTGTACTTCTCATTTGACGGTGGTCACTATATTTTACGGAACAGTCATGTTTATGTACCTCAGACCTTCATCTTCCTACAGCCCAGAGCAAGGCAAAGTGATTTCTGTGTTTTTCACTATAGTCATTCCTTTTCTGAATCCTTTAATATACAGCCTTAGGAACCGTGACGTAAAAACTTCTGCCAAAAAAATGGGAATTTCTTTACTAAAGAAAGTGGGGAGATTTGGTATACGTTGACAGTTATATTGTGTCACTTCATCTTTAACCACTTCAGCCCCGGAAGAATTTACCCCCTTCCTTACCAGAGCACTTTTTGCGATTCGGCACTGCGGCGTTTTAACTGACAATTGCGCGGTCACGCGACGTGGCTTCCAAACAAAATTAACATCCTTTTTTCCCCACAAATAGAGCTTTCTTTTGGTGGTATTTGATCACCTCTGCGGTTTTTATTTTTTTTGCGCTATAAACAAAAATAGAGCGACAATTTTGAAAAAAATGCAATATTTTTAACTTTTTGCTATAATAAATATACCCAAAAAATCTATAAAAAAACTAAATTTTTCCTCAGTTTAGGCCGATACGTATTCTTCTACATATTTTTGGTAAAAAAAATCGCAATAAGCGTATATTGATTGCTTTGCGCAAAAGTTATAGCATCTACAAAATAGGGGATAGTTTTATGGCATTTTTATATTTTTTATTTTTTTTACTAGTATTGGCGGCGTTTTGTGATTTTTATTGTGACCGTGACATTGCGGCGGACATATCGGACACTTTTGACACATTTTTGGGACCATTCACATTTATACAGCGATAAGTTCTGTTGTGGAAAATTTTATGAAGATGTATTTAATATGTATTATCATAGTGTCACCCAGTGTTAGTTCTCCCGCAACCCGCTCTAAGGAGCTGACTGGGGCAGACTGACGCTGGTTGAGATAAACTTCCTGATTTGGAGAAGGGTGTTTGCGGAGTGAGGCCTCTCTGCAAACGCATTATCGGGTTAGCAGGTGTGTGCTCTTGTCGCCTCTTTGTCTGATCAACATTGAGGTGGTGACATGAGCATGCACCTGCGGATAAGCTCCCCTCATCAGGAACTGTGTTCATTGGTTATTGTATTATTATTGTATTGTATCCTTTAGCTGTATTTCTTGTGTTGTCAACTCCTTATATGGACATTTCCTGTGTGAAGGGGACATCCTGTGATGTCCCCTCCCACAGAGGAGGTGATTGGCTGCTGCAGCCATCACTTCCTGTTTGTGATAATAAAAGGACGCTGTGAGCGCATCGGCGGTCAGTGATGCTGTGATGCCGAGATGAGAACATAGCAGTGTGGTGATGCTTCTTGATTTGAATGAATGAGAATTGGATGGAAGGTGAGTGAATTTTAGCTTAAGATGCATTATTACTGTAGCGGCCTCACCCCCTTCACATGTTTATCGGTTGTCCGAAAGCTCTTGTCTAGGGGTACCTGGGTTTCGAGAGTGAGGTGCGCTACGGCCCATGTCCTCCCCATGGCTGTGGGTGAGGTGAAGGCCAGTATCAACATCTTCCTCGGGCCAAATGTGCATTGGGTTGCGGAACTTAGCCCTGCTATGCTGGAATCTCCCTTTGCTCCCATCAACAGAGTCCATACACCGATCACAGTCCAACTGTTAGTTTTATTTCGTAGCTCCACAACAAACAATATATGGCAGGATACGGTGGGATGAGCAGGCCGAGGCACTATCCGGATTGTAGTCCCTACACCCCCTGTGCTATGACCAGGGGTTGCAGGAGTCTTGATTAGAACAACTTCGCTGCGCTGCGGCCCCTATCAGGGGAAGACGACCCTCCAAGGGAGTTACCGGAGGCCCATCCGTCACCGGGTTGACGCTGCTCCGGAGTCTTCAGACGGGTGACCTCCCCAGCCTCCTCACCTCAGATGCGGGTCCCCTCGCAAGGGGCACCCTGGAATCACTTCACCCTCGTGGGACCCGGTCGAAGTCACCAGGTCCCAGGCCTTCTACAAAGTACCTCACCCCAGGCTGAAGGTGCCTGGGATGGACTCCAACTCCAGCTTCATTCCGGCCAGGCCTAGGGTGCCCAGGCCGGAACCTTGAACCGCCCGTACCCAGGCCGAGGGCGCCTGGGTACGTCAAGAGATGATCCCCCAAAAAGACCTCGTGGCGAGGGCGTCTCCCCCTTTTATCTCCTCCCATCGACACCATGGCGGGTTCCCCGCCCCAGCCGTACCATCTCCAGGAAGGGACAAAAAGGGTAACACTGTGGTAGTGATTCTACCTCGAGCCTGTAGGTACCCCGCCACCCACAGGCCAAGGAGAATATTACACCACCCAATCCTCCACGAATAACAAAAAGGGGTCTAATCCCTGACATAATTACACACCTGGGTCTCTCTACCCCCAGGTGTATCCCACTAACTTTGAAGACCCCGCTACACACTCCCCCTTGTGATTTGACGCTGGTCCCCAGCGTCAGGTGCACACCCATGTCTCCCAAGAAGTGGTGACATGAAGTGGGCCCCAGAGGCTATCCCTCAAATTTTGAATACTGTGTGTGCCAAGACCTGCTCCAGGGAAAGGGAACTATAAAACATTAAAACTTTTGTATAAAACATCTGTCATGTACACATATACAATCCCTCCCGTCACTGTCTAAGAACCACCCCATACTCAGTAGTCTTGACCGACGAATCTCCTGCAGAAGGGAAACAAAAAAAAAACACATCCTAACACTCTGTGTTAACTTGGCATGAGTGGGTCCGTCAGCCGAGAGACCCACTCACTCCAATAAGTAAGTAATGCATGTGGAACATTTCAAACAACCGTTGCACAACACTGCCACCTGGTGAGATCTTCATTCTTCCTGCTTTCCTACTCTGACTCTACCCCAAAAGTCTCTGCCTTTGGCACATGAAGAAAAGGGAGAAAAAAACAACAGCTCCCAAGTCTCCAGTGAGTAGAAGAAAAGCCCAAATCAAAACAAAAGTAGGGCACAGTTCTAGGCGTCTGGGAATGTCTCTTCCAGAAAGTTTCAACAGCAACAAGATAGGAGCTCACTTCTCCTATAAGTAGAACCTTGGATCCGGCAGAAACAGGGGCTTCAGGTGCCCGTCAAACACTTCCACCGAATACTCGACATCCTCTCCTTCTTTCCGGCAGATGAGCACCTTATCGGCATGAATATGGCGCCCAAGTCTCCAATCAGCTCTGCAGTCCTTGAACTTTTTAGACACAGGCGGCGAACATGACAGGTATCGCCTGGCATGGGGTACTTTAAGCTTTTCCCATACAAACTCGTCATACCACCTTGGTCGCAGGACCTCGACTTCATACAATAAGTCCCGAGGCAAGTAGGGGTACTCCCACCCATATTCACGGGCGACTCTCTGGGAGAAAAGTCTCTGCAACCTGGCTAGAGGCGGCATCACATCTCGCTCACCTTCTCCTGGCTGCACGATGGCCTCCGGGTGCCGAGATACCTTCACCATCTCGGGTTGCTTTGTCTTTGGTGCCCGCAACGAAGCACGCTGTATCCCCACCACCAGAGCGGGTGATGTAGTTGAATGAGGAAAGTTGGCCCGAGGACTAGATTTCCTCGGGAACTCCGGGGCCTGCGCCCGGAGCATACTGTCTTCTATGGACATGGGGGAATCCTGCGGTTTACTCAGCACAGGTAGTGGGCGTCTGTCCCAGCCCTTCCGGTGAAACAGTCCGTCTATCTCTCCGTCATCCCCACAGTCTGACAATGACTCTAGGTCGGAGGTGTCATACATCTCAGCGGGAAGGTAGTCTCTAGTAGACGGAAGGCTACCCTCCCTTGCGGGCTTCACCGACTGTGGACCCCCGACACCTCCAACCATCACCACAGTCCCAGCCCCTGGCTCACCTGGACCTTCTGAAGAACTGGGATGTCCGGGACTCTCTTCTCTACCGGCGCCATCCAGGCCAGGCAAGCGGCGGGGTGAAACCCGACCACGACCATAGGATGCCTGTACCAGGCCGACTTTCCTCTTCGGAGGTGGGAGCAGGGAGTCTGTAGTGACCGAAGCAGCGTCCTCGGATTTTCCTCTCTCAGTCTCTGATTGGGCAGTCCCATCGCCCTGGTCAGCGCGCACGGGGACCTCCGCAAAGGCCTGGATCTCCGTGTCTGTAATGGGCGCAGCAAATGCAGTCATTTTCGTGGGGTAAGGTACCGGCATCCACGGGGAGCTTGAGGCCATCCCGACCACCTGCTGTTCCATCACGCACTCACCTCGCGCCGGAGTCTCCACGTGTATCTCCACACGTGGCCAGACTCCTCCCACGACTTGCACATTTTCGCGGGCTTCCTTCAGTCTCCGCCCACGAATTGTACAGTCACGGGGTGCCTCGTGACGCAGTGCAGCAAAAGTCCCCACATGTAGTTCGTCACACGGCTGGACTCCTCCCTCTTCCCGCTCTTTCTGCATGGGCCTCTCCCGGTTTTTCAGAGAAATTTCCACGACTTCGAGCACAGGGACGCACTTTGGCCAATCACATGGCCGACCTGCTCGGACCTCCTCCGGGCAGCAAAGTTCAAACACAGCCGTTCCAACCCTTAGGATCAATACACATTTCATCCCGGACTCACGAGCCCCCACGTGTAGCGGCCTCCCCCCCTTCACATGTTTATCGGTTGTCCGAAAGCTCTTGTCTAGGGGTACCTGGGTTTCGAGAGTGAGGTGCGCTACGGCCCATGTCCTCCCCATGGCTGTGGGTGAGGTGAAGGCCAGTATCAACATCTTCCTCGGGCCAAATGTGCATTGGGTTGCGGAACTTAGCCCTGCTATGCTGGAATCTCCCTTTGCTCCCATCAACAGAGTCCATACACCGATCACAGTCCAACTGTTAGTTTTATTTCGTAGCTCCACAACAAACAATATATGGCAGGATACGGTGGGATGAGCAGGCCGAGGCACTATCCGGATTGTAGTCCCTACACCCCCTGTGCTATGACCAGGGGTTGCAGGAGTCTTGATTAGAACAACTTCGCTGCGGTGCGGCCCCTATCAGGGGAAGACGACCCTCCAAGGGAGTTACCGGAGGCCCGTCCGTCACCGGGTTGACGCTGCTCCGGAGTCTTCAGACGGGTGACCTCCCCAGCCTCCTCACCTCAGATGCGGGTCCCCTCGCAAGGGGCACCCTGGAATCACTTCACCCTCGCGGGACCCGGTCGAAGTCACCAGGTCCCAGGCCTTCTACAAAGTACCTCACCCCAGGCTGAAGGTGCCTGGGATGGACTCCAACTCCAGCTTCATTCCGGCCAGGCCTAGGGTGCCCAGGCCGGAACCTTGAACCGCCCGTACCCAGGCCGAGGGCGCCTGGGTACGTCAAGAGATGATCCCCCAAAAAGACCTCGTGGCGAGGGCGTCTCCCCCTTTTATCTCCTCCCATCGACACCACGGCGGGTTCCCCGCCCCAGCCGTACCATCTCCAGGAAGGGACAAAAAGGGTAACACTGTGGTAGTGATTCTACCTCGAGCCTGTAGGTACCCCGCCACCCACAGGCCAAGGAGAATATTACACCACCCAATCCTCCACGAATAACAAAAAGGGGTCTAATCCCTGACATAATTACACACCTGGGTCTCTCTACCCCCAGGTGTATCCCACTAACTTTGAAGACCCCGCTACATTACATTGAGACAAAATGTGTTAATATTAGAGACAGGATATCTGGCTGTGTGCTCTGCATACAGCCTGATTTTGCTGACAGTGCTATAAAACTGCACTGATTACTGTGTAAATGTGACTGTCAGGGAAGGGGTTAACACTAGGGGGCGCTGAAGGGGTTAAATATGTTCCCTAGTGAGTGATTTTAACTGTAGGGCAATGATTCTCAACCTTCTAGTGCGGTGATCCCTTGATAAAATTTCCCAAGTTGTGGGGACCCCTAACAGTAAAATTATTTTCGTAGCGTGGGTTATCAGCACACAAGGCAAGACAAGTAATTTGCACCCCTAATCCACGGACATTTAGCGATCCCTGAGTCCCTTCCACTCCTACAATATTAAAACCCGTTACGGTACATTTTAGGATGTACCGCTCTTTCTCTTTCTTCTCTTTTCTTTCCCTTTTTTCTCTCTCTATCCTAATTTCTTGTTTTTTTTCCCCCATCCCTCTCTCTCTAGCCGTCTTTCTTGTTCTTTCTCTTATTCTTTCTCTCCCTTTTTCTTTGTTCCTCCCCCTCTTTTCCTCTCCCTTCCATGTATTCTCTAATTGTGTTCCTTCTCTTAGGCCCCTTTCACACTGAGGCGTATTTCAGGCGTTTTTGCGCTAAAAATAGCGCATAAATAACGCCTGAAATACTCCTGCCCCAGCATTCTCAATGTGAAAGCCCGAGGGGCTTTCACACTGAGGCAGTGCGCTGGCAGGAGACAAAAAAATCTCCTGCAAGCCGCATCTTTGGAGCGGTGTGTATACCGCTCCTTTACCACTTCTTGCCATTGAAATCAATGGGACACCGCGGTAATACCGCCCGCAAACCGTGGCTGTAGCAGGGGTTAAAACCGCACCGCTAGCGGCCGAATATCGTGGTAAAACACGACGGTATAGGGCGCTGAAAATCGTGCCGCTATACCGCCACCGCATATGCCCGCCCCAGTGTGAAAGGGGCCTTACTCCTTGGTGGGGGGAAATGGGATGAGTGGCAGTGCTGGGGGGGGGGGGAGTTCTGATCAGCCAACTTAGGTGCTCTTGATTAAGGTCATCTGCTAATCTTAGAACTGTAGTGGGGACTTTTATTGGCAACTCTAATCACAGCCTGGTAGTGTTACTCACTGTGTCTCCAGCTATGTGGTGTCTCGTAGCAGTGACACCTATGCCAAAATCAGGAGATAGGGTCTCCTCCCACTTCACATTCCTCCCCAGTCAGCTGACCTCTAGTCTCCCCCCCACCCATGCCGTGAACTGAATGGGCGGCTGTGAAGAGGCAGAGTGGGTGGCCGCAGGCTCCAGGAACAGCCCTGCTGGGCGGCCGCAGGCTCCAGGAACAGCCCTGCTGGGTGGCCACAGGCCCCAGGGACAGCCCAGCTGGGTGGCCACAGGCTCTTGGGACAGCCCTGCTGGGCGGCCACAGGCTCTTGGGACAGCCCTGCTGGGCGGCCGCGAAAAGGCTGGGAGAGCAGTGCAGGCTTCAAGAACAGCCAAGGATTCGGTGACCCCTGGCAAATTGTAATTTGACCCCCGAGGGGGTCCCGACCCCCAGGTTTAGAACCACTGCTGTAGGGGGAGGGGACTCACAAGGGGAGGAGACCGATCTGTGTTCCTCTGTACTGGGAAACACACACCGGTCTCCTCGCCTCTGACAGGAGGTAGATGTGTGTGTTTACACACACAGATCCACGGCCCTGCCCTGATTGCAGGCAATCGCGGGTGCTCGGCGGACATTGCAGCCGCCGGGCACGCGCACAGGGTCCTGAGCAATGCCGCGGATGCGCCCCCTAGATGGCCGGGAAGCCCAGGACGTCATATGATGTCCACCCAGGATGGGAGATCCCATCTGTGGACGTCATTTGACAATGGGCGGGATGTCAGGTGGTTAAAGCATGCATACTTACATATTTGATTGCCTTATTTGCCAATTAAATAATTGTTTTCAGTAGAGAAAATTCAGTGAAATTTTTCCTACTGCTCAACCACCTGCTCAACCATCTCATATGCTGGCCACAATGTTTTCTCCATTTTTAAATATTCTCAGCTTGTAGCCGGGTAGTGATTAATGCTGCCCCCAGCCGGGAGAGTTAGTGTTAATTGTGTTTCCCAGGTTTTTCATGCGGGTTCTCTTGGTTCCGACCCCTTGGTTCTGTGTGCTATAAAAGGGATGGAGGCCCCGGACTCAGGGGGGCTGTTGGCTGTCGGTCTGTCTTAGAATTCCTGGGAATGTCGCAGACCAGTTTGTTGCCATTGCCGGAGTCTGGATTCCCAGTGTGATGCCGAGATCAGAGTTCCCGCTACCAAAGAGGACTGTTGGGACTTGCAGTCCTCCCAGAAAAAAACAAGAATGGACTCTACCAAGTATAGACTCTTTCCTGTGCAGGTATGCTGGGGCAGCCACAAGCCTGAAGTTAGGGACTAGGGATGTTAGGAAAAAGACTGCACTTTATGTTAAACTGTTACCCATGTCTATCATCGTGATAATTTATTCAAGTAATGCATTTGAAACTTTGCCTGGCCTGAAGTTACTCAAGGGATGTAATGCAAGTAAATGGAACGTGTAGTTACAGCTCGGGTCACTACACACATTGGGGTATGAAGATATTCATGTACGAGTTAATACAATATGAAGACACAAGTGGTTACCAAATCTCTATCCAAATCTCTATCCTGGTCCAAATCATTTGTCCCCTCCCACCGCCCTCCATTGCTTCTCCAGTCTCCCTCGTGCAATCGGGGAGCCGGAGAAGGAATCCGCTGGCGGCGGCAGTAGTTTACCCTTACCCCCACTGCAGCTTTCCTTCCAATCTTTACCTTTACCATTCAACCAGACCATCACCACCTAAATATGCAAAATATTGAAGCTTTTATTTGAAGATGATATTATGAATTGTATTAACTCCTAGCAGTGTGCACTATGAACTGAGGACTCTTAGCAAAAATAAATTGTTCCCAAATTTAAATGGGAGCAAAATGTTCCTATCCCCTTCCTCCTACTTATCCTGCCTAACCTGTATACAAAACATCAGTATACTTACCTATTTTTAATCCACTTTGGTCCGGTCACGTGATCGTGCAGCTCCGGCCCTCCTGTGTCAGCAAGTGGCTACTGCAGGGGAGAAGAGGGAGTGTCAACAACGGCAGGGACATGGGAGTCTATGAGTGATGTCACAGCTCCCAGAATTTAGAGTAAATGCCAAGCGCTCCCTTACACAGAGCTGCAGGATCACGTGACCGGACAGGCGCTGCCAAGGATGTTGTGTTGCCCATGCTGAGGCCTGCCCAGTTGGCCTCTTACTCCTTCCCCCATTGTTGGCTTTGCTATCAGCAGGACTAGCATCCTGATTTGGTCCCTCCCTTTCCTGCTGGACCACTGCCGGTATTGGTGAATGAGGGATCTGGCTGGGAAATGCGGACAAGGTGTGTGCCCTGTAATCGGGGTGTTTACACCCATGCCCAGCTGGTGTGTAGGCAGGTGCAGTCCATATTCTTTACTGCAGGTTGCGCTCAACCACAGTGGCAATGCAGATGGGAGAGGAAGTTAAGAAAAGATGGGTTTCTCTACGATTTCCGGTTGGATGCACCATGTGACCCACATGACCCTGGTGGCCATCTTAGGGCAACTGAGCCTATTTATAGCGGAGCTCAAACCCAAAAGGGGACATTCCGCTTGTTTGCACCTTCCCCCCTCTATTGTCACATTTGGCACTTTTTGGGGGGAGGGGGAAGCGGGTACCTTGTTTCGGCCCCCCTTCTTTCCCTGCAGTCTTCTGGGACACATCACATGTCCTATAAGACTACGGGACCCTGTACAAGGTGCAGCGCAGCTCGCGCAATGCGCAGCAGGGAACTGGATGTAAAGCCGCAAGGCTTCACTTCCTGTTCCCCTTACTTCCTATGCGGGTGCTTGCACCTGAAGCTGATTGAAGAATTCTGCACCCGAACCCGATTGAAGAATACAGTATTTGTAGCTGTTGATTTTAAATTTTAAAAAAATGTATAAAAAAACGAATTTATTCATCAGTATAGGCCGATATATATTCTTCTACATATTTTTGGTATAAAAAAAAAATCGCACTAAGCGTATATTGATTGGTTTGCGCAAAAGTTATCGCATCTACAAACTATGGGATAGATTTCGATTATTTTTTATTGATTCTACTGGTTATGTCGGCGATCTGCGATTTTTAGCAGGACTGCGACATTGTGGCGGACAAACCTGACCCCAAATGACACTTTTTGGGGACCAGTGACATTTATTACATTGATCAGAGCTATAAAAATGCACTGATCAATGTAAAAATAAAACTGTCAGGGTAGGGGTTAACACTAGGGGGCGATCAAGAGGTTAACGCAGCGTTTTCTAACTGTAGGGGGGTTGGGCTTACTGGGACATGACAGAGCTCCCTGTTCCCGATCACTGGGAACAGTAGATCTCTGTCATGTCTCCTGCCAGAATGTTGATCTGCCTTGTTTAAAAAGGCAGATTCCCATTGTGCTTCTGTATTAGGAGATAGCGGGCCGTCGGCGGACATCGAGTCTGCCAAACCCGCAGGCACACTCCCGCAGCGGGCGCGAGAGTGCCTCGGCGGTCGCTCCCGCAACTGCGCGAGCCAACATACAATGGCGGCGGTTCGTGCAGGAGAGTCGAATTGCTGCAGTAAAACTGCAGCGGGCGCTCGTTAAGGGACCTCTATGATTGGGTGAAACGCGTTGGAGCGTGGCTTCTGATGGAGAGAACTGAAGCTGCTTTTACTTCATAATGACATGCCCGGATAGGTGTGTGGGTGCATAAATACCCTTCTATCCTCATGATATTTTGGCCACTTATCTGTTTATATTAAGTGCTCTTTTTGAGCGACCTCTGTACAGTGACATACACTATACATATAGCATTATTTCTCTTCATGCTCTAATTAATTGTGGGTAGCGGTACCCCTGTAGGGCCTGCTAAGTGTTGTGGCCCACCTGTCACCCTGCCCAGGCGGCATTCACTTCCCAGACACTCCAAGGCAATGACCAGTCCGTCAGCTTTGTTTTTGTATTTTATTGAGGGAATTGAACTTGGATGGGGTAGGGGAAATATGGGATGCCCAGTGGAAATAATAGCAATTTGCTTGGGACAACTATATACAGTACAGTTCAGTAGGTTAGCTCCATTTCTCCTCCTGCACATCGCTTCCTCTCTAATGTTCCAGGCACAGCTAGCAGAATGGGGTTAGGCCTGACTCTGACTCAGCCAGGCCCTCAGCAACAGCCTTTTGCAGGCAGGGACCGCGGGGGCCCCTAGAGTGTAGCAGATAAAAAGTTTGTGGTGCTAGATGTCCTATCTCTGGTTACTAAGCCCAGTAACCCATCTTCAGGCCCTGCCAGCCCTCCTGGCTGCAGCTGCCCTTTTCCACTGCCCATCACAACACAGTCCACTCCACTGGCTCTGCACCCATCCCAGACTGCATGCTTCCAGCCCTCTCAGGCATACCTCTCCAGTCCTCCTGACTGTGCTTGTCACTCACCAGCCCTCCTGTCTGCGACCAGTTGTTCCTCTCCTTGAAGACTTGCCCGGCAATTCTCTCTCCTGCTATCCTCTTTGCTCCTGCTGTGCCTCCTGTTCAAGACAACTTCATGGTTTCTTGAAGGGCCTCGTCTGCACCTGAGCCCCGGGCCCAAGGTCACCCCCCCCCAGACTGGGCAGCTCCCTCAAAGGCCCTGACAGCCTAGCAGCATTCCATCTTCAAGCTCTGAACAACTCCAACTCCCCCCAGCTGGGCTGGCCCTGGGTATTTTAAAAAGGCCTGCCCTTTGCGAATCCAGGTTGGGGATCGGTCAGGGCTCCTTAGAACACCCCAGGCAGCTCCATCTCTCCTCTGTTTCTAGTACCTTCCAGAAGGCTCTAAAAAGAAGAGGGAGGTCTTAGTGATGCCACCAGCTGCTATCCTGAGCCACTCCCAGCCCAGCTGCCAGCCAGGCCTGCCTAAATTTGCCTATTCTAAGACAAAAAAATCCTACTCTAGCACCTACCTACCTAGAGGGTGCTACATGTTGTTATGTAATACACCTGAGTTTGTTCAACTAAAAAAACAAGCCTATTTGTTTAGCATAGTATTCGGCCCCCTTTTTTCTACTCCTATTTCCTTATCATACACAGGACTTCATATAACTTTCATCTGTGTCGCCCTGAGATCCTCCAATTGCATGTGGGCTCTGTTCGTCTCTTGGCTTCCTGGCTTAGTTTGATGTTGGAATCCTTGATGCTCTCCTGGTTCACATTGATGGTGTACAGCAGCAGTCCCCAACCTCCCTGGTGCCAAGGACTGGCCGCGTGGAAGCAAACCCTTCTATGACCCTGGGGGGTGGGACGGGGTGGTTGTCCTTGCCGCCTGTAACTTTGTGGGAAAGGGGGGTGCAGCTTGTCACCTTGTGGGTAGAAAGGGGTTGGTGTGGGGTGTTGAGGGTGCACCCTGTCACCTCATGGGGGAGGGGGTGCAGCCTGGGCCTTGCCGGTGCTGTATGAGATCCTGTCCCTGGCTCTCCCTGGTTCAGAGAGGGAAGTGAGTAGTGATGCTAGGAGAAGGGGAGCGGGTGCCCTCTGATGGTCGGAGTGTGGCAGTGCAAGTTGTGCTGGCTTTCTCTGCCCGCCGCCAAACCCCCGCCGTGTGGCCCAGCTCCCAGCAGGCCAGGGACTGGCACTTGTCCACAACCAGGGGGTTGGAGACCCCTGGTGTACAGCACAGTATGTGTTTATCTGTGATTGTACTATTTATGATTATTATCATCTATATGAAGTACATAATGTACTTATTCAACAATTTCACTTAGTATGTTTTCAGATTTCTGAAATGTATTCCTCCATTAAATCTTCCTGATGAAGCTATGATGCAAAACACGTAGAAGAACAGAGCACCATCTTCTCCCTCTTCATATTTAAGTTGGAATTACTGTATCTCGTTGGTCATCTCTATCTGTTAAGAAATGTATAGGGAGTTTTTCTTGATGGTGATCCAATTGCGGAATACCGACTTGATTATCAATAGTTTTTTCATTGCTCTCAACTGTGTGGGAAATGAGGTTTAATGTTGATAAATGTAAAGTTGAGGGATAAGAATATGAATGCATCATACATACTAGGGGGAGTACAACTGGGGGGATCCGTAGTGGAGAAGGATCTGGGGGTTTTGGTAGATCATAAGCTCAATAATGGCATGCAATGCCAAGCTGCGGTTTCCAAAGCGAGCAAAGTCCTTTCTTGTATTAAGAGAGGTATGGTCTCCAGAGAGAGAGATATCATTTTGCCCCTGTTCAAAATCATTAGTAAGACCTCATCTGGAATATGCAGTTCAGTTTTGGGCCCCAGTTCTCAAAAAGGATATTGGGGAACTGGAGAAAGTGCAGAGAAGGGCAACCAAACTGATAAGAGGCATGGAGGAGCTCAGCTATGAGGAAAGATTAGAGGAACTGAGAAAAGGAGATTAAGGGGAGATATGATCAACATATAAGGGGTCCATATAGTGAACTTGGTGATGAGTTATTCATTTTAAGGTCAACACAAAGGACAAGGGGGCACTCTTTACGTCTAGAGGAAAAAAGATTTCATCTCCAAATACAGAAAGGTTTCTTCACAGTAAAGCCCCGTACACACGATCGGTTTGACTGATGAAAACCGTCCGATGGATGGTTTTCATCAGACCAACCGATCGTGTATGGTACCCATCGGTCTTTTTTTCATCGGTTGTAAAAAATAGAACTTGTTTTAAAATTTTCCGATGGATAAAAAACCGATGGGAATTTCCGATCGTCTATGGGCAAGTCCATCGGTTAAAAAACCCACGCATGCTCAGAATCAAATCGACGCATGCTCAGAAGCATTAAACTTCATTTTTCTCGGCTCATCAGAGTGTTTTACGTCACCGCGTTTGGAACGGTCGGTTTTTTGACTGATGGTGTGTGGCCAAGACTGATGCAAAACAGTTTCATCGGATTTCCGATGGACAAATCCATCGGACGAAAATCCATAGGTTATCCGATCGTGTGTACGGGGCTTAAGAGGTGTGAAAATGTGGAACAGACTCCCTGCAGAGGTGGTTCTGGCCAGATCAGTAGCTTGCTTTAAGAAAGGCCTGGATACTTTCCTAAATGTACATTGGGTAACTGGGTACTGACATTAATAGGTAAAGTTGATCCAGGGAAAATACAATTGCCTCTCAGGGGGGGGGGGGGGGGGGGGGGATCAGGAAGGAATTTTTTCCCCTGCTGTAACAAATTGGATCATGCTCTGCTGGGGTTTTTTGCCTTCCTTTGGATCAACTGTGGGTGAAGGATTGTGTATATGGGATTGTATGATTTTATTTTATTTTTTCTAATTGGTTGAACTAGATGGACTTGTGTCTTTTTTCAACCTGACTAATTATGTAACTATGTATATGCACACTACATGATGTCACTATTTTGATTCTTCTTTTAATAATTGTAAATATTTTTTTTTATTTTTCTCTATTTTTGTTTTGGTGGTACCTTATAAAAGTCCCAAATATTTTTAGGATTGTTTAGTTATCCTTTTTTTTTGGGGGGGGGAGGGGAGTGGTGTTGAGGCGCATAAATGTCAGCCTCTTTTACGTTTCTAAGCTGATGAGCTGTAAAATTGATCATTTTGGGTATTATAGTTTGTAGTTATTTAGCGGCCGCAATCATTTTAGGTCTTGACTTGTTTGGTATCTATTTACTTGCCTCACCTTTTATATTTTACAGAAAAGTTGGACATTTTATAGTTATATTTCATTGTGCGCAATAAATTAATCTCAATATATTTTTTTACTGAACTTATAGATTTGATAAACAGCTATGGTAATATTCTGTGACGTAAAAAAAATTTGCATGTTAAATACTACCATGTTTTTATTTTATGGGTTCTCTGCTTTCAGAACATATAAGGCTTTGGGGTTTTTAAATGCATTTTCAGGTAAAAAAAAAAAAAAAAAATGTACAAAAATTAAAAAGGCTCCAACAGATGAGAATTTCCCTTAATTTACTATACAATCTAATTTTTTTGGAAGTTTTTACTGTTTAGAAAACTGTTTGTCAATAAAAAAACACAATTCCCTGAGGTTGCAGACCTGACATCTGCTCCTCTAATAATAAGTCCCTTATGGTTTTCCTTTTAACTACCGAACTTTCACTTGTTATGTATAATGCCATCATGCAATTAGTCCAATTAGCAAGCAAGTACCCAGAATAGCACCAATTTAGAGATACTTAGCAAGGAACCATCAAAGAACAGGTAATACAGAGAACAATTGCAAGAAAGAAATTGCATAGATTGTATAGATGATGTTGTTGTTCTATGACTCTCTAATAGGGTGACCACATTTCCAAACTACCATTCAGGGACACCCCCCTTCCCAAAAATCAGCTTGTGCTGAAACGAATCACAGCACAGTGTTTGGACACAAGAGGCGGGATTTATGATTTCTCCAATCACAAGCAGGGGGCGGGATTGTGCTCCTCCAGGCATTCCCGGCCAGGACAAGTACTGTCAGTGAGTAAAGCGGTGATGTGGCGGCTTTTTTTGGGGGCATCAGATTGGCCCGGGGGGGTGGCTGTGTCAGTTTCAATATGGGACACTGTATTGTCCTGGAATGAAGGTGCCCGGGACATACCTGAAAAATCCGGGACTGTCCCGGGCAATCCGGGACACGTGGTCACCCTACTCTCTAATCATCTACCGGTAATTGTTACCCCTCCAGGGGTCGGTAACGTATGATGAGCATGGAAATAGACAAAAAAAGAGGCCTCCACATGGCGTAGATCTGCTACATATAGGACAGGAAGGCCAAGGAACGGAGTGGTTTAGCGGAGGGGCGGGGAGTGAGAGGTCACGTGACGGCTCATATGGTGAGGAGAAGAAGTCCCTACATCGGAGCTGTGTGAGGCTGCTGGTAGATGATTACAGAGTCATAGAAGTGGGGGACCCGAGGGCTTCGAGGGGGGTGTACTGTGTCTGTGAGCGTATACACCTCTCCATTCCTGTCCTATATGTAGCAGATCTACGCCATGTGGAGGCCTCTTTTTTTTGTCTATTTCCATGCTCATCATATGTTACCAACCCCTGGAGGGGTAACAATTACCGGTATACACTACCAGTTCCTTGAGATCTGAGAACACGGATGCTGAGCCTTTATGCTCATTGTGGAAGTGATCCCTGGAACAAACGTACGGATCAGATTGGCAATCATCAGGAGACGACCACCAGAGGAAGCCGTAGGACCGTCACACTTACCCTCGCTGTTTTGACCCTCCCCTAACCGGTGTCTGGGTCCACATCACATGGTAAGAGTACCCATCTTTAATTCATTGATATTGGATCCAGGCTCTCTGTGTATATTTCCTTATCACCAGGATTGCTTATATCCTCCTGTTCCATCCCTCCTCCTTCTTGGACACTGTTTTATCACCCTTTGTAGCTACCTTCTACATGGACTCTCCCATTGGAGCCTGGCTGTTTTTTGGTTTGTCTCACCTATGTAACACACAGACCCCCCCTTTACCTGCCTTATTCGGCTCCTCGCAGGAAGAGAGGGCACACCGTGCCACAAGCCCGTACCCTCCTGTAATAAGAGGTTGAGCGGTGTTGTTGGTGGGTCTTCCGCAGCCAAAGCCAGAGAATGGTTCTCACTTCTATGGTTAATAAAGATAAGTCCCTATATCCCCACCAGTAACTTCAAGGTCCACACCAGCTGCACCTCCAACGTAGAGTTTATTTTCTTTATAAAACACAGTCTCTGATAGGAAAGGTTGGAGTGAGAACAGGACAGCTTAAAGGTGTGCAGAAGGTCCAGGCACAAACGTAGTACAATTCACGGCTCAGATTCTCAAGCAGACTCAGCCCATCTGGATAGTCTCCCTTGCTTGGGACTAGCAGCCAGAATGGTGCTCTAACCTAACCGCAAAAGTCTCTGCCACAGACTTGGTGAACTTGGTCTCTGCCACAGACCTGGTGAACTTGGTCTCTGCCACAGACCTGGTGAACTTTGGTCTCTGTTAAGGAGAAGACATCCCCCCAGAGAGTTACCGGGACCCTTCCTTTACTGTGACTTCCGCACCAGTCCTTCGGAAAGGTTCCTCCCCCGGCCTCCTCATCTAAGATACGGGTCCCCTCGCAAGACGGCACCCTAAGAGTCCTCGATCCTGGGGTGGAAACGAGAATCCAAAGAGAACCCCCAACAGGCAGCGTCTGCCCCTTTTTATATCCTCTCCCAGCATGCATAGCAGGTAGACCACACCCACTGCACGGTTGCCGAGAGGGGACACACAAGGGACAGCACTGTACCAGCGGTTCAACCCTGACCTAATATGGCAGCGCCACCTATAGTCCACAGGAAACTGTACACCGATACTCTCCCTGCGGACAAAATGGTTGACAAACCCTGACAATTAGGGTGTTTGAGTATAACTACCACTCAAACACTTCCCTTAAATTTAGCATCCCACTACATACTCCCTCCACTAATGAGACACTGGTCCCCAGTGTCTGGAGCAAACCTATGCCTCTCAAGCCTGAGTCAACATAGACCTATTCCAGAAACTATCTACAAAAAAACTATTTGGAAAAAAATGTTTGTTTATGCCGGAACCTAAACATGGGGAAATGGAGTTAAATGTAGAGGTGAAGGAAGAGCAAATAGAAAACACATGTGTACATCCCATTCTCAATGTCACATATTTCAGAAAAATATAAACACATTTTTTTTTTATATTTACATTTCTCTCCCCGTCTACAATAGCCAATCCACCCATACTCAGTGATTTGCTTGGTGTCCACCTGCAGAGGGAGAAAGCACATATAAAACCAACACATTGACATCCTAACTTATGTACATTAGAAGTGAAAAAATTCTCCCCGGGGGAAAAATCCTTTCCTTCTAAAAAGTAAAACACATTTTAAATGTAAAGCACAAGTTCTCTTTTTTTCTACTCAAACTGAGCAACACTGCCACCTGGTGGAAGTGCCACCGTCAAGACACTTGTCCCAGGAAAAACTTTTCTCTTGAGGGTAAATCTTCCTCTTCTTCTTCTTTGGCCCTGGCTTTGGCCCTGAACTATTTCTACCCCAAAGTCATTATCTTTGTGGCGCTGCGAGAGGAGAAAAAAACAACAGCTCCTGCTCTTCCAGCAAAAGTAGATTGCCCCATCTGCACGGGCAAAAGTTCTGGGACTCCAGGGAAGTACACTCCGGAATAAAGCACAAACATAAAGAGTCCAGTCTCTCAAAGGTAGCACTGTGGTGAGGCAACACTAGTGGCTTCCAGTTTTTGTCAAAGGTGTCTATAAAATACTCGGCATTGTCTTTTCCTTTACGATGGATAACCACTTTGTCTGCGTGGATGTGCCTACCAAGCATCCATGCTGTTTACAGTCCTTGTACTGCTTGGTAGCTGCGGTGGAACAGGCAAAGAACCTACGGGCCTGGAGTACTTTTAAGTAAGTCCGTAGAAAGTCCACGTACCACCGATCCCTATAGGCCTCCACTTCGAAAAGCAAGTCTCTTGGCAAGTAGGGGTATTTCCACCCATATTCATCCACTACTTGTTGATTAAACCTGCGCTGCATCCTGGACAACGGAGGCATGGTTGCACGATCTCCCATACCCGGCAGAACCATGGCATCCGGGTGTCGAAGCACTTTCACTGCCTCCGGACCAGACATAGGGGCCCGCAATGACACTCTCGCTACCTCAGCAACAGGTACAGGTGCCTCAAGTGGAGGAAGGGTAGACAACGGGACAGATCTCTCCTCAGGCTTCGGGGCCTCCACCTGGGGTGTATCATCCCCAGTGACCATGGGCGAGTCCCTATTCCTACAGGACGAGGACAGGGGTACCTTATCCCAACCCTTCCACTCAAACAGTTCGTCTATGGCCGCATCATCCCCCGCATCGGAGACTGACTCCAGGTCGGAGGTATCACACTCCTCCGCTGGCAGGTAGTTCCTAGTGGACAAGGAATCACCGCCACTGACAAGCTCAAGTTCTCTGGGGTCCCTGACCCAAGCATCCCCGATACTTCGGACCTTAGCCAAGGCCCCTTTCCCCGGCTTACCTCAGCTTGTAGCTGAAGCAGGATGTCCGGAACTTTTTCCTGTGGATACATCCGATCCGGGCAAGCGCTGGGGTGTGACTCGACCACGGCCGCAGGAAGCTTTAACATAGCCGACCTTCCTCTTGGGCGGTGGGAGCGAGGACTCCATAATGACCGAGGCAGCATCCTCCGGTCTCTTCGTCTCTGGTTCCTCAACAACAGGAACACTTTCAACCGCAACTTCCACTGAAGTCTCGACAGTGCGCGTAAGGGTGACTGTGGAAGCTCTGGTTCTCTCCTCAAGAGCGGTGGCGCCCATAAGGCAGTTCAAACGGAAGGTCCAAGGTTTTTCAGTAGGCTGCTCCACCTCGAACAGGAACTCTTTGCACTGCTCGCATCTTCCAAAAGGCCTAAGATGCACCACCAGTCCCTGGCATTCGGGACAAACCACTCCAAGGGCCTCTGTCTCTCTGCAAACATAGAGAGCGAAGCGACCCCGAGGCTTCAGTCGGATCCCCGTATCAGTCACAGAAGAAGCAATCAAGGTTACATTCATGGTAGTAGAACTCGGAATCCATGAGGCATTAGACACCATGTTACCCGCTTGCCGATCCATTGCGCACTGTCCCTTTGGCGCCAAAGCCACCACGTGCAACTCTTCACATGGCGAGGCTCCTCCCATTTCTCTGCAATGTTTGCGGGCTTTCTTACTTTGGGCACACCCACGAACTACGCAGCTTGGGCTCTCCTCGTGGCGCAATTACTTTCTTTAAAGATAGCCGACCTCCACAGAGCTTCACAGGGGGAATAAAGTCCAAACTCTGGGGGGGTTTTTCTTCTTTTGGGCTGCAGAAAATCCCAGACTCGAGCCCCCATGTGTAACACACAGACCCCCTCTTTATCTGCCTTATTCTGCTCCTCACAGGAAGAGAGGGCACACCGTGCCACAAGCCCGTACCCTCCTGTAATAATACACGGTTGAGCGGTGTTGTTGGTGGGTCTTCCGCAGCCAAAGCCAAAGAATGGTTCTCACTTCTATGGTTAATAAAGATAAGTCTCTATATCCCCCAGTAACTTCAAGGTCCACACCAGCTGCAACTCCAACGTAGAGTTTATTTTCTTTATAAAACACAGTCTCTGATAGGAAAGGTTGGAGCGAGAACAGGACAGCTTAAAGGTGTGGAGGAGGTCCAGGCACAAACGTAGTACAATTCACTGCTCTGATTCTCAAGCAGACTCAGCCCATCTGGATAGTCTCCCTTGCTTGGGACTAGCAGCCAGAATGGTGCTCTAACCTAACCGCAAAAGTCTCTGCCACAGACTTGGTGAACTTGGTCTCTGCCACAGACCTGGTGAACTTGGTCTCTGCCACAGACCTGGTGAACTTTGGTCTCTGTTCAGGGAGAAGACATCCCTCCAGAGAGTTAACAGGACCCTTCCTTCACTGTGACTTCCGCACCAGTCCTTCGGAACGGTTCCTCCCCCGGCCTCTTCATCTAAGATGCGGGTCCCCTCTCAAGGCGGCACCCTGAGATTCCTCGATCCTGGGAGGGCTCCAGCCGAAGGTGCTGGGCCCAGGCCTTTGCTGCAGCCCCAGGGCTAAAGATGCCTGGGACTAATTCACCGACCTCCGCCCCTGGGCCAAAGGTGCCCAGGGCGGACTGGAACACAACCCCAATCCTGGGGTGGAAACGAGAACCCAAAGAGAACCCCCAGCAGGCAGCGTCTGCCTCTTTTATATCCTCTCCCAGCATGCACAGCAGGTAGACCACACTCACTGCACGGTTGCCGAGAGGGGACACACAAGGGACAGCACTGTACCAGCGGTTCAACCCTGACCAATTATGGCAGCGCCACCTATAGGCCACAGGGAACTGTACACCGATACTCTCCCTGCGGACAAAATGGTTGACAAACCCTGACAATTAGGGTGTTTGAGTATAACTACCACTCAAACACTTCCCCTAAATTTAGCACCCCGCTACACCTATATTGGAGATCTCTGTGTTGATATACCATTGGGGATGCCCTTCAAAGCAACTCATTGTTGTTCATTGCATATAGTGATTTTCTTTACATAGATACACTCACTTACATGTTGATTTTGAATGTTTATCAAGGAACTTTATTTTAGTGGAATTCTACATATAAGATCCACTCACATCTATATTTACTGTCACTGTTTTAATTTGTCACTTGTTTGATATCACTTTACGGTTAAATATCTAGGGCCATCAAAGGGTTAACTGTGTCCCTAGCCAGTGTTTTACTACAGTGAGGGAGGTTCTTTTACTAGGGGAAGTCATGGATCCTAGTCCCTGCTTTGCAGAGACACAGGATCCATGCCTTCCCTCCTGTCAGAACGGCGATCTGCCTTGTTTACATAGGCAGACCGCAGTTCTGTGTCTCTGCAGGATGATCGGCGGGTGCTGGCGGACATTGAGGCTGCAGTACCCAATGATTGGCTCCCGATGTGTAAAAATCACAGCAAGAGCGACCTGCCGGCGGTGCGCATCTGCTCCCGCTACCTGGAAGAGTTGGATCACTTATATATACATGATCCGGCGCACAGCTGCCGCCCAAGTACCAGTAAAACTGCTATAGGCCGGTCAGCAAATGGTTAACTGGGCTGCAATAGCTCTCCGGAACTCTCCAGGTGCGCTCAGGAATCTAATCACCGCCAGGGATCCCCACATTCTCTAGATGTGCTCAGGAATCTAATCACCACCAGGGGTCCCCACACTCTCCAGATACGCTCAGGAATCTAATCACCACCAGGGATCCCCACACTCTCCAGATGCGCTCAGGAATCTAATCACCACCAGGGATACACACACTCTCCAGATGTGCTCAGGAATCTAATCACCACCAGGGATACACACACTCTCCAGATGTGCTCAGGAATCTAATCACCACCAGGGGTCCCCACACTCTCCAGATACGCTCAGGAATCTAATCACCACCAGGGGTCCCCACACTCTCCAGATACGCTCAGGAATCTAATCACCACCAGGGGTCCCCACACTCTCCAGATGTGCTCAGGAATCTAATCACCACCAGGGATACACACACTCTCCAGATGTGCTCAGGAATCTAATCACCACCAGGGATACACACACTCTCCAGATGCGCTCAGGAATCTAATCACCACCAGGGATACACACACTCTCCAGATGCGCTCAGGAATCTAATCACCACCAGGGATACACACACTCTCCAGATGTGCTCAGGAATCTAATCACCACCAGGGGTCCCCACACTCTCCAGATACGCTCAGGAATCTAATCACCACCAGGGGTCCCCACACTCTCCAGATACGCTCAGGAATCTAATCACCACCAGGGATCCCCACACTCTCCAGATGTGCTCAGGAATATAATCACCACCAGGGATCCCCACATTCTCCAGATGCGCTCAGGAATCTAATCAACACCAGGGATCCCCACACTCTCCAGATACGCTCAGGAATCTAATCACCACCAGGGGTCCCCACACTCTCCAGATACGCTCAGGAATCTAATCACCACCAGGGGTCCCCACACTCTCCAGATGTGCTCAGGAATCTAATCACCACCAGGGATACACACACTCTCCAGATGTGCTCAGGAATCTAATCACCACCAGGGATACACACACTCTCCAGATGCGCTCAGGAATCTAATCACCACCAGGGATACACACACTCTCCAGATGCGCTCAGGAATCTAATCACCACCAGGGATACACACACTCTCCAGATGTGCTCAGGAATCTAATCACCACCAGGGGTCCCCACACTCTCCAGATACGCTCAGGAATCTAATCACCACCAGGGGTCCCCACACTCTCCAGATACGCTCAGGAATCGAATCACCACCAGGGATCCCCACACTCTCCAGATGTGCTCAGGAATATAATCACCACCAGGGATCCCCACATTCTCCAGATGCGCTCAGGAATCTAATCAACACCAGGGATCCCCACACTCTCCAGATGCGCTCAGGAATCTAATCACCACCAGGGATCCCCACACTCTTTAGATGTGCTCAGGAATATAATCACCACCAGGGATCCCCACACTCTCCAGATGTGCTCAGGAATATAATCACCACCAGGGATCTCCACATTCTCCAGATGCGCTCAGGAATCTAATCAACACCAGGGATCCCCACACTCTCCAGATGCGCTCAGGAATATAATCACCACCAGGGATCCCCACATTCTCCAGATGCGCTCAGGGATCCCCACACTCTCCAGATGTGCTCAGGAATCTAATCATCACCAGGGATCCCCACATTCTCCAGATGTGCTCAGAGATCGAATCACCACCAGGGATCCCCACACTTTCCAGATGTGCTCAGGAATCGAATCACCTCCAGGGATCCCCACACTCTCCAGAGACACTCAGGAATCTAATCACCACCAGGGATCCCCACACTCTCCAGATTTGCTCAGGAATCAAATCACCTCCAGGGATCCCCACACTCTCCAGATGTGCTCAGGAATCGAATCACCTCCAGGGATCCCCACACTCTCCAGAGACACTCAGGAATCTAATCACCACCAGGGATCCCCACACTCTCCAGATTTGCTCAGGAATCAAATCACCTCCAGGGATCCCCACACTCTCCAGATGTGCTCAGGAATCTAATCAGCACCAGGGATCCCCACATTCTCCAGATGTGCTCAGGAATCTAATCACCACCAGGGATCCCCACACTCTCCAGATTTGCTCAGGAATCAAATCACCTCCAGGGATCCCCACACTCTCCAGATGTGCTCAGGAATCTAATCAGCACCAGGGATCCCCACATTCTCCAGATGTGCTCAGGAATCTAATCACCACAAGGATCTCCACACTCTCCAGATGTGCTGAGGAATCTAATCACCACAAGGATCTCCACACTCTCCAGATGTGCTCAGGAATCGAATCACCTCCAGTAAAATGGTGCTCAAAAAGAATTAAGAATCCTCATTGTGATGTATTTAAAATGTTAGAAAATCCTAAGTAAATATACTCACATCTTCTAGGTGCACAAATCCTGTGCACTGGAACAATTGCCTCTTCAAAGCAGTGTTGCCCCATTAAGGAACAACGGCAGCATGGATTTCACATACAAGTCTGCTTCCTGGTTAACGTGCTCAAGCTACGCAACCCGACATGTTTCACCACACCCACCGCGGCTTCCTCATGGGGAAATGGAAGCCGCGATGGCTGCCAACATTACATAAACTCACAGGAATGTCCGTATTGAATATATTTTTATATGGTTACGATTCCTCATTTTATTAGGGATATATTCTCTGACTCCTAACAGGCTGTTTTTATATTTCAGTTTATTGGTTTACAATAAAAGCACTGAGATTGTTACAATGTGTTCATACTATTATTAATTCTGTTAGTTTGTAACAAACAGAAGTATTTCCTCCTAAAATGTGAATAAGGAATTTATTCATTTTTATTTTTGTATGATCATTAGGGTAAAAAATTTTTTTTTTACTGCAGGATCTTATAGTGCTGTGGCACTCTAAACTGGCTGGTGGTGGCCATTTTTCTTTAGTAACCTCAGAGTTTGTCGTGGTTTTTAGCATATTTTTTAGTATTTTTCACTGCAAAGATTATTTTTGTTTTTGGTACCATTTTTGCTTTTTTTTTATGCTGGTATTTGTAGCCCTTTGCAAGTTCAGCCTGTCAACTTTACAGTTTTAATTGTCCTCTACAGCTGTCAGTTTTTCAATCGCCCCCGCCTGCCTGCTGAAAAGCTGTCTTTTTACCTGTAGTGGGATGACATTGACAAAGAGGCAGAGCCCTGAAACACATACGCCTACCCACTCCACCTCCCGACTTTGGTGGTCTCACATGGTGTGTCAGAGGATACCCCATTCACAGGGACAGAGGCTTGGGGACACTCTGCAAAGCACTTTTTTAAATTGTGCCACACCAAACCGCATAGTATTGTGGTTTGGTGGCCAAACACCCTGCTATTACCAATTAATGGCACCCACGTGCATCTTGCAGGGGTAGCGTAGTTGCAAGGGGTGATGGTAAGGGGCATGGGACATGCCTTTCCTGCACTGTGTTTCAGTGTGAACCAACCCTATGGTATATGGAAGATTGGATCACTAGGGTACATGTAAGGCAGGAAGGAAGGATCACTATGGTACATGTAAGAAAGAAAGGAGTGATCACTATGGTACATGGAAGGCAGGAAGGATCACTATGATACATGGAAGGCAGGAAGGATCACTATGTTACATGGAAGGAAGGATCACTATGGTACATGGAAGAAATAAAGGAGGGATCACTATGGTACATGGAAGGCAGGAAGAATCATTACGGTACATGGAAGGCAGGAAGGATCACTATGGTATATAGAAGGCAGGAATGGTAACTATAGCACATGGAAGGATCACTATGGCACATGAAAGAAAGAAAGGAGTGATCACTATGGTACATGGAAGGCACGGAGGATCACTATGATACATGGAAGGCAGGAAGGATCACTATGGTATATGTAAGGAATGAGGGATCACTATGGTACATAGAAGAAAGAAAGGAGGAATCACTATGGTACATGGAAGGCAGGAAGAATCATTATGGTATGTAGAAGGCAGGAATGATCACTATAGCACATTGAAGGGTACATGTTAGGCAGGAAGGAAGGATCACTATGGCACATGGTAGGTATGTTCATTATGGTACATGGATGGCAGTAAGGAAGGCTCACTATGGCACATGGAAGAAAGAAAGGAGTGATCACTATGGTACATGGAAGGCACGAAGGATCACTATGATACATGGAAGGCAGGAAGGATCACTATGGTACATGGAAGGCAGGAAGGATCACTATGGTACATGGAAGGCATGAAGGATCACTATGGTACATAGAAGAAAGAAAGGAGGAATCACTATGGTACATGGAAGGCAGGAAGAATCATTTATGGTATATAGAATTCAGGAATGATCACTATAGCACATTGAAGGGTACATGTTAGGCAGGAAGGAAGGATCACTATGGCACATGGTAGGTAGGTTCATTATGGTACATGGCTGGCAGTAAGGAAGGCTCACTATGGCACATGGAAGGCAGGAAGGATCACTATGGTACACGAAAGGCAAGAGGGATCACTATGGTACATGAAAGGCAGGAAGGATCACTATGGTACATGGAAGGATCTCTATGGTACATGGAAGGCAGGAAGGATCAATCACTAAGAAGAGGTAGATGGGTGAGTTCAGTCACAGACTGTGTTTACTCACTCGAGGCTGGCTGGTCTTCAGAGGCTCAGGCAGTGACATCATGTGTACTGCTTCAAAATTTACCATTTATTTGGAAAGTTTGGAGACCCCTGATAGAGAAACCTTGCCTGTTAGATGCTTGGTGTTGGTAGTAAGACCAACCAAAATGAAAAGTATTCACCAACGATGGGGCACTACTCTTTCCATTAATGTCAATGATAGGACACTATTCCATCCCATAACACCAATTATGGGTCACTATTCCTCCCTCTGACAGCAAAGATGGGGCACTATTCCTCCCACTGACACCAATGAGGGGCACTATTCCTCCCACTTACAATCAATGATGGAGCACTATTCCTCCCAGTGACAACAACGATGGGGCACTATTCCTCCCAGTGACAACAACGATGGGCCACTATTCCTCCCAGTGGCACCAACGATGGGCCACTATTCCTCCCAGTGGCACCAACGATGGGCCACTATTCCTCCCAGTGGCACCAACGATGGGGCACTATTCTTCCCAGTGGCACCAATGATGGGGCACTATTCCTCCCACTGATACCAACGATGGTGCACTATTCCTCCCACTGACATCAATGAGGGGCACCCTTCCTCCCAATAATACCAGTAATATTACTCGTTCTACTGACCACAGGCACTATGCAATTGAGCATAACGTTTTTACTTTCACCGATAGGCCTGGAACTTTTTCTATCCCTACTGGCCACAACCCAGCCTCCTAAAGTCTGAAGGACAGTAAACTGGCACTTTGTTTGGAAAGTTTGGAGACCCCTGCTATAGATCATAGAACCTTGCCTGTTAGATGCTTGGTGTTGGTAGAAAAACACTCTTAGGCCCCTTTCACACTCGATTTTACCGCAATATCGCAGCCGCGATTCGGGACCGCGATTTTAAGGAATGCCTGTGTAAGTGGCATCAAAATCAGACCAAAGTAGTGCAGGGACTACTTTGAAGTCAGAACAACTTGAAGTCGTACTAATATGAATGGTTGTCAATGGAAATCATGAAAAAACGACTTGTCATGCTACTTTGCCATCACAAATCGTGGGACAAGTCGTATAAGTGTGAAAGGGGCCTAAGCCCAACCAAAAATAATTCAGATGAAGCAGTTATTCTTTCTTACGCATTTATTGATTTGGTCCATCAAAGAGTTTTATTTCCATAGTCATGTGCATATATCACACAGGAACTTTGTACATTCGATGCTTGGTGCTTGTCCAAAAATGATCTGAGGCCAATTAAACAGAAAATCATTGGGATATGATGTTTACGAAAATGAGGATTTTAATATAGTGAGATATTATCTCAAAGCTTTTCCATCATGTCGGGGGATGTCATCGATGGTTGGGGATGTCATACTGGTAGGCCAAGATTTTAAAATCAAAAAATTTCAACATGAACTCTGGAGTAATGGAGTCCATTTGTCTGAAGCCCATCTTTTCATACATCTTCCAGGCACTGATCTGGGATAAAGTGGTTGTTAACACCACCGCCTCGCAACCTCTCCCCCGGGCGAAATCGATCACCGTTTTACACAATGCCTTGGCAATGCCTTTACCGCGGTGGTTTTTAGATACCGAAAGACGTTTCAGTTCTATGTGTTTTTCTCCACCGGGTTCCGAAGATGGAAGGGCGGCCACCATTCCCAACAACTCTCCTCCTGACTCCGCCACCCAGAAGCCATAACCATCTCGCTCCAAGTAGTACTTCCGGATGTTCAGCATGTCGTCCGAGAGGGAAAACCGGACGTACGACGTATGCAAATACCGGGATCCGAACTGTAATCCGGCCACTGCTAAGGCCATGGCAAGGACAGAATTGCCAATGGACACCATGTGTAACGCAGGAAGGAGGAACAGAGCGGACAACAGAAGCCAGATGTGTGGTAGCTGTAAGGTGTGTCTAAAGGCTCTGCCGCTGTTCTCTATAGTGCCACTAGAAAACAAATTTCGGGCCACGTCATAGTCAGAATCTCGGTATGTTCGGATAATGAAAGGAGACATAGCAACGTTCTGTAAAGAAATGAACATACAACTGGTCAATATCTGTTACTGAAAACTGAAGAAGTAATTTAAGCATGAAAAGTGAGATGCAACTTGTTAGCGGTTGTTCGTTTGTTGAAGATCTGTCTGATGTGAAGGGATGGTAAAACATTAAAGTGAAACTAAAGGTTCCCTTTTTTTTTTTTTTTTTTAAATAACAAACATGTCATACTTACCTCCACTGTGCAGTTCGTTTTGCACAGAGTGGCCCTGTTCCTCCTGTTCTGGGGTCCCACGGTGGCTCTCGCGGCTCCTCCCCATAATAGATAACCCCCCTGGGAAGCTCTCTACTTGTGGGCGCGCTCCCGTGTCATACACTCGGCGTCCATAGCTGCCAAGTGTATGACTCGCCCCCCCCTCCCCGGCTCCTGCGTCATTGGATTTGATTGACAGCAGCGGGAGCCAATGGCTGTGCTGCTATCAATCTATCCAATGAAGAGCCGAGAAGCCGTGGAGAGAGCGACGTGGGATCGGTCCTACGGAAATTTGGGGCTCAGGTAAGTAAAACGGCGGGGGCGGACACTGCAAGGTGTTTTTCACCTTAATGCATAAGATGCATTAACCACTTAAGCCCCGGACCATTTGGTAGCTAAAGGACCAGAGGTGAATTCAGAATTTTGCACTGCGCTGCTTTAACTGTAAATTGTGCGGACATGCAATGTTGTACCCAAACGAAATTTGCGTCCTTTTCTTCCCACAAATAGAGCTTTCTTTTAATGGTATTTGATTGCCTCTGCGATTTTTATTTTTTGCGATATAAACGGAAAAAGAACGAAAATTTGGAAAAAAAATGATATTTTCTACTTTTTGTTATAAGAAAAATTGAATAAACTCAATTGTAGTCATACATTTAGGCCAAAATGTATTCAGCCACATGTCTTTAGTGAAAAAAATGTCAATAAGCGTATATTTATTGGTTTGCGCAAAAGTTATAGAGTTTACAAACTAGGGTACATTTTCTGGAATATACACAGCTTTTAATTTATGACTGCCTATCTCATTTCTTGAGGTGCTAAAATGGCAGGGCAGTACAAAACCCCCCCAAATGACCCCATTTTGGAAAGTAGACACCCCAAGGAAATTGCTGAGAGGCATGTTGAGCCCATTGAATATTTTTTTTTTGTCCCAAGTGATTGAATAATGACAAAAAAAAATTACAAAAAGTTGTCACTAAATGATATATTGCTCACACATGCCATGGTTATATGTGGAATTGCACCCCAAAATACATTCTGCTGCTTCTCCTGAGTACGGGGATACCACATGTGTGGGACTTTTTAGGAGCCTAGCCACGTACGGGACCCCGGAAACCAAGCACCGCCTTCAGGATTTCTAAGGGCGCAAATTTTTGATTTCACTCCTCACTACCTATCACAGTTTCGAAGGCCATAAAATGCCAAAATAGCACAAAACCCCCCCAAATTACCCCATTTTAGAAAGTAGACACCCCAAGCTATTTACTGAGAGGCATGTTCAGTCCATGGAATATTTTATATTTTGCCACAAGTTGCGGGAATATGACAAACTTTATTTTTTTTGCACAAAGTTGTCACTAAATGATATATTGCTCACACATGCCATGGGCATATGTGAAATTACACCCCAAAATACATTCTGCTGCTTCTCCTAAATACGGGGATACCACATGTGTGGGACTTTTTGGGAGCCTAGTCGCATACGGGACCCCAAAAACCAAGCACCGCCTTCAAGGTTTCTAAGGGCATACATTTTTGATTTCACTCCTCACTACCTATCACTACCTATCACAGTTTTGAAGGCCATAAAATGCCAAGATGGCACAAAACCCCCCCAAATGACCCCATTTTGGAAAGTAGACACCCCAAGCTATTTGCTGAGAGGCATGTTGAGCCCATTGAATATTTTTTTTTTTTGTCCCAAATGATTGAATAATGACAAAAAGAAAAAAAAAAAAGAAAAAAAATGTACAAAAAGTTGTCACTAAATGATATATTGCTCACACATGCCATGGTTATATGTGGAATTGCACCCCAAAATACATTCTGCTGCTTCTCCTGAGTACGGGGGTACCACATGTGTGAGACTAGCCGGGTACGGGGCCCCAAAAACCAAGCACCGCCTTCAGGATTTCTAAGGGCGTAAATTTTTGATTTCACTCCTCACTACCTATCACAGTTTCGAAGGCCATAAAATGCCAAAATAGCACAAAAGGTTATGCCGCGTACACACGGTCAAACTTTTCCACGGGCAAGCCTCCGTCGGAATTTCGACCGTATATACGCGGCATTAGGAGCAAAATCGCTCCTCCGCCCCTGCTGCCCCCATGCTTCGGCATATATGCTCTTTTTTTTAACTGTGGTGGTGAAATCACCTCCTACAGCACTGGAGTCACGGCTTTATGTATCGTGGGAGCAAACGCTGTTGCTGTCAAGATAAATAATTCCGCGCTGCAGTTGAATGGCGCACCTGAAAACAAAAAATTACATACCTGAAAAGCAAGCATGATAAAACATTGCAGAATGGAATACAGTAAAAAAAGAGCAGAACAATAGAGAGAAAATAGAGAGAGAGAGAACAATAAAACGACAACTATTTTTTTTTTTTTTTTTTTGTGTTTTTGTTTTTTACGTTTTTTTTTTTCTTTTTTACACTTTTTTTTTTAAACTTTAACAACTGTAATGGTTCGGGTCTCTCAAAATGTAATGGCATCTTGGGAGACCCTGTGTAAGTGTGTCCTAGTCTGTGAAATGCTGTACCCTACGCTAAAACTTCACTTTTGAGTGGTAGCGTTCAAAACATTCACCAAGGCAAAGACCAGGTTTGTCAGGACAGAGTGGACAATAATAACGGGTGTCACGCCTAAATCCGCGCTTGCTACAGACACGACATCTTTTTTGAGGGGCTCGTTGGGTAGGGGTACTCGGGAGGGCATACGGATAATGCCTCTCATGCAGCCGGCTTACTGCATTTGGTTGGGGATGGTGAGGTGCAGAACCGCCTGGATACAGGAGTTCTGTGACTATCTCATTCTGGAATTTTAGAAGAGATAACGTCCCGCCTGAAGCTCTGTATAGCACATGAGCGTTCAGCAAAGCCAATTGAAATAAGGATAGAGACACTTTTTTGTACCAGCGTCTCGCCTTACGGTCAATTAGATACGGCGCCATCAACTGGTCGTTGAGGTCCACCCCTCCCATATTTTTGTTATATTCGTGGACACAGAGGGGTTTCTCTACAACACCAGTCGCCGTACGAATTTGGACTGTCGTGTCTGCATGAAGGGAGGTAAGAAGGAAAACATTCTTATTGTCCCTCCACTTCATAGCGAGCAAGTTATTACACTTCAAGCAGGCTCTCTCCCCCAGCCTAAGACGGGCATCTACAAGCCGCTGGGGAAAGCCCCGGCGATTAGGTCGCACGGTGCCACATGCTCCAATCTGATGATCAAACAAGTGACTAAACAGTGGCACGCTCGTGTAATAATTGTCCACATACAAGTGGTACCCCTTTCCGAATAAGGGTGACACCAATTTCCACACTATCTTGCCAGCGCTCCCTATGTAATCCGGGCAGTTGACCGGCTCATCCTGACTATCTTTTTCCTCATAAACCATAAAGCTCCATACATAGCCTGTTGCCCTGTCACAGAACTTATAGAGCTTGACCCCGTATCTGGCATGCTTGCTGGGAAGGTACTGCTTGAAAGCCAAGCGGCCAGAAAATTTATTCAGGGACTCATCAACGCAGACAGCTTGATCGGGAATAAACAAGGCTGCAAAACGTTCGTTGAAGTGGTTTATGAGGGGCCGAATTTTATAGAGCCGGTCGTATTCAGGGTCCCCACGTGGACGACAAAGTTCATTGTCGTTGAAATGCATGAACCGCAAAATCTGCTTGTATCGTTTCCTGGGCATGGAGGCAGAGAACACGGGCATGTGGTCAATTGGGTGCGTGGACCAATAAGCACGCAATGACGGGAATTTATGTGTGCCCATGTTGAGGGAAAGGCCCAGAAAGGTCTTAAATTCGGAAACCGTAATTGGTTTCCAATCTTTGGCAATGGAAGGCAACTGGGGATTAGCGGCGATGAATTGACCAGCATATAAATTACTCTGGTCCACAATAGATCTATAGAGATCTTCCGTGAAAAACAGCGAATAAAAATCGATTGGCATAAAATCAGCTGTTTCCACCTGAATACCGGGTTGGGCAGTGAATGGGGGAAGTACGGGTTCTGCAGAAGTGGTGGGGACCCAATCAGGATAGGCAAATTCTGCAGGAAGGGCACTATGGGCACGACGGGCCTGCCTTTGTCTTCTTGGTGGGTAGCGGGACACTACTTGTGCTTGCCACCTCGCCAGCTTGAACTGCACTTATGGGACTCGCCACGTCACCACGTGATACTGCAGTGCTGGATGTACGCCCAGCCTGTACTAGGCCGCTGGTGCTTGCCAATTCACCAGAAGGAATAGCGGCACTAGTACTACTCTGCTCCATGATACGAGAGCCCTGCGGTTCTTGCTCCTCAACAACCTCAGAAGATCGGGATCGGGTACGCCTGACCTTAGCAGGGACCTCAACTTCGTCGTCAGAGCTATCTGACGTGGGGCCGCTGACGTCACTGTCTTCTACGGGAAGATATTCTGAGCCTGAATCTGACAGATACGTGACCTCCTCTTCACTATCTGTCATGCTCAGAATCTCGTTGGCCTCTTTACTAGTGTACCTTCGACTTGCCATTTTGGGCTCTAAATTTAGGGGTACACTAGTAAGATTCACAGGAAAAAAAGCACCTGACTGTCGTCAGCAAATATATCAAACGCTACAAAAAAAACTGTTAGCGGTCGCAGGGATCAGGACTGTCTCTGCGAACGCTGCAGTTATGTGTGTTGTGTTTGGTAAGTGACAGTGATCAATCGATACTGCACTTGGGTGGGCTGGGCTGGGCTGGGCGGAGGGGCTAAACGCAGGTGCTAGCAGGTATCAGGGCTGATCCCGCTAACACTGTGTTTTTGGGAACCCTAAACCGCTGGGGACGCAAGTATAGATCTGATCAGATACTATACCACTAAGGGAGGTGTATGCTTTGCGCGTGGGTGTTAGCGTTACTGGCACTAACCTAACGCTGCCTGGGGCGACGCAGACCCTCTCTGGCGCTAAAACCTAATTGATCTCACCCGCCGGGCGATCAGGGGGTTAAACCTTTATTGGGTTATATACGGCGGGTGCCCTGATGCTATAAAAAGCAAACTAACCAACCAGCGTCACCCGTAACCTTTATATGGTGATCACTGGTGAAAGGGTTAACTAGGGGCAATCAGGGGGTTAAAACCTTTATTAGGTTAAATATGGGGGAACCCGACGCTATATAAAAACCTGACGGGTTACCTAAATAACTAACTGGGTAACCAGTGTCACCAGTGACGCTTATACGGTGATCACTGGTGAAAGGGTTAACTCTAGGGGCAATCAGGGGGTTAAAATAATATATGGGGGTACATGACGCTCTAAAAACCTGCGGCGAAACTAAAAATAAATAACTGGCTAACTAGGGCACCACCGGCACTAAATACAGCGATCGAAAATACGATTGCTTAGTGACGCTGGCGTTAGGGGGTGAAAGGGTTACCTGGGGGGCGATCAAGGGGTTAAACCTTTATTAGGGGGGGTTAGGGGGCTACCCTGGACCTAAAGGGGCCTAATCCTAACTGCCCTGCAACTTTTTACTATCACAGATGACACTAAATGCAGTGATCAGTAAAATAAATGATCACTGCAATCAGTGACACTGTGATTGGGGGCTGGGGGGTGACCTGGGGGGTGACTGGGGGGTGAAATGTGTGCCTATGTGTACCTAAGTGTCAGTGGACTGTTGGTGCACTAACCTGCTTCCTCTCTCCTCGGCGCCGGAATCGAAAAGACCGCCGCGAGGGAGATGACATCACTTCCTCCTGCCTGTGTTTACATCACATGGCGGAGGAAGCATTTTCATTCGCCGGGAGCGATCGCGAGGGGGTGGCCGAAATCGAATGGTCACCCCCTCATCTCTGATCGCTCCCCAACGATAAACGGCCGCTCACTGTATAGGAGGGGGGTCCGATCGGACCCCCCAACTGTACAAAGGCGATCACGTATGCTCTACGTGATTGTGCCTGTCGGTGCCATTCTGCCGACGTATATATACAGTGAGCGGTCGTTAAGTGGTTAAGGTGAAATAACACGAACCTTTACAACCCCTTTAAACAATATGACTTTTTTTATATTAACCAGACCTAACATTACATGGGACAGTCTGTTTAGAAATTGGTCAAAGAAACAGAAATCCGTTTACTGTTAAGTTTGTTTGAGGATGCTCCTCAAACAAATGCTGTTGAATACAATGGGGACGTAGATACCATTGTTCTATTTAGCTGACCGTTTGAGTAGTCTATTGTCTCTATAGCTTTTTTGGGGATTTTATGTGATAGACCAACACAAAGTGGCACATAATTGTGAAGTAGAAGGAAAATGATAAAATGTTTTTCAACATCATTTAACCACTTTAGCTCCGGAAGGTTTTACCCCCTTAACCCCCTTGGCGGTATTCCCGAGTCGGGCTCGGGGTGAGTGTTTAATGCTAAGAGCGGTAATACCCCGAGCCAGACTCGGGCTGCATCGCAGTATCCAGGGAAAGTTACTTACCTTGTTCCTTGGATCCTGCGATTTCCCCCACTGCAGTGTGTATGAGCCGTGTCTCGCTTGATCCACACTGCCGAGTGCCGAGCTCCGGAACGACATTGCGGCGCACGGGGGCGGAGTTCGGCGCCAAATTCAAAAAGTGAAAAAACGCAATACACGTACAGTATACTGTAATCTTACAGATTACAGTACTGTATTAAAAAAATTACACATCCCCTTTGTCCCTAGTGGTCTGTCCAGTGTCCTGCATGCACTTTTATATAATAAAAACTGTTCTTTCTGCCTGGAAACTGGAGATTGTCCATAGCAACCAAAAAGTGTCCCTTTATGTCAAAAGTGGTTTTAGAAAACAGCGATAATAAATTAGAATCACTCGCAGAATTGAGCGATAGCGATTTGTGGGGAAATTCGTCATCAAACACTAAATCTAATATATAAACTGCGCTATGATAGGGGGTAAAGGCAGCAACTCAAATGAGATACACACATTAGAGAATTTCTAAGGAAAGAAGGAGCTGCGCCAATTAAAAAAAGGGAGGGGGGGGAGTTGTTATAGTAATAACAGTCCTTAAAATGACATAATCTAGTGACTACTGACGGTAGATCACACGGATTTGACCCATATGATAGCTAGCCAATATGAACAGTCCACAATTAAAAGTACCGTATATACTCGAGTATAAGCCGGCCCGAATATACGCAGAGGCACCTAATTTTACCACAAAAAACTGGGAAAACGTATTGACTCGAGTATAAGCCTAGGGTGTCCATGTGCATGCCTCACTGTGCCTCACTTTACCTCACTGTGTCCATGTACATGCCTCACTGTGCCCATGCCTCACTGTGCGCATGCCTCACTGTGCGCATGCCTCACTGTGTCCATGACTAGACTGACGTTTAACATGGGAGTCTATAGAAGGGGTGCCCAGCTTTGAAAAATCGGCCATAGGTCCCCCGGACAACAGACTTTGCACACTTGTAGAGGAGAAATGGGTCTATATGTGTGCCAACCTCCGGGTCCAGGGGACCTACGACCGGCTGGTACCGAGTCCCCAAATGAATGGGAGAAATTACCATTTAACATTGGAGTCTATGGAAGGGGTGCCCGGCTTTGAAAATATGATGCTCCCTGGCCGTAGATCCTCCGGACAACAAACTTTGCACGCTTGTAGAGGAAGAGTGGGGCTACATGTGTGCCAAGTTTGGCCGGTACCGGGTCCCCAAAGTCTGGAAGATCAGGCTCAAAAGTGTGACTCAAGTATAAGCCAAGAGGGGCATTTTCAGCACAAAAAATTGTGCTGAAAAACTCGGCTTATACTCGAGTATATACGGTACTTTTCATTTGGGTACAATGTTGCACAACCGCGCAATTGTCATTCAAAGTGTGAGAGCGCCAAGTTTGGGGTCCAGGGAACCTACGGCCGGCCGGTACCGGGTCCCCAAATTCCAGGAGATCAGGCACAAAAAGGTGACTCGAGTATAAGCCGAGGGGGGCATTTTCAGCACAAAAAAATGTGCTGAAAAACTCGGCTTATACTCGAGTATATACGGTAGATCCAAGGAAAACAGTGCAAAGCTTGTATATCATCAACAGTGCTTGATAAGATGACACCACCGTGCTTGACGATAACTTTAGAGTCCCCACCACCGCAAAACAAATGGCTGCTTACCAGACAGCAAGCAAAGATATGCAGTCGGCTGTGACCCAGCCGCGGGCCTTTAGCTTGCAGGTAGATAGATACCAAGACACAGGTCAGGCACAGGTATATCCAGAATACATTCACTCCCTGGCTAATCGTCTCCACTCCAGTGTGGAGGATCACATGGGAAGGAGAAGAAAGGACCAATAGGGTGATAACGTCTTAAAATGTTTATTCTAAAAAAAAAGTAATGTACTTACAAAATAGAAGCTTTATAGTGCATAAAAAGTTAGCCGGCCGGCAGAGTACAGAGGCCCTTCCTCATGTGCGAAGTGGTGACGTCACTGCGTGCGCCCCGGGCACAGCGACAATTCTGCAACTGAGCAAATTTCAGTGTTTTTGATTTGATTACATTATTGAATAATTTTTATTATAATTACATTACTATTTGTTATAATTATTTATAGTTATTTATTATATTATAATTTAGGATTTTGTGTTTCAAACTTTATCATACCCGGGATGTCTACTAGACTCTTGTTTGGTCAGGTTTAAGTGAGTTATTACTAAGAATCGCAGGCCTACAATACATAACACCAAATTTCCATGCAAAATAAATGTACCGCTTTTGGTACAAAATTCCAGACAGAATCATACCGCCAGGGAGGTTAATGACCAGAGCACTTTTTACAATTTGGCACTGCGCTGCTTTAACTGACAATTGCGCGGTCATGCAACGCTGTACCTGAATGAAATTTACGTCCTTCCCCCCCCCCCCCCCCCACAAATAGAGCTTTTATTTGGTGGTATTTGATCACCTCTGGGATTTTAATTTTTTGTGATATAAAATGAAAAAAGATTTAAAATTTAGAAAAAAAAAATATATTTTTTACTTTTTGTTATAAAAAAAAAAAATTCCAATAAACTCAATTTTAGTCATACATTTAGAGAATAGAAAAAAAAAGCCCTAAAGCCGCGTACACACGATCGGTTTTACCGATGAATTCAGTCCGATGGACTTTTTTCATCGGACAAACCGATCGTGTATGGGCCCCATCGGTCTTTTCCCCATCGGTGATTAAAAATAGAACATGTTTTAAATTTATCCGATGGTAAAATAAAAAACGATAGCAAATTACTATCGTCTGTGTGGAACTCCATCGGAGAAAAAACCCACGCATGCTCAGAATCAAGTCGACGCATGCTCAGAAACATTGAACTTCATTTTTCTCGGCTCGTCTGAGTGTTTTACGTCACGGCGTTTGGGACGGTCGGATTTTTGACTGATGGTGTGTAGGCAAGACTGATGGAAGTCAGATTCATCGGAAATCCGATGGAAAAATCCATCGGATTTTATTCCATCGGAAATCCGATCGTGTGTACGGGGCTTAAGGCTAACGCTGCGCTGTATAACGATTAACAATTAGTAATATGAAGTGATAAATTCATGGGAAAAAAAAGCAGCTAGCACCTAAGTTTGGTACAAAAACTTAAATACAGATAAAAATTCAGAAAAGTGCAGCGCAAAAGTGATAAAGTGAATTAACACATAATGAACAACTGAATGATGATATAAGTGAAATATATGACCCTGGGTTAGAATATGAATAAACACAGTGATCAGCGAGTATATAAACAAATGAAGTGATGGTAAAGCCGATCATACACGGTTCAAGTTTCGAAATAATTTTCTTTTGAAAATCGTATCGAAGAATTTTCGTACGAATTTCATACCGTTAGTGGGGCTGCAGCAACAGCCGATTTTGCGGCAATCAAGTTTGAGGAATCGGACATGTTGAAAATTTTTTGAAAAACTAACGATTTTCTAATTAATGATGGGAGAATCGTGGCGAGAAATGTAATAGAAAAAAAAAATGTGCATGTGCAAGAAAAGAAAATTCCCAGAGAGAAAAGAATATTCCCGGAGAGAAAAGAATATTCCCAGGCCGAATTTCGAAAATCAATGGTGGCATCATCGGATCACAAAAAAAAACGAACTTTCTGGTTTTGAAAAGAAAATTAGTTTGAAATTCGACCGTGTATGGCCTGCTTAAGTTGTAAAACACTTGAAAAAATAAAATTTCAAAAAAATAAAACAAGTGTTGTGAAGAAAAAACGAAAGCAGATTCAATTAAGAAAAGTCCATATTAAAGGTTGTTATTCCAAAATCGAGGTGATTCCAAAGAAACAATGAGTGACACCAGAGGCGTAGCGTGGGGGGGGGGGGCCGCGGCACCGGGCGCAACATTGGGGGGGGGGCGCGAAATCCCGCACCAGTGTGTCACTTTTCTTAACTCCGTGAAATTCCATCTACTGTGACTCGGCCATGTTGCGGCAGCTGGCGCCCAGTGATTGGGCGAATGTAGTCATGTGCTGCGGCGGGGCTGGCCAGTCCTGGAATGTGCGAAGGCTCCCCCTGGAGGAGTCCCGCCCGCGCTTCTGTTAGCTGCCGACATCTTCTCCGCCCTTCCTCCTGACCGTGCCGGATCTGGCAGTGGACTTCATCTGGGACTGGGAACTCGGCACTGTGGCATACCCGCGATCTCGATCTAGACTGCAAAAAAGGAGGTGAGTGACCGAGTCTGTGAGGGAGGCAGGGAGCCATCTCAGATGGGACTCGGAATAGCCGTGGGTCAGCAGCAGTTAGTTAGGCCGGAGTCAAGCCACCACCATGCCACGTGTGAGCAGCATTGCCATTGCCAGCCCACACGCAGCATGCCTGTGGGGCTAAGTACAGACACATGCCTGATGCAAAAAGCCCCCTCCAAGCCCCCCCCCCTGCAGGAATCGGATTAATAATTTACTGAGCTCAGCTTCATGATGTATCCCCTCAGGGCTTTCAGCATGTAAGGTGTTAAATGATTAATCCTGCTGCTATATAATGTATCCCCTCAAGCTTTCAGCATGTAAGGGGTTAAGTGATGAGGTATTTGGCATGCCGAATGCCCTGAGGGGATGCAGTACATAGCAGGATTAATAATTTAACCCCTTACATGCTGAATGCCCTAAGGGGATACATTACATATGTAGCGGGCATACACTTTTCTAGTGTATTTAAAACTGGCAGAGACACCAGTAATGTGCAGTTCCCTGCAGCCCAGCAGGTGGCGCTGTCGCCTTGGGCTGGGGTTGAACCATTGCTGTGTGCCGTACCCCCTTTTTGTCCTCCCTCGACAGCGGTATGGTGGGGCGGGGAACCCGCCGTGCTTGCTGGGAGAGGGTATAAAGGGGCCGGCCATCTTTGTCACGGGGTCGAGTCCCAGGCACCTTCAGCCTGAGGGCGGTGGTCGGATGGTGGTCCTATGCCGCCTAGGCCTAGGGGACGTTCGGAGGTCGTGTTCCATCCCAGGCCCCTTTAGCCTGGGGTGAGGTACTCAGATGGAGGTCTGGAGCTCAGTGCCCACCACTGAGTTCCGCGAGGGAAGGAGATCCTAGGGGACCCCGGGAGTGGGTACCCGAATCCAGAGGCGTAATGGACCGGTAGGGGTACTTGCTTGAAGACCCGGTGCAGCATATTGCCAGTGACAGGTGAGCCTCCACCGGAGACCGCCTGGAAGGAAATTCCCCCCTCGCTCGGAGACCGCAACCCACTTTCAGGAAGGAAAGTGGAGAGTTCATTGTGTCTGGGCCTACTCGTATCCACACCCCTCTGTCTGTTCTACTCATTGAGGGAGTCCAACTGTCTGTGTATTACTCTGTTACCGGAAGAATAAAGGAGTGTTGGATTTTATTGGTGTGGGGCTCATTTTCTGGCAGACATTGTTCAAGGAAACCATCAGGAGGAGGCTCCAGGTGCCGAACACCGACCCGTAGGTAAAACAGGAACTTTGCTCACACCACACAACTATCTGCGGCGAAGGCTTGGCGTGGTGACCCCGCTCTCTCTCCTCTAAGGTACCCCCTAGACAAGAGACAGACGAGCTGAAAGTAGAGTGAGAGGGAGGAGGCCGCTACACATACATACCTCTCAACATTGAGCTGCGGGACACTTGGGGAGCAGGGCAGGTTGAGAAGCGGGGGGGTGCTATCGCGGTTACGCCATAAAAGTGTATTGAGTAGTGGTCTGTGTATTGTGTAGTGTATAGTGTATTGTGTGTAGTGTATTGGTCTGTGGGTAGAGTATTGTGTAGCGGTTAGTATGTAGTGTATTGAGTAGTGGTCTGTGTATATTGTGTAGTGTATAGTGTATTGTGTGTCTACACTATACACAGACCACTACTCAATACACTACATACTGACCGCTACACAATACTCTACCCACAGACCAATACACAATACACTACACACAATACACAGACCACTACTCAATACACTACACACAATACACTATACAATACACAGACCACTACTCAATACACTATATACTGACCACTACACAATACTCTACCCACAGACCAATACATAATACACTATACGCTACACACTACACTACAGTGTATTGTGTATTGTGTATTGGTCTGTGGGTAGAGTATTGTGTAGCGGTCAGTATGTAGTGGTCTGTGGGTAGTGTATAGTGTATTGTGTAGTGGTCAGTATAGCAATCAGGTAGGTTAGTGTGGTGTGTAGTGGTCAGTGTGGTGTGTAGTGTAGTGGTCAGTGTGTAGTTTAGTGGTCGATGTAGGAATCAGGTAGGTTAGTGTAAGGGTCAGTATAAGAATGAGATAGGTCAGTGTGGTGTGTAGCGGTCAGTGTATTGTAAAGTGTAGTGGTCAGAATAGGAATGAGGTAGGTCAGTTTGGTGTGGTGTGATTTGTAGTGTAGTGGTCAGTGTATTGTGTGGTGGTCAGTATAGGAATCAGGTAGGTTGGTGTGGTGTGTAGTGGTCAGTATAGGAATCAGGTAGATTAGTGTGTAGTGTAGTGGTCGATGTAGGAATCAGGTAGGTTAGCGTAAGGGTCAGTATAGGAATGAGATAGGTCAGTGTATTGTGTAGTGGTCAGTATAGGAATCAGGTAGGTTAGTGTGGTGTGTATAATGTAGTGGTCAGTGAATAGTGTATTGTGTATTGGTCAGTGTGTAGTGTAGTGGTCGATGTAGGAATCCGGTAGGTTGGTGTGGAGTGTAGTGGTCAGTGTAGGAATCAGGTAGGTTAGTGTAAGGGTCAGTATAGGAATGAGATAGGTCAGTTTATTGTGTAGTGGTCCGTATAGGAATCAGGTAGGTTAGTGTGGTGTGTATAATGTAGTGGTCAGTGAATAGTGTATTGTCTAGTGGTCAGTGTGTAGTGTAGTGTAGTGGTCAGTGTGTAGTGTAGTGGTCAATGTAGGAATCAGGTAGGTTAGTGTAAGGGTCAGTATAGGAATGAGATAGGTCAGTTTATTGTGTAGTGGTCAGTATAGGAATCAGGTAGGTTAGTGTGGTTTGTATAGTGTAGTGGTCAGTTAATAGTGTATTGGTCAGTGTGTAGTGTAGTGGTCGATGTAGAAATTCAGTAGGTTGGTGTGGTGTGTAGTGGTCTGTGTAGGAATCAGGTAGGTCAGTACTATTGTAGGAAGGGAAGGGACTCAGGGAGTGGGAAAAGTCTGCATGTTAGGGGGCGCAAGTTACTTGCCTTGCCGCGGGCGCTGACAACCCGAGCTACGCCACGGAGTGACACCAATCTTCCCAGAAAGAAAACGTGTCTTCAAACACCCAATAGTTTAGTAGCCTGCTTACCAAAAAGCCGTGACTGCAGATAGCAGTCTCACCAAGCTCAGGGACGTAGGTCTCCCCAGAACCAAACCAGGTCAGCCGCTAGTAATCCGAGGGTTGCTCAGAAATAAAAAACAGAAACTGGAGGAGATCACGAGATGCCAGCTCCTGTTAAATCATCTACACAAGTTAATCCCAAGCTATCAAGGACAGATCGCAGCGATCGCCTGGACTCATCATCACTATTATCTGAGCAGAGAAAACTTTCACCTCTTCCCAACTAGAGGAACAAGCTGAGCAATTCATTCATGGGAACCCCCCGGGCTAGCACACTTCTCATAGTCGAGGGGCAGCCTCGTCTGTTTTCTTTTTTGAAATTTTCTTTTTTATTTTTTTGAGGGTTTTTTAAACAACTTACCATCTCTTCATTTGTTTATATACTCGCTGATCACTGTGTTCATTCATATTCCAACCCAGGGTCATATATTTCACTTGTATCATCATTCATTTGTTCATTATGTGTTCATTCACTTTATCGCTTTAGCGCTGCACTTTTCTGAATTTGTACCTGTATTTAAGTTTTTGTACCAAACTTAGGCGCTAGCTGCTTTTTTTTTCCACAAATTTATCACTTCATATTACTAATTGTTAATCATTATACAGCGCAGCGTTAGCCTTAGGGCTTCTTTTTTTCTATTCTCTAAATGTAGGACTAAAATTGAGTTTATTGGAATTTTTTTTTGTTTTTTTTTTTAGAACAAAAAGTAAAAAATATATATATATTTTTTTCGAAATTTTCAATCTTTTTTCATTTATATCCCAAAAAAATAAAACCCCAGGAGGTGACCAAATACCACCAAAAGAAAGCTATATTTGTGGGGGGGGGGGGGGGGGAAGGACGTAAATTTCATTCGGGTACAGCATTGCATGACCGCGCAATTGTCAGTTAAAGCAGAGCAGTGGCAAATTGTAAAAAGTGCTCTGGTCATTAACCTCCCTGGCGGTATGATTCTGTCTGCAATTATGTACCAAAAGCGGTACAATTATTTTGCATGGAAATTTGGAGTTTTATATTGTAGGCCTGCGATTCTTAGTAATTACTCACTTAAACCTGGCTGTGTGCAGCCTGGAGGACACATCCACACCCATCTCTCTGGCAAACAAACTTTCTTTCTACCTGGGAAGTCTGATGTATCCAGATTTTGGACTCAGCTTTAAACTCACTTTGGCTTTAAACAGTAATTAAGCATTATTTTTGGCTATCACCATAAAACACAAAGATTTCCCATGACATCCATCTACTGATACATACAACCGGTGTCTACCGTATCTAGGAATACTCTAAGATACCTTCCCACATTGAGAGGGGTCCACCATCCACCTGACTCCCCTATACACCAATATCTACTTGCCAATTATCCATGAGATGTCCCTGGATGTGTCCTCCTAGGAGATTGCCTACACCTCCTGGGGTTCTGTGTCTATGATAGGGATATTAACCCCATACGACACACCCGGAAAAAGTGATCCGCACGCTGGTCTTTTTATCTGGCCAAGCACCCTTGTCACATGACAACATACTTTCCATATATCTACTGAATATCAATATACATATATAAATATAGCTCCTGAAGAAGCGGATTAAAAAAAAATAAAACATTTTTTTTTTAATCACAACGTGAAACATGTAGAGCACCACATATTATGTATGTACAGTTGTTTTGTCTCCATTGATCGCAATGGTATGATATATTGAATGTCACGGAATTAATATTGTTTCTATGAAATGCATGAATTATCTATATATACATTTTTGTAATAAAAACCTTTTAAATTTCTATCTTCTACTGTTTATCAGTTCACACATGGTGCCCACACAGTCCACACCAGCCTCATTTCTCCCTTCATACAATGTTCAAATGGGACGAAGGCACCAGTTTCTATATATTTTCTATCCATAGCACTCTCAATATACGGTATACTGACCAAACAAGAGTCTAGTAGACACCCCGGGTATGATAAAGTTTGAAACACAAAATCATAAATTATAATATAATAAATAACTATAAATAATTATAACAAATAGTAATGTAATTATAATAAAAAATGATTTAATAATGTAATCAAATCAAAAGTTTTTAGTCATACATTTAGGCCAAAATGGATTTAGATTTAGCCACATTTCTTGGGTAAACCAAAAATTCCATAAGCGTATATTTATTGGTTTGCGCAAAAGTTGTAGCGTCTACAAACTAGGGTACATTTACTGGAATATACACAACTTTTAGTTTATGACTGCAGATCTCATTTCTTGAGCTGCTAAAATGGCAGGGCAGTACAACCCCCCCCCCCAAATGACCCCCATTTTGGAAAGTAGACACCCCAAGGAATTTGCTGAGAGGCATATTGAACCCATTGAATATTTTCTTTTTTGTCACAAGTGATTGGAAAATTACAAAGGTTGTCACTTAAATGATATATTGCTCAAGCATGCCATGGGCATATGTGGAATTACACCCCAAAATTAGGGTGACCACATGTCCCGGATTGCCCGCATTTTGCAGGTATGTCCCGGGTACCTTTATGCCAGAACAATACAGTGTCCCGGAATGAAACTGACACAGCCATTCCCCGGGCCGATCTGATGCCCCCAAAAAAGGCCTTCACATCACCGCATTACTCACTGACAGTACTTGTCCTGGCCGGGAATGCCTGGAGGAGCACAATCCCCGCCCCCTGCTTGTGATTGGAGAAATCATAAATCCCGCCTCTTGTGTCTAATGACTGTGCTGTGATTCGTTACAGCACAAGCTGATTTTTGGGAAGGGGGGGTGTCCCTGAATGGTGGTTTGGAAATGTGGTCACCCTACCCAAAATACATTCTGCTGCTTCTCCTGAGTACGGGATACCACATGTGTGGGACTTTTTGGTAGCCTAGCCGCGTACGGGGCCCCCGAATCCAAGCACCGCCTTTAGGATTTCTAAGAACGTACATTTTTTGATTTCACTCCTCACTGCCTATCACAGTTTCGAAGGCCATAAAATGCCAAGATAGCACAAAACCCCCCCCCCAAATGACCCCATTTTGGAAAGTAGACACCCCAAGCTATTTGCTGAGAGGCATGTTGAGTATTTTGTCGCTCGCTTTTTGTCGCAGAGTTTTGAAAATATAAAAAAAAAAAATTCCCTTTCTTTCTTCATTTTTCCAAAACAAATTAGAGTTGCAAAATACTCAACATGCCTCTTAGCAAATACCTTGGGTGTCTACTTCTCAAAATGGGGTCACTTGGGAGGGGGGGGGGTTGTGCTATCTGGGCATTTTAGGGCTTCCGAAACTGTGATAGGTAGTGAAGAATGAAATCCAAAATTTACGCCCTTAGAAATCCTGAAGGCGGTGCTTGGTTTTCAGGGCCCCGTACGCGGCAAAGGCTCCAAAAAAGTCTCACATGTGGTATCTCCGTACTCAGGAGAAGCAGCAAAATGTATTTTGGGGTGTAATTCCACATGTACCCATGGCATGTGTAAGCAATACAATGGAACTTCGGATTACGAGCATAATCCGTTCCAGGAGAATGCTCGTAATTCAAAGTACTCGCATATCAAAGCAAGTGTCCCCATTAAAGTCAATGGGAACGAAAATATTTTGTTCCGCATTGACTTCAATGGCATGCAATAACGCATGCGTCCAGAGGTGGGGGGCACCGAAGAGCCTCCGTAAAGGCCTTTCCGAGGTTTGCCGAGGTCAGCCTCGATGGAATCCTCTCCCGCTGGTGGATGAGGCACTTTCTGGCGCACCATAAAGCGTCCTTAAAGCAGCACAGCACCCGCCAGGCACTGTCAATGTCCTCCTGTGAATGAGTTCCACAGAAGAGTCCGTTTAACACACCAAAGTGTCCTCGGGCCTCGTGCATTTCCGAACGGCGCCGCCAACTCAGGCCCACCCCCCCCAACTCAGGCCAAACGTGGTACTGCACACCGCTGTGGCCTAAATCCTGCTCGTTTTGCGAGACAACACTCGCAAACCGAGTTAGGATATTTTAAAATACCGTGCTTGTATTGCGAAACGCTCGTATTGCGAAACCCGCGTTACTCGCAATCCGAGGTTCCACTGTATATCATTTAGTGACAACTTTGTGTAAAAAATAAATAAAAAAATATAAAATTTTCCTAAGATTTGTTGCAAAATATAACATTTTCCATGGACTCAACATGCAGTGGCGTCACTGGGGTTGGTGTCACCTGGTGTGGTAAAACAAGGTGTAACCCCCCCCCCCCCCAATAATTTGTATTATTTAATTAAGTTGAGCTACGGTTACCTAAAAGTCACAACTGACACAATATTGCTGGAAAACAATATAAGATATAACATTTAAAAGGTAAATGAATGGCTCCTAATATCTCCTGGAACTGACCTGCTGACACGGTGTGTTGCTTGCCGGATGGGATCTGATGGCCGCAGCCAGGGAAGATGCTGCTGTGACCTTCTGCTTGCCAGACGGATCTGATGTGGGTGTGGGTCATTGTCTACTCCTGGGCTGCAGACACACCCCCCCCTTATCAGACCAGCTTAGGGCGGCTCAGCTCCTATACCTGGGTGGTGGACACAGCAGCACCACCCCCCCCCCCCCTTAATAGACCAGCTCAGGTATAGTACAGTGATGGCGAACCATGGCACCCCAGATGTTTAGGAACTACATTTCCCATGGTGACGCTTGCAGAGCAGCCTTGTGTGTCAAGCCAGGGACCGAGCAGGCCAGCTTGGGTGAAGATTGATAGGTATCTTGAGTGCCAAGCTAGGGACCCAGCAGAGAGTCGGGGGAGACGCTTGAGGAAGATACCACCGTGAAGATTGGAGGAGCTCAAGGGAATAAGTGACAGTGGATCAGAGGGTCTAGTGAGAGACCGGGAGCTCAGTGGGCTGAAGAACTACAAGGAGAAGTTGTAGTGAAGGCAAAAGAACTGTTACACTTTGTGTTAGGAACTGTTAAAGACTGTTGCCATAGGAGACCGCATTCCTGCACGTGCAGATGTGGCGTCTTGCTGGAGGCCTTTCCCTGCATGGCTGTCCTCCTATTGAAGTCTTCTAATTGAACTTGCAACTATTCAAGGGTGTCCTGGCCCTAACCCTCTTTCCCCCATAAAAGTTTGTATGAGAAACAAACATCTCTTTTGCATTCAAGAAGTGCCTGGCGTCCCAGGACCCGGGGGAGCTCGGCGGCACGACTGATGCTATCGGCCACTGGCGCTGAGACTGTCCCGATGGGGCTGGAGGCGCAAATGTTCCTAAAATCCAACAAGCAGACCCCCACGCTCGCACTTATCCATAAAGTCTGGAATAAGGGCCGACAACTCCAGGGAGTGCAGGGATTCACGGAAGACAGCCCAATATGGGGCAATAGGTCTTATGTGGAGTTGGTGAAGCTGCAGCAGGGGCCCAGATGGCGTGCCCATGGTGTGGCTCTGCTGTCCCACATTTTCGTTAACGGCAGGCTTCTCACTTTCCCCGAACTGCAGGCCAGATTTGACCTCCCAGCTCATATGCATTATTACTACATGCAGCTTCAACATGCGGTTGCTGCACACGGGAATGCGGTGGAATGGGTTCAGTCGCCCACCCCGGTGTTCCGTGTGCTGCACACTAGCACTGAAACAAAAGGATTTATCTCACAATGCTACCAGATGTTACTGGCAAGTCACCTACAGGCATTCCCGAGCAGGGCGGAATCCATGTGGGAGAAGGACATAGGTACACTGTCAGGGGACCAATGGGAGGAGGCGTGGCAGTCAGTCACTACTTGTTCTTTAAACGTTGCGCAGAAAGTGTCACAGCTATATATATTATTGAGGGTACATTACACCCCGCTGAAATTATATAAGATGGGTAAGCTCGGGGACCCTGTGTGTGGTAGATGTCAGAGGCACAATGGAGATCTCATTCATCTCCTGTGGAGATGCCCTAAGCTTCACAGGTATTGGACTGAGGTGGTGGGTACAATAAACAGAGTGTTTCAAACTACGATCCCTTTGGACCCTAAGTGCTGCCTGCTGGGGATCTTGGAGGAAGCGATCCCTGGGGAGTTGACCAGGGTCGCGGTCTCTAGGGCCCTGTTTCAGGCCAGGAAGCTTATTTTGATGGGTTGGAAGTCGGTCTCACCGCCAACCACCACCTCTTGGGTAGCACACATGGAGAATACTCTTATAATGGAAAAGTACATATACCAGCACAGGGGAAGCCCGGGCAGGTTTGAGAGAATTTGGTCCCAATGGCTTGATACCCCTGGCCTGAGCCCCAGGGAGCTGGTGATGTCCCGACTTTTGCAGTAAATTTGAAACCAAGCGGCCAAGGATTAATATGCTTATATATGCAAGATTGTGGTGCTGTTCTTATGTGATCTTATATGTTGTTTTACAGTTCGCCAGCAGAGGGAAACCTTTGCTATTTTTTGTACAATGGAAACTGTTGTGATCTATCTGGTGTTCAATAAAAACCTTTTTGATTCAAAAAAAAAAGAAGTGCCTGGCGCCCAATAACTTTATCCACCTTGCTCCCACTATGCCTCACAACCAGCGGCAGTGCGTCCATAGTGGGCCCAGGAGCGCCGCCCCCTCTCTCCCCTGCACCGTCACTCAAGTGTACAATACATAGAGATTCATGCATTGCATGAATCTCTATGTATTGTCGCCGCTGCCGCCCACTATTCAGATGGCCGGCCCCCTGGTGAACGCCGGCCATCTGAATAACAGCAGTCTGTTGGTGTTTGGGAGTGCCTATCAGAGCCAGCGGCTGTGGGCTCTAATCGGCTTCCAAATAGTTAACCAGGGGACGCAGGGGGTGTGCGTTTCCTAGTTAACACTGACACTCGTCTCAGCCAATCAGGTTCACCGTGTCTGGTTACCGGTAACCTGATTGGCTGAAGCGACATCGAGGGCGGGACTTGGGAGAAGACATCGAGGGAGGATGGCTGACCGAGAAAGGTACGTGCTGGGGGACGGGGGGAAGCAATCTGGCGGTTTTTGAGGGGGCAAACTGGCGGCAATTGATGGGCACAGTGGTGACAATTGATGGCACAGTAGCTGCATTTGATGGCATGGCACAGTGGCTGCGTTTGATGGCATGACACAGTGGCGACAATTGATGGCACAGTGGCGACAATTGATGGGCACAGTGGTGACAATTGATGGCACAGTGGCTGCGTTTGAGGGCATGGCACAGTGGCTGCGTTTGAGGGCATGGCACAGTGGCTGCGTTTGATGGCACAGTGGCGACAATTGATGGCACAGTGGCGACAATTGATGGGCACAGTGGCAACAATTGATGGGCACAGTGGTGACAATTGATGGCACAGTGGCTGCGTTTGATGGCATGGCACAGTGGCTGCGTTTGATGGCATGGCACAGTGGCTGCGTTTGATGGCACAGTGGCGACAATTGATGGCACAATGGCGACAATTGATGGCACAGTGGCGACAATTGATGGCACAGTGGCGGCGTTTGATGGGCACAGTGGCGACAGTTGATGGGCACAGTGGCTACGTTTGGGCACAGTGAGGCTGCAATTGATGGGTTTTTTTGTTTGTTTGTGTAGCGGGGTCTTAAATTTAGGGGAAGTGTTTGAGTGGTAGTTATGCTCAAACACCCCAATTGTCAGGATTCTGTCAACCATTTTTGTCCGCAGGGAGAGTATTGGTGTGTAGTTCCCTGTGGCCTGCAGGTGGCTCTGCCATAGTAGGCCAGGGTTGAACCGCTGATACAGTGCTGTGCCTTGTGTGTCCCCTCTCAGCAGCCATACCGTGGGTGTGGCAGGCCTGCTGTGCATGCTGGGAGAGGATATAAAAGGGGCAGACGCTGCCTGTTCGGGGTTCTGTCTGTTCTGTTGTGGTCGGGGGTCCCATACCAGGAGTGTGTTCCTGTCCTCCCTGGGCACCTTTGGCCCAGGGGCGGAGGTCAGTGAATCAGTCCCAGGCACCTTTAGCCCTGGGACTGCAGCAAAGGCCTTGGGCCCAGCACCTTCGGCTGGGGCCCATCAAGGATCGAGGAATTCCAGGGTGCCGCCTTGCGAGGGGACCCGTATTTTAGACGAGGAGGCCGGGGGAGGAACTGTTCCGAGTGACCGGTGAGAAGTCACGGTGAAGGAAGGGTCCCGGTAACTCTCTGGAGGGATGTCTTCTCCTTACATAGAGGCCAAGTTTTGAAGCACCAAGTTCACCAGGTCTGTGGCAGAGACCACGTTCATCAGGTCTGTGGCAGAGACCAAGTTCATCAGGTCTGTGGCAGAGACTGGGAGTCTAAGTTGGAATACCATTTGGCTGCTAGTCCCTTTCTAGGGAGACTATCCATCTGGGCTGAGTCTGCTTGAGAAGCCGAGCAGTGAAGTGACTGCGTTTGTGCCTGGACCTCTCCCACATCTTATGCTGTCCTGTCTTTACTCCAACCTTTTTCCTATCAGAGACTGTATTTTACTAAAGAGAGAATAAACTCTGCGTTGGAGTTGCAGCTGGTGTGGACATTCAAGTTACTGGGGAAAACAAGGACTTATCTCTGTCATTCATAGAGGTGAGAAACATTCTCTGACTTTCTGACTGTGGAGACCCATCAACAACACCACTCAACCTCCTCACACGGGAGGGTACGGGCTTGTGGCGTGGTGTGCCCTCTCTTCCTGCGAGGAGCCGAACAAGGCAGGTAAAAGGGAGTCTGTGCGCTACATTTGTTTGCGCCCCCCCTAAAATTTTGAGCACCAGCCGCCACTGCTCACAACCTACTATATACAGAAGGATGTCAGCTGTCTCTGGCCCTGGTTCTCATTAGACTGAAGGAGGCCAGAGACCTTGATACATTTATTACACTAGCAGCAGCCTTGACTCTGAGCGGCTCAGGTGTAACTGGTGGGGCCGACACTATGGCAAACCCCCCATCCCTCTCCCCTCGCCTATCACACCTCATCTCAGGTTTAGGGCGGTGGCGCTGGCTGACACCCCCGTCCCTTACCCCACCAGCCAGGACAGGGCAGGCGGCTAAAGTAAACGTTACACCCGGGTGGCAGCTGGAAAGGAGAGATCCAAGAGGACAGTGTGCAGCCGCGCCGCCCGGGCGGAGATAGTGACAGGCTGTGAGATAGGAGGAGAAAGACACATGCCAGGCGTAGCCACGGCTGCGGCGCTGGCTGGAGGTGTTCTGGGTCAGCTGGGAAAAAAAACTGCCAAATGGAGCCAGGGCTTTCAGATGGTGTCACCCTTCTAGCGGGTGTCACCCGGGTGCCGACCGCACCCCTCACCCGCCCAGTGACGCCACTGCTGCAGCCGGCCATCTCTATTGTCATGTGACTGCAGTCGGCGATCACGTGCAGTCAGCTGACACCTGTGAAGGCAGAGCCTTCTGTACCCTGGGCACTTATTGGCTAGGACGTGGTTCAGCCCCTACTATCTCCTTAGCTAGTAGCTGGCTGTTACATCCCTCCCAGCCCACCCAGCATACTATGTGGGTGGCGCTGGGTAGACATGTGCGATTAGTTTCGTACGAATCTAAAATTCGTACGAATTTCCGGAAATTCGTACATTCGTGCAAATTCGAAATATGAATTTTTATGCATACAAATTCTGTACGAAATACGAAATTTTGTTTACGAATTTCGGATCAAAAAGTGAAAAATTCCTTTAAATTTCGTACCTGGGGGGTGTGTATGATATGCATGTAAAGTCGCGCATGTCTGGAATGGATATTAAAGGGAACCCCGCCGCAAAAAAAAAAAAAAAAAATGGCGTGCGGTTCCCCCTAAATATCCATACCAGGCCCTTCAGATCTGGCATGGATTTTAAGGGGAACTCCACCCCAAATTAAAAAAAAAATGACGTGGAGTCCCCCCAAAAATCCATACCAGACCCTTATCCGAGCACGCAACCTGGCCGGCCGCAGGAAAAGAGGGGAGGACGAAAGAACCGTACCAGGCCACATGGGGACAAGGGCCTCATCCCCACAACCCTTGCCCGGTGGTTGTGGGGGTCTGCGGGCGGGGGGCTTATCGGAATCTGGAAGACCCCTTTAACAAAGGGGACCCCCAGATCCCGGCCCCCCCCCATGTGAATTGGTAAGGGGTACATTGTACCCCTACCATTTCACGAAGAAAGTGTAAAAAAATGTAAATAAAAACACAAACACCTTGGAAAAGTCCTTTATTAAAAAAACAAAAAAACATTCCAGCGATGAAATCCAGTGTCCCGCGGCGATCCAATGTCCAGCGCTGTCTGTCATTGGTTGAGCCTGAGCGGACCTGATGGGGAACTTCCTCCGCAGTGCTTTAAATGTATAGACCCGCCCCTTCTAAAGTTCCCCATCAGGTCCGCTCAGCCAATGACTAGGTGTAAGTCTAAGCGGACCAGATGCGGAACGTGAGAAGGGGCGGGTCTATACATGAATTACACAGTGAAGGAGATTCCCCATCAGGTCCGCCCCCTCGGTATGTCGGACCTCGCCTACGTCATTGGCCTGAGCGGGGAACTTCCTTCACTGTGTAATTTAAATTTACACAGTGAAGGAAGTTCCCCATCAGGTCCGCTCAGGCCAATGACGTAGGCGGGGTCTGACATACCGAGGGGGCGGACCTGATGGGAACTTCCTTCACTGTGTAATACATGAATTACATGAATACATGAATCACGTTCCGCATCTGGTCCGCTTAGCGGACCTGATGGGGAGCTTTAGAAGGGGCGGGTCTATACATTTAAAACACTGCGGAGGAAGTTCCCCATCAGGTCCGCTCAGGCACAACCAATGACGGACAGCGCTGGACATCGGGATCGCCGCGAGACCCTGGATTTAATCGCTGGAATGTTTTTTTTTTCCAAGGTGTTTGTGTGTGTTTATTTACACTTCCTTCGTGAAATGGTAGGGGTACAATGTACCCCTTACCAATTCACATAGGGGGGGCCGGGATCTGGGGGTGCCCTTTGTTAAAGGGGTCTTCCAGATTCCGATAAGCCCCCGCCTGCAGACCCCCACAACCACCGGGCAAGGGTTGTGGGGATGAGGCCCTTGTCCCCATCAACATGGGGACATCCTCCCCATGTTGAGGGCATGTGGCCTGGTACGGTTCAGGAGGGGGGGGCGCTCTCTCGTCCCCCCCTCTTTTTCTGCGGCCGGCCAGGTTGCGTGCTCGGATAAGGGTCTGGTATGGATTTTTGGGGGGACTCCACGCCATTTTTTTTTATTATTTGGGGTGGAGTTCCCCTTAAAATCCATGCCAGATCTGAAGGGCCTGGTATGGATATTTAGGGGGAACCGCACGCCATTTTTTTTTTATTTGCGGCGGGGTTCCCCTTAATATCTATTCCAGACCTGAAGGGCCTGGTAATTGAATTTGGGGGAACCCCCACGCTTTATTTTTTATTTTTGTCAATGACTTTTCTATGTATTGATAAAAGCCGACAATCCATTAATAGCCGCGAGTGAGTTTTAAATGACTTTTTTTCCGTCAAAAATTACATTTTGTGCAGGGACAGTTCTAAGCACGGGAAACATGCGTGACGTTTAAAATTTACGATTAGTAAGAAATTCGTATTTCGTACGAATCTGAATTAAATTTCGTACACGAATTACGAAATACTATTTTTTTTTTAATACGAAACGGAACGGAACGGAACAAAACAAATTTTTTGACGGCACCCATGTCTAGCGCTGGGTGACAGCGGAGCGGTTCAAGTTTTTTAAAGGGGGGGTATCAGACACCTCGGCCCAGTCCGTCCCTGCCCGGGACAAAAACGTTTATTCGTGATTCTACCCGGGATGGCCACACACCGGGGCAAGGGTCCAAAGCCCGGGAATGTCCCGGAAAAATCGTGACTGTTGGCAAATATGACAGTGATCAGTGAAAAATCTGAAAACTGCACTTGGTAAACACTGTGACAGGAGTGAAAGGGTTAACTGGGAGGGGGGGGCAGGGGGTGATCGAGGGGTAAAAGTGTGCCTATGTGTCCTGGTGTTAGTCTGGTGTTGGTGTACTCACTATGGATGTCTTCTCCTCTCACGCTGGAACCGTCAGGAAGGGAGATGACATCACTTCCTCTGCCTCTGTTTACATTACACAGGCAGAGGACAGTCTGTCATTCGCCAGAACCGATCACTAGGCCCAAGCCTGTAGACTAATCGGTTCTGAAGTGAATACGACCGCCGCGCGCGGGGGCGTCATGGGCACGAGCGCCGTACCGGTACAGCGATTTGCGCAACGGAGCCACCTTGCTGCAGTATATCTGCGTCGGGTCATCGTGAAGTGGTTAACATGGTTTTCTATGGGTCATGTTCACATCTGTGCATTTTATGGAAAGGACCTGGGACTTTTTTCTGTTTTTTGGAGTGCCGTTGCATCCTGCCTATGCGCAGATCATCGGAGGCTGAACTTTTCGATAGAACACCGGCCTTGAAAAATTAGATTGGCCGTCAGTACATTAGGATTGGCAGAAAACAGAAATAAAAAAGTTTTTTTTTTTTTCAAAACTTTTTTTTTTGTTTACTTAGCAAAAAAGAAAAAACCCCAGTGGTGATTAAATACTGCCAAAATAAAGCTCTATTTGTGTGAAAAAAATGATATACTGTATATACTCGAGTATAAGCCGACCCAAATATAAGCCGAGGCACCTAATTTTACCACAAAAAATGGGAAAACGCATTGACTCGAGTATAAGCCTAGGGTGTCCATCTTCATGCCTCACTGTGCCTCACTTTGCCTCACTGTGTCCATGTGAATGCCTCACTGTGCCCATGCCTCATTGTGCCTCACTGTGCCCATGCCTCACTGTGTCCATGACAAGACTGAATTTTAACATGAGGATGGAAGGGGTGCCCGGCTTTGAAAAATCGGTGCTCCCCGGCCTTAAGTTCCCCAGACAACAATCTTTGCACACTTGTAGAGGAGAGATGGGGCTACATGTGTGCCAAGTTTCGGGTCCAGGGGACCTACGACCAGCCGGTACCGGGTCCCCAAAGTCACCAGAGAAATTGCAGTTTAACATGGGAGTCTAAGGAAGGGGTGCCCGGCTTTGAAAAATTGGTGCTCCCCGGCTGTAGGTCCCCCAGACAACAAACTTTGCACACTTGTAGAGGAAGAGTGGGGCTACATGTGTGCCAAGGTTGGCCGGTACCGGGTCCCCAAAGTCTGGAAGATCAGGCTCAAAAATGTGACTCAAGTATAAGCCAAGGGGGGCATTTTCAGCACAAAAAATTGTGCTGAAAAACTCGGCTTATACTCGAGTATATACAGTACTTTATATTTGGGTACAATGTTGCACAACCGCGCAATTGTCATTCAAAGTGTGAGAGCGCTGAAAGCTGAAAGTTCACCTGGGCATTAAGGGGATAAAAGTGCCCGGTATTGAAGTGGTTAAAATTCTAAATTTTGCATTTTTATTAACTTCAATATCATAATACAATTGCAAGCTACAGTAGACGACTGTTTAATGCATCGAACACTTTATTGTATAGGCTTTAGAGCAAGAGGCCACACATGGTACATCTACCATCCATGATAAAATGTACAGCAACTAGAGAACATCAATGGCTACTAAAAAACATCTTTGGCTTAAAGACTGTTGCGTGGTCACATGAATCCTCATTCCAACACAACCAGTATGATAGTCCAGTAAGCACACAATATACTGTAATGTCTTTGAAATTCTACTTAAAGGAAAATATTTGTCCTTTAATCATGGACAGTTGTACAATGCACTGATACCTTTCAGCATGCCTGGGTAGAGTCACTCCCATGATGTCTAACAGCTGATAAAACCAAAGGTGATCCAACATGGCGCTATACAGTGGTTTCAAATTTTCTGGATGCTGTAAGTATATGCAGTCCCCGGGCAGGGACGTAGATAAGGGGGGGTTTGGGGAGTTGAAACCCCCCCAGAGCGTCAGTGCAGATTGCAGAAGTAGTTATGTGGTTACAAGCAAGCTAGGTTCTGTAGGTTTTGTCTTAAAGCGGAGCTCCCCTGAAAAAAACAAATATTAAAAGCCAGCAGCTACAAATACTGCAGCTGCTGACTTTTAATATATGGACACTTACCTGTCTAGGAGTCCAGCGACGTCTGCAGCAGAAGACGAGCAATCGCTCGTCACTCTGCTGCCCCCCCACCGCCATCCTCGGTGAGGGAACCAGGCAGTGAAGCCTTGCGGCTTCACTGCCCGGTTCCCTCCGGCGCATGCGCGAGTCGCGCCGTTCTCACTGGTCCCTGTTGTGTTCTGGGAGCCAAGTGTCCCCCAGAACACAACGGGTATTCTGCGGGAAGTGACGTACTACCCGCAGAATACCCGCAGAGAGGACTCCCGGAAGTGGGTGCAAATACCTGTCTTAGACAAGTATCTGCACCTCCCTCCCCCCTGAAAGGTGCCAAATATGACACCGGAGGGGGGGGGGGGGGTTTCCGATGAGCGGAAGTTCCACTTTAGGGTGGAGCTCCGCTTTAAGTTGAATTTGTATGTAAATTGGAACAGGTACATTTTTTAAAGTGTAATGCCAGCCAAATATATTTTTTTTTACGTTTTTTGGATAGCGTAGGGAAAGGTTAACACCCCTGTAAGGTTTTGTTTTGCTGTCTGTGCCCCTGTTCAAAAGATTTTACCTCACTTTCTGTCCCAATGACAATTGGATTTTGAAAATTTTGATTGGATTTTTAAAAATTTTGATTGGATTTTTAAAATTTGGGGTTGTTGTGGAAACAAGGATTGGTGATAAAGCTTCGGTGGAGACACCTTTTTCCCATGAAAACTCCTAAGCCTCGTACACACGATCGGATTTCCATCAGACAAATCCGTGGAATTTTGTGCGAAGGGCATTGGCCGTGAACTTGTTCTGCATACAGATGGCAGAACTTTTTCAGCCAACATACACGAAACTACGTGGCTTTTCTGCTCTTTAGCGCCACCCTTTGGGCAACTTCTGCTATTGTTGTCTTATGGTTAGCATCGGTTCAGAGCATGCGTGTTTGTACTTTGGATTTTAGTCCGACGGACTTGTGTACACACGATTGGATAATCTGACGGAAAACATTTGTTGTCTGAGAATTTGAGAGCATGCTATCCCACATTTGTTGTCGGAAATTCAGACAACAATTATCCGATGGATCGTACAAACGGTCGGATTATCCGACAAAACCCTGCCATCACACATTTATTATTGGAAAATCCGATCGTGGGTACGGGCATTTACAGGAGTGAATGTCCCTTCCTAGGGGTAGATTTCCTCTAACTTCCTGTTGTCTCCTTCTGTTTGTAAAGCCTTATACACACGATCGGATTTTCCGACGGGAATTGTGTGTTGACAGCCTGTTGGCCTAAAATCCGACCGTTTGTACGCTCCATCAGACAATTGTTGTCAGGCTTTCCGCCGTCAAATGTTGGCTGGCATTTTTTTTTAATTTTCCGCGGACAACGGTCTGTTGTCAGATTTTCCGATCGTGCGCATACAAGTCCGTCAGACAAAAGTCCGAAGTACAAACAGGCATGCTCGGAAGCAACGCTCACCAAACACAACATTAGCAGAAGGTGCCCAAAGGGTGGCATTAAAGAGCGGAAAAAACACGTAGTACGTCACTACGTTGGTGTTTGTTGGCCGACAATTGTGTGCCGTTTGTATGCAAGACAAGTTCCTGGCCAACGCCCTTCGAAACAAAAGTCTGACGATTTGTCTGCGGAAAATCCGATCGTGTGTGCGAGGCTTTAGTATGTAAGTCGGATATATGCAAATCGGGGAGTGCCTGTATGTGATTTATCTCTGAACGGGAATGTCGTACTGGTAAAACAAAATTCTAAAGTCAATGAATTTTCCAATTAGAAATGGTGCATAGTCGGTGGTGGTTCTTCTGAAGCCCATCTTTAGATATAACTTTGAGGCATCATTCTGCGATAAGGAGGTGCTTAACACCACCGCACTACTGCCTCTCTTCCGGGCATAGTCAATGACTGTGCTACACAAGGCCTTGGCGATCCCTTTCCCTCTGTGTTTCCTGGGAACCGACAATCTCTTAAGCTCCACTTGGTTTTCTCCAGTGGGACGATATGGAGGAATGGCAGCAACTATCCCCGCAACTTCCCCAGCCAGCTCTGCCACCCAGAAGCAGTAACCATCCCGTTGTAGGTAATATTTCCGGATATTCATCATGTCAGTAGCTAAGCTATCTGCAACATAAGTGACGTATATATGCCTGTTCACGAGCCATAGTGCTGCTACACTGAGAGATACCAACATGGCTAAGAGGAGGTAAGACCCCGTGGTCTGTAGGAGTACCAAGAACATGGCCAGCAGGAGAGCCGAGATGTAAGGAAGACTGAGAGTGTGAAAGAAAGCAGTGTTGGTGTGTTCTTTAATGCCTCGGGAAAAGATATCTCGGACCGCCTCATAATCCGAGTCCTTGTACAGCCGAATAACGTAGTCAGGCATGGTCTCCACCTGCAAAAGAAAATTTATAGATAATACATGGATAGTTCATAGTCAAGGACAAAGGAATACATGGAGAGTTCATAGTCAAGGACAAAGGAATACATGGAGAGTTCATAGTCAAGGACAAAGGAATACATAGAGAGTTCATAGTCAAGGACAAAGGAATACATGGAGAGTTCATAGTCAAGGACAAAGGAATACACGGAGCATTCATAGTCAAGGACAAAGGAATACATGGAGCGTTCATAGTCAAGGACAAAGGAATACATAGAGAGTTCATAGTCAAGGACAAAGGAATACATGGAGAGTTCATAGTCAAGGACAAAGAAATACACGGATCGTTCATAGTCAAGGACAAAGGAATACATGGAGCGTTCATAGTCAAGGACAAAGGAATACATGGAGAGTTCATAGTCAAGGACAAAGGAATACATGGAGCGTTCATAGTCAAGGACAAAGGAATACATGGAGAGTTCATAGTCAAGGACAAAGGAATACACGGAGCATTCATAGTCAAGGACAAAGGAATACACAGAGAGTTCATAGTCAAGGACAAAGGAATACATAGAGAGTTCATAGTCAAGGACAAAGGAATACATGGAGAGTTCATAGTCAAGGACAAAGGAATACATGGAGAGTAGTGATGAGCCGAACACCCCCGGGTTCGGTTCGCACCAGAACCCGCGAACGGACCGAAAGTTCGTACGAACATTAGAACCCTATTAAATACAATGGATGCGAACGTTCGAATTCTAAAGTGCTAATTATAACGACTATTATGCATGTTATTGTCCTAAAAAGGGTTTGGGAACCCGGGTTCTGCACCAGGGGACATGTATCAATGCAAAAAGAAGTTTTAAAAACGGTCGTTTTTCGGGAGCAGTCATTTTAATGATGCATAAAGTGAAAAAAAAAAGTCAAATATTCCTTTAAATATCGTACCTGGGGGGTGTCTAAAGTATGCCTGTGAAGTGCCACGTGTTTCCCGTGTTTAGAACTGTCCCTGCACAAAATGACACTTCTAAAGGAAAAAAAAGCTATTTAAAACTGCTTGCGGCTTTAATGTAATGTCTGGTCCCGGTAATATGGATGAAAATCTTTAAGAAAAATGGCATAGCTACCCCATGACCCCCCCCCCCCCTACCCCAGCCCATTACCAGCCCCTTTGGGTCTTGTATGGATATTAAGGGGAACCCCGCACATAAAATAAAAAAGGCCCTATATACTCTGAACAGCCGTATACAGGCGGTGCATACAAGACAGGGACTGTAGGTTTGTTCTTATGTAGAATCTGTTTGTAATTTTGAACAGGTACATTGTTTAAGTGTAGCTCCAGCCCAAAAATCTATTTTTAAACTTTTTGGAAAACATAGGTAAGGGTTATCACCCCTGTAACATTTGTTTTGCTGTCTGTGCCCCTGTTCAGAACATTTCACCTCACTTTCCGTCCCAATGACAACTGTTTTTGAAATGTGGTGTTTTTCTTGAAACAAGGATTGCTGATAAAGCATCAGTACAGAGGAGACACCTTTCTCCCATATTAATTCTTACAGGAGAGAATTTTCCTTCCAAGGGGTAGATTTCCTCTCGCTTCCTGTTGTCTTCTTGCGTTTGCAAGTAGGAGTCGTTTGTAAGTTGGATGTTTGAAAGTAGGGACCTGCCGTATATACTCTGCAGAAATAGGCCCCTTAGTTGTTGGTGTTGGCACAACACTGTAAGCACTCACAGTTACTCTTGGTTGGTGCTGGAACGCCCTGCTGTCAACTATTATATCAGGAATTTTAATTACATATAATTGTTGAACAGTGGTAGTAAAAATTGTGCCTTTGATGGTGGTGCTGGTGCCACAACACTGTAAGCCCTGACAGTTACTCTTGGTGGGTGCAGCAATGGGCCCTGCTGTGAATTATTAGATCAAGAATTGTAATTGCATGCCCCTGTTGAACAGGGGCTGAAAAATTGGGCCTTTCGTGGTGGTGGTGGTGGTGGTGGTGTTGCCACAACACTGTAAGCCCTCAGAGTTACTCTTGGTGGGTGCAGGAATGGGCCCTGCTGTGAATTATTAGATCAAGAATTGTAATTACATGCCCCTTTTGAACAGGGGCTGAAAAATTGGGCCTTTCGTGGTGGTGGTGGTGGTGGCGTTGCCACAACACTGTAAGCCCTCAGAGTTACTCTTGGTGGGTGCAGCAATGGGCCCTGCTGTGAATTATTAGATCAAGAATTGTAATTACATGCCCCTGTTGAACAGGGGCTGAAAAATTGGGCCTTAGGCACTGGTGGCACAACACTCCAACCCCTCACAGATACTGTACTTGGAGCACAGCAATGAGCCCTATGGCAAATTATTGCTAAAAAAATTGTAATTACACGCCCCTGTAAAACAGGGGCTGAAAAATTGGGCCTTAGCCACTGGTGGCGGCACCCATAAACAAAAATGATCTTCCAAGCTATCATCATCAATCGTATCATTGAGGACTCGGAGGACTAGGATAGCCAGTCAACATAACAGCACAGGCACTCAGCATCAGCAGCAGTCTTGAAGGGATGTGACATGTTAAAATCAATTAGTCTGTTATATCAGCATCAGGTGTGTGGTAGCTGGTGGTGATCCAAGACTGGTTCATCTTGATGAAAGTCAGTCGATCAACCGAGTCGGTGGACAGGCGCACCCTGTGATCCGTGACAAATCCTCCAGCAGCACTGAATGTGCGTTCCGAAAGAACGCTGGATGCAGGACAGGCCAGTAGCTCAATTGCATACTGTGCAAGCTCTGGCCAGTGATCCATCCTCAAGACCCAGTAAGCCAGAGGATTTTCGGTGGGGAAGGTGTCCAAGTCTGACCTTGCCCCTAGATATTCCTGCACCATGTTTATCAGACGCTGGCGATGGTTGCTGGAACCGATCATACTTTGGGGCTGCGGACTAAAGAATTGTCTGAACGCATCGGTCAGACGGCCACCTTCCCCACCGCTCCTTCTTTGACTGGCCGAAGCCTCAGCAACTCGTTGTCCAGGACCAGGAGTTTGTAACCTCCCAGTCTCTGGGAACGCGTTGCACAGACCTTTCTGCAAGGCCTCCCGGAGTTGTCTCATCCTCTGCTCCCTCTGCGACGGTAACATAAGGTCCGCAACCTTACCCTTGTACCGTGGATCAAGGAGAGTGGCCAGCCAGTAATGGTCCCTCTCCTTGATCCGAAGAATACGAGGATCCTTCCGCAGACTTTGCAGGATCAGGGAGGCCATGCAGCGTAGGTTTGCTGAGGCATTCGGTCCGGAGTCCTCTGGGTCACTAAGGACGACATGATCCGCAGCCACCTCCTCCCAGCCACGTACAAGTCCACTGGTTTCTTGGGACTGTAAATCATCCCTAAAAGACTGCTGCTGATGATGCTGAGTGCCAGCCTCCACCTCCATGCTGACACAATCCTCCTCCTCCTCCTCCTCTTCCTGTGCGATGGGTGGGACAGAAGGAACACTGTCTGGGTAAAGGGGGCCTTGAGAGGCAAGGAAGTCCTCCTCTTCCTGCCTCTGTTCTGCCTCAAGTGCCCTGTCCATTATTCCACGCAGCGTGTGCTCCAACAGGTGGACAAGAGGTACAGTGTCACTGATGCATGCACTGTCACTGCTCACCATCCTCGTGGCCTCCTCAAATGGTGCCAGGACAGTGCATGCATCCCTGATCATGCCCCACTGGCGTGGAGAAAAAAAACAAGCTCCCCTGACCCTGTCCTGGTGCCGTAGTCGCACAGGTACTCATTGATGGCCCTCTGCTGCGTGTGCAGCCGCTGCAGCATGGCCAACGTTGAGTTCCACCTGGTGGGCATGTCACATATAAGGCGGTTCTTGGGCAGGTTCAACTCCTTTTGCAGCTCAGCCAGGCGATCACTGGCATTATAAGATCTGCGGAAATGCACACAGACTTTCCTGGCCTGCCTCAGGACATCCTGTAAGCCCGGGTACCTGCCCAAGAACCGCTGCACCACCAGGTTAAGGACGTGAGCCACACAGGGCACATGGGTCAGTTGTCCCTGTCGGAGGGCGGAGAGGAGGTTGGTGCCATTGTCGCAAACCACCATTCCTGGCTTAAGCTGGCATGGCGTCAACCACCTCTCGGCCTGGCCCTGCAGAGCAGACAGGACCTCTGCCCCAGTGTGGCTTCTGTCCCCCAAACACACCAGCGCAAGCACGGCATGGCATCTTTTTGCCTGCGTACTTGCGTAGCCCCTTGAACGGCTACGGAGCACCGCTGGTTCAGAGGACAAACCACAGGAAGAGGCCATGGAGGAAGAAGAGGAGGGGGTGGAGGAGAGAGGTGTGTCACAACCAGTAGTAGCATTTTGGAGGCGTGGCGGTGGAACAACCTCCAACACTACTGCACCTTGTCCTGCATCCTTCCCAGCTGCCAAAAGAGTGACCCAATGGGCCGTGAAAGAAAGGTAACGTCCCTGTCCATGCCTGCTGGACCATGAGTCAGCGGTAATATGCACCTTACCGCTGACCGCCCTGTTCAGCAAGGCCAAGACATTGCCTTCCACATGCCGGTAGAGAGCCGGAATAGCCTTCCGTGAGAAAAAGTGGCGTTTGGGAACCTGCCACTGAGGAACCGCACATTGCACAAACTCACGGAAGGGGGCCGAGTCTACCAACTGAAAAGGCAGCAGTTGAAGCGCTAGCAATTTAGCCAAGCTAGCATTCAACCGCTGGGCATGTGGATGGCTGGGAGTGAACTTCTTTCGACGGTCCAGCAGCTGGGGCAGGGAAATTTGCCTGCTAGAATCGGACGTCGGTGTACTGCTAGCAGAGTGGCTGCAACTACTTGGCTGTGACACACCTAATTCTACACCTTCATTCCTCTCAGTGCATGTTTCAGACAGGACTGAAGTTATAGTGGGGTTGGAGATCCCAGCTGATGCGGTGCAAGGAGAGGTCCGCTTTGTTCTTTGGTGTGGGTCTTTGAGGTAGGCTTGCCAACGAGCTGCATGGCAGGTCAACATATGTCTGGTCAGGCATGTGGTACCCAAGCGGCTGATGTTTTGGCCACGCGATATACGCTTGAGACATATGTTGCAAACAGCAGCTGTGCGATCTGATGCACTAGCCTCAAAAAAGGCCCACCCCAAAGAACTTTTTGAATGACGGGCAGAGGCAGCGCCCTGCACAGGCGGAGCTCTGCGGTGTGATTCCGTCGGTGTACTGCCCTTACGCTGGCCACCAAAGGGCATCCTGCCTCGTTGGAGATGTGCCTCCTCCTCATCCTCCTCCTCCTCCTCTCTCCTATTAGGCACCCACGTGGAGTCAGTGACCTCATCATCCCCTCCCTCCTCATCACTGGAGCCAATCTGGCAGTATGCTGCAGCTGCTGGAACATGACTGCCAGATTGGTGTCCTTCTTGAGCATCCCCTCTGTCTGCTCTCACGCTACTGCCTTCCTGTAGCTGGGTTTCATCATCAGACCCTTCGAAACGCTGGGCATCCTCCTGGAGCATGTACCCAACACTGTGCTCAAACAGTTCGGGGGACTCCTCAGGAGGAGGACATGGTGGGTCTAGGGAAGGAGTGACTGATGATGAGTCTGACATTGATACCAGGGAAGAGGACGCTTTGGCAGCTGCTTTGCCAGTACCCTGAGCCTGGGTGAGAGAGGATGAGGAGGAGGAGGAGGGCTTGGTCATCCACTCTACCAAGTCTTCGGCATGATGTGGCTCAACATGTCCAGCTGCCGAAAAGAAGGACAAGCGTGTCCCATGGCCATGTGCTGATGACAATGCACCGCGTCCACGACCAGCACTGTTGCCCCCAGACACAGAGCCTGCTTGCCCTCTTTTATTGCCTCCTGACTGTCTGCCTCTCCTTGTTTGCCTTCCAGACATTCTAATAGATGGCCTGCAGGGAGATGGGAAAAAAGCAATAAGGGCTACCTTCAGGTGTCCTTCTCTGTCCCTTTACTTAAGGATTTCTAAATATGGTTGAGGATGATTGCTTTCGCACAGAATAGCACAACGACAACTTCCCTGACTGTCCAAAAAACAAGGATTTCAAAGATGGTTGATGAGGAATGCTTTAGCACAGTATAGCACAAGGAGAATTTCCCTCACTGTCCTTCCCTGTCCCTAGAAACAAGGATTATCACAGTGAAAGAAACTGACACTCTTCATACCTATAGTTTTCTGTCCCTAGAAAAAATGTTTTTTTAAAGCTGATTGATGATCAATGCTTTAGCACACTATAGCACAAGTAGAATTTCCCTCACTGTCCTTCCCTGTCCCTAGAAACAAGGATTATCACAGTGAAAGAAACTGACACTCTTCCTACCTATAGTTTTCTGTCCCTAGAAAAAATGTTTTTTTAAAGACGGTTGATGATCAATGCTTTAGCACACTATAGCACAAGGAGAATTTCCCTCACTGTCCTTCCCTGTCCCTAGAAACAAGGATTATCACAGTGAAAGAAACTGACACTCTTCCTACCTATTGTTTTCTGTCCCTAGAAAAAATGTTTTTTTAAAGCTGATTGATGATCAATGCTTTAGCACACTATAGCACAAGTAGAATTTCCCTCACTGTCCTTCCCTGTCCCTAGAAACAAGGATTATCACAGTGAAAGAAACTGACACTCTTCCTACCTATAGTTTTCTGTCCCTAGAAAAAATGTTTTTTTAAAGACGGTTGATGATCAATGCTTTAGCACACTATAGCACAAGGAGAATTTCCCTCACTGTCCTTCCCTGTCCCTAGAAACAAGGATTATCACAGTGAAAGAAACTGACTCTTCCTACCTATAGTTTTCTGTCCCTAGAAAAAATGTTTTTTTAAAGACGGTTGATGATCAATGCTTTAGCACACTATAGCACAAGGAGAATTTCCCTCACTGTCCTTCCCTGTCCCTAGAAACAAGGATTATCACAGTGAAAGAAACTGACACTCTTCCTACCTATAGTTTTCTGTCCCTAGAAAAAATGTTTTTTTAAAGCTGATTGATGATCAATGCTTTAGCACACTATAGCACAAGTAGAATTTCCCTCACTGTCCTTCCCTGTCCCTAGAAACAAGGATTATCACAGTGAAAGAAACTGACACTCTTCCTACCTATAGTTTTCTGTCCCTAGAAAAAATGTTTTTTTAAAGACGGTTGATGATCAATGCTTTAGCACACTATAGCACAAGGAGAATTTCCCTCACTGTCCTTCCCTGTCCCTAGAAACAAGGATTATCACAGTGAAAGAAACTGACACTCTTCCTACCTATAGTTTTCTGTCCCTAGAAAAAATGTTTTTTTTTTTTTTTTTTTGTTTACAAACGTTTTTTATTTGGGTTAAAAGGTGGTACAAAACCGACATGACAAAAGTAAAAAAATCAATTCCATAGCGTCAGATATACATATGGACTGTATAAAGTAGAAACGTAGAAATAAAGACGGTTGATGATCAATGCTTTAGCACACTATAGCACAAGGAGAATTTCCCTCACTGTCCTTCCCTGTCCCTAGAAACAAGGATTATCACAGTGAAAGAAACTGACACTCTTCCTACCTATAGTTTTCTGTCCCTAGAAAAATGTTTTTTTAAAGACGGTTGATGATCAATGCTTTAGCACACTATAGCACAAGGAGAATTTCCCTCACTGTCCTTCCCTGTCCCTACAAACAAGGATTATCACAGTGAAAGAAACTGACACTCTTCCTACCTATAGTTTTCTGTCCCTAGAAAAAATGTTTTTTTAAAGCTGATTGATGATCAATGCTTTAGCACACTATAGCACAAGTAGAATTTCCCTCACTGTCCTTCCCTGTCCCTAGAAACAAGGATTATCACAGTGAAAGAAACTGACACTCTTCCTACCTATAGTTTTCTGTCCCTAGAAAAAATGTTTTTTTAAAGACGGTTGATGATCAATGCTTTAGCACACTATAGCACAAGGAGAATTTCCCTCACTGTCCTTCCCTGTCCCTAGAAACAAGGATTATCACAGTGAAAGAAACTGACACTCTTCCTACCTATAGTTTTCTGTCCCTAGAAAAAATGTTTTTTTAAAGACGGTTGATGATCAATGCTTTAGCACACTATAGCACAAGGAGAATTTCCCTCACTGTCCTTCCCTGTCCCTAGAAACAAGGATTATCACAGTGAAAGAAACTGACACTCTTCCTACCTATAGTTTTCTGTCCCTAGACAAAATGTTTTTTTAAAGCTGATTGATGATCAATGCTTTAGCACACTATAGCACAAGTAGAATTTCCCTCACTGTCCTTCCCTGTCCCTAGAAACAAGGATTATCACAGTGAAAGAAACTGACACTCTTCCTACCTATAGTTTTCTGTCCCTAGAAAAAATGTTTTTTTAAAGCTGATTGATGATCAATGCTTTAGTACACTATAGCACAAGTAGAATTTCCCTCACTGTCCTTCCCTGTCCCTAGAAACAAGGATTATCACAGTGAAAGAAACTGACACTCTTCCTACCTATAGTTTTCTGTCCCTAGAAAAAATGTTTTTTTAAAGACGGTTGATGATCAATGCTTTAGCACACTATAGCACAAGGAGAATTTCCCTCACTGTCCTTCCCTGTCCCCAGAAACAAGGATTATCACAGTGAAAGAAACTGACACTCTTCCTACCTATAGTTTTCTGTCCCTAGAAAAAATGTTTTTTTAAAGACGGTTGATGATCAATGCTTTAGCACACTATAGCACAAGGAGAATTTCCCTCACTGTCCTTCCCTGTCCCTAGAAACAAGGATTATCACAGTGAAAGAAACTGACACTCTTCCTACCTATAGTTTTCTGTCCCTAGAAAAAATGTTTTTTTAAAGCTGATTGATGATCAATGCTTTAGCACACTATAGCACAAGTAGAATTTCCCTCACTGTCCTTCCCTGTCCCTAGAAACAAGGATTATCACAGTGAAAGAAACTGACACTCTTCCTACCTATAGTTTTCTGTCCCTAGAAAAAATGTTTTTTTAAAGACGGTTGATGATCAATGCTTTAGCACACTATAGCACAAGGAGAATTTCCCTCACTGTCCTTCCCTGTCCCTAGAAACAAGGATTATCACAGTGAAAGAAACTGACACTCTTCCTACCTATAGTTTTCTGTCCCTAGAAAAAATCTTTTTTTAAAGACGGTTGATGATCAATGCTTTAGCACACTATAGCACAAGTAGAATTTCCCTCACTGTCCTTCCCTGTCCCTAGAAACAAGGATTATCACAGTGAAAGAAACTGACACTCTTCCTACCTATAGTTTTCTGTCCCTAGAAAAAATGTTTTTTTAAAGACGGTTGATGATCAATGCTTTAGCACACTATAGCACAAGGAGAATTTCCCTCACTGTCCTTCCCTGTCCCTAGAAACAAGGATTATCACAGTGAAAGAAACTGACACTCTTCCTACCTATAGTTTTCTGTCCCTAGAAAAAATGTTTTTTTAAAGACGGTTGATGATCAATGCTTTAGCACACTATAGCACAAGGAGAATTTCCCTCACTGTCCTTCCCTGTCCCTAGAAACAAGGATTATTACAGTAAAACACACTGACACTCTCCCTACCTATAGTTTTCTGTCCCTAGAAAAAATGATTTTTTAAAGATGGTTGATGATCAATGCTTTAGCACACTATAGCACAAGGAGAATTTCCCTCACTGTCCTTCCCTGTCCCTAGAAACAAGGATTCGCACAGTAAAACACACTGACACTCTCCCTACCTATCCTTCTCTTTCCCTAAACTAAAGGAATCCAGGTTAAGCAAGAAAAAAAAAATGTCACTGTCCCTGCCTATGCTTGTCTTTCCCTGCTCCGGAACACACTACACTAGGCCGCCGTGCTGGCGGCATTTTATAGTGTGGGGCGTGTACTAAACACCCTCAGCAATAATTGGCCACAGGCATCCTGCCTGCGGCCAATCATTGCTCTCCTCGCTGCCGGCGCTGTGATTGGCCAAGCATGCGGGGTCACAGTGCATGCTTGGCCAATCACAGCGCCTGGATGACACTGCGATGGCGTAGTGCATTGTGGGCCGTTCGCGTCACTCGAATTAGGCGCGAACGGCCCAAATCGTTCGATCTTCGTCGAACGATCGAACAGCCGATGTTCGAGTCGAACGTATGTTCGACTCGAACACCGAGCTCATCCCTAATGGAGAGTTCATAGTCAAGGACAAAGGAATACACGGAGCGTTCGTAGTCAAGGACAAAGGAATACACGGAGCGTTCATAGTCAAGGACATAGGAATACACGGAGAGTTCATAGTCAAGGACAAAGGAATACACGGAGCATTCATAGTCAAGGACAAAGGAATACATGGAGCATTCATAGTCAAGGACAAAGGAATACATGGAGCGTTCATAGTCAAGGACAAAGGAATACACGGAGCATTCATAGTCAAGGACAAAGGAATACACAGAGAGTTCATAGTCAAGGACAAAGGAATACACGGAGAGTTCATAGTCAAGGACAAAGGAATACACGGAGCGTTCATAGTCAAGGACAAAGGAATACATGGAGCGTTCATAGTCAAGGACAAAGGAATACACGGAGCGTTCATAGTCAAGGACAAAGGAATACACGGAGCGTTCATAGTCAAGGACATAGGAATACACGGAGAGTTCATAGTCAAGGACAAAGGAATACACGGAGAGTTCATAGTCAAGGACAAAGGAATACACAGATCGTTCATAGTCAAGGACAAAGGAATACATGGAGAGTTCATAGTCAAGGACAAAGGAATACATGGAGCGTTCATAGTCAAGAACAAAGGAATACATCGAGCGTTCATAGTCAAGAACAAAGGAATACATGGAGCGTTCATAATCAAGGACAAAGGAATACATGGAGAGTTCATAGTCAAGGACAAAGCAATACACTGAGAGTTCATAGTCAAGGACAAAGGAATACATGGAGAGTTCATAGTCAAGGACAAAGGAATACATGGAGAGTTCAAAGTCAAGGACAATGGAATACATGGAGAGTTCAAAGTCAAGGACAAAGGAATACATGGAGCGTTCATAATCAAGGACAAAGGAATACATGGAGCGTTCATAGTCAAGGACAAAGGAATACACGGAGCGTTCATAGTCAAGGACATAGGAATACACGGAGAGTTCATAGTCAAGGACAAAGAAAAAGGGAAAATAGGAACTGCTACAGCTGCTCAACCATCTCCATCCCTGTACAAACCAAAACCAAAGAGAGACGCCCTGGGACTTTGTATGAGGTGGAAGAGATAGGCACATGTAAGGCAAGGAGAAATTGTGATGTAATCTATTTTATTCGTAACAGATATGTCTGTACATCAAAGGAGGAGACAACAATGAGTGTGTGTCACCAGGCATAGTGGCCGCGATGTACAGCAAAAGTACAGAACATAGATAAAAAACAAGCAACAATACATCCATGTAACAATGATAAAAAGTAAATGTACATATACAGAAAGACCAGTGAGTAAATTGCACACAATATAAAAGTACATGAATACATGTGAGGTACACATAGTGTTGGCATATATGGTAATTGAAGTACAATGGCATAGGTACTGGGTGAATCAGATGGATGGGGCATCAGGTAAGCCCTACGCGTTTCGCGAGCTCTACTCGCTCATCAGGGGCAGATGCACAATCATCATATTTGTTATGAGGTAGAACAAATAATGAAGAGAATGAAGATATGGCAACATTGTAGTGGAAGGTGTGGGGGATGGTGAGGGGGTCAAGCCAAAGGTTAACCTTGTACTCACCAAAGTCTGGACCAACAAATCCAAGCACCACGTACCAAAAAAACGGCGGCAAACCCAAAATGCGGCTCGGGAGCTGAGGGGGCGAGGCATACGAACAACGCCCCACGGGAAATCCGGATAGGCTGTGCGGTCTGTGGGAAATACCCAGACAGCGATTGCTGGGCACCCCAGAAAACCAACAGTGTGTCTGAAAGAAATTAGGAATATATCTAAAAACATGTATATAACACAAAACATGGCGGTTTGTAAATGATGCTGTATGTCAAAACGCAAATGCAAGAAAGGTTTAAAGGTAATGATAAGTACAAAAAAATCCATATAGTATGAATGTGGAGTGGCTATGCTGGATACATGGCGTGTATTATGACCAAAAGCAATAAACAATATGAAATGAACCAAGAAGGGGGGGGGGGGGGTAAGCTGCATAATCAAGGGCAGTCTAGACATAATGCGCATGTGAAATAGATACAGTAAACCATATTATGTGTGTATGGCTATTGGGCTACAGCTGGGTCCAAGTGATATTTCACTATGGAACCCTGGTATTGTAGGCAAACCAAGTGTGGTACTGATATAATCCACAAACAAGGTGGATACAATGTGCATATATGGGGGAGGGTAAAAACGTAATGTCAATGAAAAACCCAATATGACTGAAACAGTCATGAGTGGGGAGGCTACCTTGTTGCAGAGATCTGAAGGAAACACAGCCATAGGGAGGTGTCCAGCACGCCAGATGGAAAGACCGCAAATGCTGGTCCAACCGCACAGCCATCCGGATATAGACCCGGGGCGAGTCCGATGGCTCCGCCCCCAACATCATGTGCGGATGTGCGCAACCCAGCGTCATGAAGGCGCTGGTAGCATTACATCCGGGATGTCCCACACAGCCCGCAGCAGCGGCGTCAGAGACGCCGCATCAGCGGGCGTGAAAAAGACATGATGCCGTTGCGTGGGTGGCCCCGCCCATCCCGAGGGATGGGCGGGGACAGCAGGAGGTCAGTGAAACCTCCCTTTCACGCAACGCAGCCCCCGAGCCAAAAACCGAAAATGCCAGCGCCCGTGGAAACAGGGAGGAGAGGACAAGTGGCCCAGAGAGTACCCACAGTGCAATATAAAAAAGGCAACTGGCCAAACAATAACTGTACTAAAAATGACAAATAATAAAAAATGCATACATGGCCAGAGCTGCAGGAGACCTATTAGGGGCTAAATGGGTGTCTACCACCCGATATACACAGAAAAAGGGAAAATAGGAACTGCTACAGCTGCTCAACCATCTCCATCCCTGTACAAACCAAAACCAAAGAGAGACGCCCTGGGACTTTGTATGAGGTGGAAGAGATAGGCACATGTAAGGCAAGGAGAAATTGTGATGTAATCTATTTTATTCGTAACAGATATGTCTGTACATCAAAGGAGGAGACAACAATGAGTGTGTGTCACCAGGCATAGTGGCCGCGATGTACAGCAAAAGTACAGAACATAGATAAAAAACAAGCAACAATACATCCATGTAACAATGATAAAAAGTAAATGTACATATACAGAAAGACCAGTGAGTAAATTGCACACAATATAAAAGTACATGAATACATGTGAGGTACACATAGTGTTGGCATATATGGTAATTGAAGTACAATGGCATAGGTACTGGGTGAATCAGATGGATGGGGCATCAGGTAAGCCCTACGCGTTTCGCGAGCTCTACTCGCTCATCAGGGGCAGATGCACAATCATCATATTTGTTATGAGGTAGAACAAATAATGAAGAGAATGAAGATATGGCAACATTGTAGTGGAAGGTGTGGGGGATGGTGAGGGGGTCAAGCCAAAGGTTAACCTTGTACTCACCAAAGTCTGGACCAACAAATCCAAGCACCACGTACCAAAAAAACGGCGGCAAACCCAAAATGCGGCTCGGGAGCTGAGGGGGCGAGGCATACGAACAACGCCCCACGGGAAATCCGGATAGGCTGTGCGGTCTGTGGGAAATACCCAGACAGCGATTGCTGGGCACCCCAGAAAACCAACAGTGTGTCTGAAAGAAATTAGGAATATATCTAAAAACATGTATATAACACAAAACATGGCGGTTTGTAAATGATGCTGTATGTCAAAACGCAAATGCAAGAAAGGTTTAAAGGTAATGATAAGTACAAAAAAATCCATATAGTATGAATGTGGAGTGGCTATGCTGGATACATGGCGTGTATTATGACCAAAAGCAATAAACAATATGAAATGAACCAAGAAGGGGGGGGGGGGGTAAGCTGCATAATCAAGGGCAGTCTAGACATAATGCGCATGTGAAATAGATACAGTAAACCATATTGTGTGTGTATGGCTATTGGGCTACAGCTGGGTCCAAGTGATATTTCACTATGGAACCCTGGTATTGTAGGCAAACCAAGTGTGGTACTGATATAATCCACAAACAAGGTGGATACAATGCGCATATATGGGGGAGGGTAAAAACGTAATGTCAATGAAAAACCCAATATGACTGAAACAGTCATGAGTGGGGAGGCTACCTTGTTGCAGAGATCTGAAGGAAACACAGCCATAGGGAGGTGTCCAGCACGCCAGATGGAAAGACCGCAAATGCTGGTCCAACCGCACAGCCATCCGGATATAGACCCGGGGCGAGTCCGATGGCTCCGCCCCCAACATCATGTGCGGATGTGCGCAACCCAGCGTCATGAAGGCGCTGGTAGCATTACATCCGGGATGTCCCACACAGCCCGCAGCAGCGGCGTCAGAGACGCCGCATCAGCGGGCGTGAAAAAGACATGATGCCGTTGCGTGGGTGGCCCCGCCCATCCCGAGGGATGGGCGGGGACAGCAGGAGGTCAGTGAAACCTCCCTTTCACGCAACGCAGCCCCCGAGCCAAAAACCGAAAATGCCAGCGCCCGTGGAAACAGGGAGGAGAGGACAAGTGGCCCAGAGAGTACCCACAGTGCAATATAAAAAAGGCAACTGGCCAAACAATAACTGTACTAAAAATGACAAATAATAAAAAATGCATACATGGCCAGAGCTGCAGGAGACCTATTAGGGGCTAAATGGGTGTCTACCACCCGATATACACAGAAAAAGGGAAAATAGGAACTGCTACAGCTGCTCAACCATCTCCATCCCTGTACAAACCAAAACCAAAGAGAGACGCCCTGGGACTTTGTATGAGGTGGAAGAGATAGGCACATGTAAGGCAAGGAGAAATTGTGATGTAATCTATTTTATTCGTAACAGATATGTCTGTACATCAAAGGAGGAGACAACAATGAGTGTGTGTCACCAGGCATAGTGGCCGCGATGTACAGCAAAAGTACAGAACATGGATAAAAAACAAGCAACAATACATCCATGTAACAATGATAAAAGGACAAGGACAAAGGAATACACGGAGCATTCATAGTCAAGGACAAAGGAATACATGGAGCGTTCATAGTCAAGGACAAAGGAATACATGGAGAGTTCATAGTCAAGGACAAAGGAATACACGGAGAGTTCATAGTCAAGGACAAAGGAATACACGGAGAGTTCATAGTCAAGGACAAAGGAATACACGGAGAGTTCATAGTCAAGGACAAAGGAATACACAGAGAGTTCATAGTCAAGGACAAAGGAATACACGGAGCGTTCATAGTCAAGGACAAAGGAATACATGGAGAGTTCATAGTCAAGGACAAAGGAATACATGGAGAGTTCATAGTCAAGGACAAAGGAATACACGGAGAGTTCATAGTCAAGGACAAAGGAATACACGGAGAGTTCATAGTCAAGGACAAAGGAATACACGGAGAGTTCATAGTCAAGGACAAAGGAATACACGGAGAGTTCATAGTCAAGGACAAAGGAATACACGGAGCGTTCATAGTCAAGGACAAAGGAATACACGGAGCGTTCATAGTCAAGGACAAAGGAATACACGGAGCGTTCATAGTCAAGGACAAAGGAATACACGGAGCGTTCATAGTCAAGGACAAAGGAATACATGGAGCGTTCATAGTCAAGGACAAAGGAATACATGGAGCGTTCATAGTCAAGAACAAAGGAATACATCGAGCGTTCATAATCAAGAACAAAGGAATACATGGAGCGTTCATAGTCAAGGACAAAGGAATACACTGAGAGTTCATAGTCAAGGACAAAGGAATACATGGAGAGTTCATAGTCAAGGACAAAGGAATACATGGAGCGTTCATAGTCAAGGACAAAGGAATACACGGAGAGTTCATAGTCAAGGACAAAGGAATACACTGAGAGTTCATAGTCAAGGACAAAGGAATACATGGAGCGTTCATAGTCAAGGACAAAGGAATACACGGAGCATTCATAGTCAAGGACAAAGGAATACACGGAGAGTTCATAGTCAAGGACAAAGGAATACACTGAGAGTTCATAGTCAAGGACAAAGGAATACATGGAGAGTTCATAGTCAAGGACAAAGGAATACATGGAGCATTCATAGTCAAGGACAAAGGAATACACGGAGCGTTCATAGTCAAGGAGGACAAAGGAATACATGGAAAGTTCATAGTCAAGGACAAAGGAATACACGGAGCATTCATAGTCAAGAACAAAGGAATACATGGAGCGTTCATAATCAAGAACAAAGGAATACATCGAGCGTTCATAATCAAGAACAAAGGAATACATGGAGCGTTCATAGTCAAGAACAAAGGAATACACGGAGCGTTCATAGTCAAGAACAAAGGAATACATCGAGCGTTCATAATCAAGAACAAAGGAATACATGGAGCGTTCATAGTCAAGGACAAAGGAATACACTGAGAGTTCATAGTCAAGGACAAAGGAATACATGGAGAGTTCATAGTCAAGGACAAAGGAATACATGGAGCATTCATAGTCAAGGACAAAGGAATACACGGAGCGTTCATAGTCAAGGAGGACAAAGGAATACATGGAAAGTTCATAGTCAAGGACAAAGGAATACACGGAGCATTCATAGTCAAGGACAAAGGAATACACGGAGCGTTCATAGTCAAGGACAAAGGAATACATAGAGAGTTCATAGTCAAGGACAAAGGAATGCATGGAGAGTTCATAGTCAAAGGCAAAGTAATACATCTCCCGAGCCCTGTTCTATGGGTCCATAAGACACACAGAGCCTCGACTCTGCCCAGCCCCCCGCTCTCTCCTCTTTGGCTCACTGGCTGTAATTGACATCAGTGGGAGCCACTTGCTCTCGCTGCTGTCTAATCCAATGAGGAGAGGAAGTCCCGGGACAGCCGAGGCTCTCGTGCACATCGCTGGATCAAGAGGGAGCACAGGTGAGTATTAGGGGGTTCTGAAAACCTTCAGCCTTTACAATCACTTTACACCAATTAAAGGAAAGCAGATACAGTAGTATTTAAAAAAAAAAATCTTTTGGGAATAGGGTTCTTAACTTGTTGGAGTCCCGGCCATAGTCGAATGACGGCCTCAAGGTGGCTCTTAAAATCCGGGAGGACGTCAATAGACGTCCTCGGCTCCTCCGGCCACTGGGGGGGCGCAAGCGCCGGCGGCGCGCGTGCGCGCTCGGCGCGTCACTGACATGCCGATGCGCGTGCCTGGCGGCCGCGATGTCCGCCAGGCACCCGCGATCGGCCAGTACACAGACAAGGACATGGATCTGTGTGTTTAAACACACAGATCCATGTCCTGTCAGGGAGAGAGGAGACCGATGCTGTGTCCCTTGTACATAGGGACACAGATCGGTCACCTCTCCCAGTCAGTCCCCTCCCCCCACAGTAGCAATCACTCCCAGGGCACACATTTAACCCCTTCCTCGCCCCCTAGTGGTTAACCCCTTCCCTGCCAGTGTAATTTTTACAGTAACCAGTGCATTTTTATAGCACTGATCGCTGTATCAATGACAATGGTCCCAAAATGGTGTCCAAAGTGTCTGATGTGTCCGCCATAATGTCGCAGTCACAATAAAAATCGCTGATCGCCGCCATTACTAGTAAAAAAAAAAAAATATTAATAAAAATGCTATAAAACTATCCCCTATTTGTAGACGCTATAACTTTTGCGCAAACCAATCAATAAATGCATATTGCGATTTTTTTTGACCAAAAATATGTAGAAGAATACGTATCGGACTAAACTGAGAATTTTTTTTTTTTTTTTTAAATTGGGATATTTATTATAGCAAAAAGTAATAAATATTGTGTTTTTTTTCAAAATTGTCGCTCTTTTTCTGTTTATAGCGCAAAAAATAAAAACCGCAGAGGTGATCAAATACCACCAAAAGAAAGCTCTATTTGTGGGAAAAAAAGAACGTCAATTTTGTTTGGGAGCCGCGTCGCACGACCGCGCAGTTGTCATTCAAAGTGACGCAGTGCCGAAAGCTGAAATTTCGCCTGGGCAGGAAGGGGGTTTATGTGCCCAGTAAGCAAGTGGTTAACCTGAGGAATAAAAACTGCTTGTATGTCTTGGCTCAGTTAAAGAGGACCTCCTCATTGGCTCAGATACAGCAGCAGGAGCCATCAGTTTCCACTTCTGTCAATCACAGCCAGTGACGAGGGAGCGGGTGTGGGGCTTGGAAACAAGCGTGCATTAGTGGCCTGCTATGGGGGCACACAGCGGGGGACCTGAGAAGAGGAGGACTGGCAGATTGTATCATATGTCATTTTTGATTTTGCCCATAGTGTCACTTTTAGAAATGCCAAAGTGGCCTTTCAAGCAATATTGGGACATATGTTAATGTACCTTGATAGTCCACTTTTGTCTGTCCTAACCCTTTCCTGGCCAGAGGCCATTGCTGCCTTGATGCCCTGGCCAAAATTAGAAGCATCAGTATGTGTCGGTCACTTTTACAATAACTCTATAGCCTAGTACACAGGGCCGAGAATCTCGTCGTAAAAAAACCTGTTGTTTTTCTCGACGAGATTCTTGTCAAGCTTGACGGGATTCTTGTCAAGCTTTCCTTGCATACACACTGTCAATTAAAAATCTCGTTGTTGTAAAGCGCGGTGACGTACAACACGTACGACGGCAGTATAAAGGGGAAGTTCGATTCCAATGGCGCCACCCCTTGGGCTGCTTTTGCTGATCTTGTGTTACCGCGTGTTAGTAAAAGTTTGGGGAGAGACGATTCGCGCTTTTCAGTCTTCGTGCTTTCAGTTCGTTACAGCGTGACGAATGTGCTATCTCCATTACGAACGCTAGTTTTACCAGAAGGAGCACTCCCGTCTCAAACTTGATTCTGAGCATGCGTGGTTTTTTAAAACTCGGAAAAGCATACACACGACCGGTTTTCTCGTCGGGAAACAGGCCAACAAGAATCCCGACGAGAAAAACGAGAATCCTGACGAGAAAATAGAGAGCAGGTTCTCTATTGAAACCATACACACGAACGGTTTTCTCGGCAAGAAAGCTCTCCCAACAGTTTTCTTGTCGTTTCTTGACAAGAAAACCGGCCGTGTGTACGAGGCTTCACACAAATATGTCTTGATGATTGTCTTAATAATGTCTTAAAGAGAGTCCCGGAGCAAGAAAGAAACAGATAGGCGCAGGGACGGCATGACAGGGTGGGACAGTACAGGACAAAAGGAAAGCAGGTAGTTTTCCCTTTAAGAAAAGGGGGGTGTCCTGGGGGTTGGAGGTGTTCCCTGGTGTAAGAGTCTGAGAGCAGGAAGTGATGTACAGTCAGTCCTGCAGCAGAAGAGGAAGAAGCTTGACACGTAGCCCCTGTGCCCTGAGCAGGCATCCTGCATGTGGCCGAGTCCCGGGGCCTTGCCCAGCTGACTGGGGAAGAGAGCAGGTTAGCGGCGGGCATGGGGGGCACAAGATGCGGCACCAGCCGCAGGGGGGGGGGGCGCAGTATCCCACGTGTGCAGCGGTATAGGCCGCTGGAGTACATGCAGCCCTGTGCCTTCAACCTGAGGGTGGCTGAGTCCCGGGTTTGGCCCAGCGGTGGGCAGCGGCGCCCGTCCTGGGAGCCGTCTGGGGGAGGGAGCTGGCAGCGGCGGGCATGGGGGGAACAAGAAGCGGCACTAGCCGTGGGGGGGGGGGGTGCAGTATCTCACGCGTGCGTCGGCATAGGCCGCCGCCGTCACGCAGTCCCTGGGCCCTGTGCGTTCCAACTGAGTGTGGCTAAGGCCTGGGTTTGGTCCCAGCTGGGGGCACCGACGTTTGCCCTTTCAGCTGTCTGGGGCAGAAGTTGGCTGCAGCGGGTAGGGGGGAACTACAAGCGGCCCCAGCCGCGAGGAGGGCGCATGGGCCGCGGGTGTGCAGGGACCCTTACTTCTCCCTGGGAGGTCAAAGTCATATTCTGTGACTATACAGGGGCCCTCCGGCTTCCTCTTAGCAGCGAGCCTTTCCTGGGAATAGGGGGAAGGCCAGGAGACTCCGGCCCGGGACGGAGTTTTGCGGCGGGGGAGACGAGCGTGTCAATTGGCTTTCCCCCCCCGCTCGTCGCTGACGCGGGAAGGATGCGGCCGAGCCTGCTGGTGTTGACCAGAGCGGTCGGTCGGCCCAGCGTGGGAGAATACAGGTTACGGGCTGGTGGCCAGGCATCCAGGCGGCCAGGGGTCCGATCGTGCACAGGGTGAGGAGCGTGGTGACAGCAGCGGTGATGGCGGTGGTCGTGCAGGGGTGCCCGAGCCAGGGAGCGGGTCTGGAGTCCGTCAGTGGCATCACGAGCGGGCTGGTGTTCCGGGTCGGGAAGGACGGAGCAAGCGACAACACGGGCCCTCAGCATCCAGGTCTCGTCCTCCGGGGGAACTGGCTGTGATCATTCGCCAACGGAGAGTCGGAGGGTGAACTGTCCGGGTCGGAGGGCGGCGAGGACCAGGGACATCCAGCAGCGTGGGATTCCAGTTTGGCGGCTGTTGGACCCAGCAGTGTTACTAGTTTTTTGCTGGGTCAGTGTAGAGGGGGGGGGGCCCTGTTACGGTTGGCAGTTGCATTAATAGGGAAAATGGGGGGGGTTATCATCTGGGGCTAGCGCATGCCGCAAAAAAAGGGTGATATATGTCTGGGGTCTCACCTTACGGTGGAAATTGGGGAGATGATTGGGACGGGTGTGTATGGGTAGATATTTTCGTTAATGCCCCGGAAGAGGTTGATCTGGATAGATTACAGCCGGGGGAGTGAAAAGAGGTCTATGGGGGGAATCACTGTTATCAGTTGAACCCCTGTATCTTCAACATATGGTGCAGGCTTCTGCCTTCCTTGCAGGGTAGTAGGAATAAGGTTCATTTACGGGTAGGTCATTAGCTATGCTCGCCGGATGGATGGAGGTGTGGCGTGGCAGAGATATGAGGTGCAGTTCCGTCATCGGATGGCCATCAGACCGGCTCTGCGCTGGGATCATATGGAAATCAGCTTGTGGATGAAGCTTATGACGTCGGCGCGGGCTCCCAGTCAGTTTTCCTGGGGGTACACTTGGTACCTTTTGCTAGGGTTTGTCACAGGACTTAGTGGTTTTCTCACTTGGGGGGGGTCGGAGGTGCCCCGGCCGCCGGTCAACCGACCGAAACACGTTGGGCCACTGCTGGCAGCTTAATTGGGACAAATGCAATTTTGGCGCAAACTGACGATTCAGGGCCGCATGTGTCGCGGGGGGGGGGAGGGGGGGGGAACGCATGCCCTGGTATGGTGTTTTCATGCACGGAAAGAGAAGTGACGGGGGGTCAGAGGGACGACGTTTGTCCAAGTGGACTGGGTACTCCCCCCCTTTTCTCTAGAGGTATCCCGACCGACGGGCGGCTGGGGTGTTAGTGACGGGCTTTGCTAGCGGTTTTGTGAGATCCCCCGTTTACTCTCTGCTGTTCCTCCGTAGGCTGGTAATCTGAGACACACCTGTTGCGGCCTTCAGTGGTCTTTGAGACGCTGTCAAAGGGGGGGGGGCCAAGAGGGAGCCGCACAAGTTAGCTTTATTTACCACCTTCTTTTTCAAAGCAGGCTTGGTTACTTATGCTATCGCACCGGGGGAGGGCACGGGACGTGCGCCTCCTTTACGCGGCGGTAACATGTTCCGCAGGTGCGGGTGGGCCCGGGACGTCTCGGGGCTTGGCTCGGGCATTCATTACCTGGCTGGGTTTGTATGTGTAGGCCCTCTGTGGGCTAACGTTTTCTCTGTGTTGTCGGGGAACTTTGCAGTATGTAGCGGAGCATTTCGGGGTATGTTGGCACTGGGAGTGTACGTAAGGCCCTACGTCATCCATTATCTTCTTGGGCATGGTTTGGTTTTCGCTGCGTTGGTAAGATCGGCTGCCGGAGGACAAGCCATAGAGTCTCAAGGTGGAAGTGCGTGGGATTTTTGGTAAGAGGATGATCCAGCGGCGCCAGTTACAGCTGCGGTGGGGTAAGTTGAATTTTCCGGGCGAGATAAGTCTCAGGGACTGGGTTCTTTTGTCACAGGCTGTCCGCTACGACGGCAGGGGTGGTATGAGGCAGGGTTCCTGTAGTACTTGGTAATCAGGCGGCTTCCCGATTGGGGTAGTAATGGAACTTTGGGGGGTACTCCTTCCTGTGAGTTTATGGTTCGCCTCAATTTAGACGACCGGGGCGTTGTCCAGATGGGTAGCTGGGTTTCGGCTGTTTCGCAGCCGGCGGTGTGGTTTGCTGCGTCATTTGGTACTGGGCTGTCTGCGATGGCAGGTGTTCATTTATGCTTAGCACCTTCTGGGGGTGGATAACACTTTGGCTGACGCCTTGTCTCGTTTTCAGTGGGACAGGTTCAGAGAGTTGGCACCGGATACGTAGCAATATGGGGTTGCCTGTCCCGACTGGTGGGGGAGCATTGCTGTGACAGTGCATCTCGGTGGTTGCGACAATCACGGTAGGCCTACGCCAAGGCATGGTGGGAATGGCTAGCAATTTTGCAGGGGCTGGGGATTTCTTCGGTGGGTCATGAGGTGGGCACTTCCGGCTTTTGCCAGACTTTGAGAAGGGAACTGGGGGTCTCCGTATCTGCTGTCGACTGTACGTTGGCGATTTTGTAATTTCTGTTTCAGGGGCGAAGTTGCTGGATTATGTATATTACAGAGCTTTAGTTTGGTTTCTGGAAGAGGAGGTGAAAGTGGACGTTCTGGATAAAAAGGGGGTACCCATAGGTGGTATGGGGTTATTGGGTACCTTCCGGTCAACAAGGGTTAACCAGGAAGGGGAAACATTTTTTAGGGTACTGGGACATGTGTACCGCCTTCGAGTCGGTGTCTTGCGACTGGAGGCCTAGGGGATATAGTTTGGTCCAAGTTGCGAGTTGTGGTCTCATATTACGGAGCTTTGGGTATGCAGGCGGTTAGGGGGTACAGGAGTTGCTCTGGTGCTGGGACGGTTGCCGTCCGGTTTCGGTGGGGGATGTTGCACATTTGATTTGGCTATGGCAGTCTGTGCTTCTCGGTGCCCGAGTATTCACTAGTACGGGCAGCCAGTTCACATGCCTGTTGCAGAGCATTTAGGGTTGGCAAGCTGGTCAGTTCTTCCATACTGGCAAAAGGGGCCTGTTGGTACATGAGGTGGAGTGTGCGGACGTTGTGTTGTTCGGGGGCCCGAAACGGATCGGGGGTTTAGGGCATGCGACTCGTTGTGTTTCGCATCCCGTAATATGTCCTTTGCGGGCGGGGTAATTATTTTCTTTCCATGCGTCTAGTATTGGGGGGTGGTCAAGTTATGATCCAGTACGGGTCAGCCCGGCCAGGTTCCGTTGGTGGTGGTGTTGTGGAGATGTTTAATGGCGACAGGTCACCACCTCAAGGTTCAGGCCTTCCTATCAGCCCGCATAGGGGCGGCCGCAGAGGCGGCTCGGGCGGGCAGGTCTGACAACAGGGTTACGGGGATTGGCTGCTGGTATGCTGACAGGGTTCGGCTTTCCATTTGCCCACACTCTGGGCACGAATAAGGGTTTCCACGTGGGTTCCAGGCTCTTTTCTGTATATGGGTGTGGGGGGGTGATTCCATATCATTAGATGCCTTCTGTTTCATTGTTTCAGGTGGAAAGGTCGGCCAGCTTGGATTCTGGGTCACTCTTCTGTGTTTGGTGGCCATACGGGCTGGTGGACTTCCAATGGGGGCAGCAGGGTTTTTTCCCTGATATGAAGCTCAGGTTCGGTGCTCGGGGTGCCGGGCAGGGATGTAGTAGAGTCATTTCCGGAAGTTTATATGGTTCTCTAGCCTCGCAGGGCACCGGATATTTTAGTGCCGCATGTGGGTTGGAATGACAGGGGGGCCATGTCTATGCATCTGCTGATATGCGAGGTGAAGTTTGACTTCCTGCGAGTACGCACTTCCTTCCCGGGGATGCGGATTGTTTGGTCAGGCATGGTGGGCAGGACAGCTGGGCGGTGGCATGGTCAGTGGAAACGGTGAACAAGGCTCGAGTACAGGTGGAAAGCGAAGTCAGAAGATTGGTTACTTGTGATGGGGTCCTAGTGGTGAGTCATACGGAGCTGCTGAGCGATGGGGTTTACCTCAGGGCTGTCGGCATTGATCTCGGGGCCCCGGGTTTTTTCAGGAAGGATTCCGAGGGTTTTGGGGTTTGGAGGTGCGCGCAAGGGTAAGGTTTTACCCCTTGCGTGCTGTGGCAGTGCTCGGTCTCTGGAAGAGGAGAAAAAGGCTGGAATAGTTAGTAAAATGGTGGTACCCATCCGTGGTATGGGGTTATCGGTAGTAAAATGGTGGTACCCATCTGTGGTATGGGGTTATTGGGTACCTTCCGGTCAACGAGGGTTTAACCAGGAAGGGGTAAAATTGTAGGTCACTGCGGACATGTGTACTGTCTCCGAGTCGGTGTCTTGCAACTGGAGGCCTAAGTTAAATAAGTTTTGTCCCAGTGACCAAGTTCTGTGTCGTGGCCTCCAAGACTACCAAGATATGGAAAAAGTTTGTCTGATGTTATGTAAAATGGTTATTTATTTTAAGTTTTGAAATGGTTAAATAAATAGGCCGCAAGGCCAATTTTACTCCACAACTTTGTCAGTTGTTTTATTGGGCAATTGGGAGTTGGGGAGGTTTAGGTCTATCAGGTGGGTCACTACTGGGCATCTGTCCTTAACATGTCATGATGTCTGAACTTGCCTTAAATCCTGAAATCTATTTTTTTTCAGTAACCTACCTGACTTGAACTTTTCTTTGAAGGCAGGTTGAAGTGGGAGGTCAATCTTGGACCCAATACAGATAATGCCTGGGAAGAGATTCATCAATCTGTGCAAACTGTCTCCTTATCCTCCTCGCATAGATAGACTCAAATATTTATTCTTCACAGAGTCTTTTGTATTCCTTTATTCCTATAGAACTGTAGCACCCTCCTAGAATAGGCTGCTAACAGCGGCGGTGCGTCCATAGAGGGCGCCGGAGCGCCGCCCCCTCTCGCTCCTGCACCGCCACTGAAGGACAATACACAGATTCATGCATTGCATGAATCTGTGTATTGTCACCGCTGCCGCGCTGCCCACTATTCATATGGCCGGCCTCCTGGTGAGCGCCGGCCATATGAATTAGAGCGGCGGCCGGCGGTGGGTGTAACTTGGAAGTGCCTATCAGAGCCAACGGCTCTGATAGGCTTTCCGAATACAGCTCTCACGCTGTATTCGGCTTCCAAAAACTCCTCCCAGGTATGCACGGGGGGTGCGTTCCTGGAAGAAGACTGTGTGGAGGTTTCAGCCAATCAGGTTCACCGGATCTGGTTACTGGTAACCTGATTGGCTGAAGCGACATCGAGGGCGGGAGAACACATCAAGGATGGCGCGGACCGAGGAAGGTAAGTGCAGGGCTGGGGGGGGGACAGGCTGAATATGGGGGACAAACTGGCTGAATATGGGGGACAAACTGGCTGAATATGGGGGACAAACTGGCTGAATACGGAGGACAAACTGGCTGAATATGGGGCACAAACTGGCTGCATTTGGGGGGAACTGGCTGTATATGGGGGACAAACTGGCTGAATATGGGGGGAACTGGCTGAATATGGGGGACAAACTGGCTGAATATGGGGGGAACTGGCTGTATATGGGGGACAAACTGGCTGAATATGGGGGACAAACTGGCTGAATATGGGGGGAACTGGCTGTATATGGGGGACAAACTGGCTGTATATGGGGGGAACTGGCTGTATATGGGGGACAAACTGGCTGAATATGGGGGGAACTGGCTGAATATGGGGGACAAACTGGCTGTATATGGGGGACAAACTGGCTGAATATGGGGAACAAACTGGCTGAATATGGGGGACAAACTGGCTGAATATGGGGGGAACTGGCTGAATATGGGGGACAAACTGGCTGAATATGGGGGGAACTGGCTGTATATGGGGGACAAACTGGCTGAATATGGGGGGAACTGGCTGTATATGGGGGACAAACTGGCTGAATATGGGGGGAACTGGCTGTATATGGGGGACACGCTGGCTGCATTTGGGGGGAACTGGCTGTATATGGGGAACAAACTGGCTGCATTTGGGGGGAACTGGCTGTATATGGGGACAAACTGGCTGTATATGGGGGGAACTGGCTGTATATGGGGACAAACTGGCTGTATATGGGGGCACACTGGCTATATATATGGGGACACACTGGCTGTATATGGGGGCACACTGGCTATATATATGGGGACACACTGGCTGTATATTGGGGCACACTGGCTATATATATGGGGACAAACTGGCTGTATATGGGGGCACACTGGCTATATTTATATGGGGGCACACTGGCTGTATATGGGGGCACACTGGTTATATATATATGGGGGCACACTGCCTGTATATGGAAACAAACTGGCTGTATTTGAGGGGGCAAACTGGTGGCGTTTGGGCACAGTGGCTGCGTTTAATGGGCACAGTGGCGGCAATTGATTTTTATTTTTTTTTCAGTTTGTTTGCGCCCCCCCAAAAATTTTGAGCACCAGCCGCCATTGGGCTGCTACAAAGGTTCAGGTAAATTTAGTTCTTTGGCTCCTCTTTAATCATTTGATCGTGTGTGATTATTTTTGGCTGTTCTGGGTCTCCCTGGCTGCAGGCTCAAATACTTCTCCCTGCCTTCTAGTGGATTCTGGAATGTAGTGGTTTGGAAGAGGCAGACCCTGCACCTTAATATTTATGTGGTCTCAGCCAATCCCTGGGGAAAAATGCCCAGTAGGCGGCTGAGGAGTGCACAAATAGTTTGAGGCCCAGAGCAGCAGAGTTCTTGTCCAGGAGAAGATCCCAGCCTGAAGGACCGCTGCCCTTCTGGGCAGTGTAGCTGAAGTCTACAGGAGCTCACCGAGGTCCCAGCTCAGTTGGAGCTAAGGGGCCTATTTTCTGGAAATAGCTGGAGCCAAATCAAGGGGATTCACTGAGGATCTGTCCTGGAGATTCACAGGAGACGTGTCTGGCCAATATTGGATGGAGGCATCCAAGTGTAGCGCCCTCCTCACTCCCCTCTCTTTCTTCAGCTCGTCTCTCTCTTGTCTAGGGGTATCTTTTAGAGGGGAAGGGAGCGGGGACACCACGCCTGGCCTTCATCACAGGTGTCAGTGTGACATAAGCAAAGTTCTTTTACCTTCGGGTCAGTGTTGTGCACCTGGAGCCTCCACCGAGAGCTAACTTGAACAATGTCTGTCAGGAAATGAGCCCCACACCGTTAAAGTCCAACACTCCTTTATTCTTCTTGAATGAACACCATCAGTTGAACTCCCTTGGTAGAAACAGAACAGAAAAGGAGGTGTGGATGCGAATAGGCCCAGACACAATGTATTCTCCACTTTCCTCCCTGAAAGTGGGTTGCGGTCTCCTAGCGAGGGGGGGATTTCCTTCCAAGCGGTCTCCGGTGAGAGACTCACCCGTCACTGGCAATCTGCTGCACCAGGTCTTCGAGTGAGGAGCTCCCCCCCCCCGGTCCATTACGCCTTCCGTATTCGGGTACCCACTCCCGGGGTTCCCTAGGATCTCCTTCCCTTGCGGAACTCAGTGTTGGGCACTGAGCTCCAGACCTCCATCCGAGTACCTCACCCCAGGCCAAAGGTGCCTGGGAATGAACACGACCTCCGGCTGTCCTCTAGGCCTAGGCCGCCTAGAGGACCGACACGAACCACCGCCCACAGGCTGAAGGTGCCTGGGACTCGAACCCCATGACAAAGATGGCCGTCCCCTTTATACCCTCTCCCAGCAAGCACGGCGGGTTCCCCGCCCCACCATACCGCTGCCGAGGGAGGACAAAAAGGAGGCACGACACACAGCAATGATTCAACCCCAGCCCAGGGCGACAGCGCCACCTGCTGGGCTGCAGGGAATTACACATCACCAATGTCTCTGCCAAGTTCAAATTCACACCCGGGAAAGTACATACCCGCTACACAAGTATATGGGGACATTGTGAGTATAGGCCTAGATGTAGGATCCTAGTGACTGTTCGCTGTTCTAATCCCATATGCATCTGCTCTAGTGCTGCTTTCCTTTGCTTGGAGTTCCAGGGTTGCTGTTCTCCTATTGTTTGCCAAAAAGAAGAAATGGCTGCACATCCAAAGTTTCCAAAAGTGCCTTTTATTGCAGACAGTCAAAATACACCAGGGATACCGGGTGTTAGCCCTGGTTCACACTGGTGCGATTTGACATGCGATTTGACATGTCAAATCGGCGATATTTGCCGCAAATTGCGGGCAATGGCACCGTCCTAATCGGTGCGACTCCGCATCTGCGGCGCTGCACCGATTTCAAAAAGTAGTTTCTGTACTACTGTAGCGGGTATGTGCTTTTCTGTTTGAATCTGGTGGGGGAAACTGTGATGTATGGTTCCCTGGGGCCCACCGGGTGGCGCTGTAACTTTGGGCCCGGGGTTGAGCCATCGTTGCAGTGTCATACCTCTTTTGGCCTCTCTCGGCAGGTGTATGGTGGGGCGGGGAACCCACCGTGCTTGCTGGGAGAGGGTATAAAGGGGGCGGCCATTTTTGGTGGCTGGAGTCGAGTCCCAGGCACCTTCAGCCTGAGGGCGGTGGTTCGTGTCGGGAGTCTAGGCGGCCTAGGCCTAAAGGACGCTCGGAGGTCGTGTTCCATCCCAGGCACCTTTAGCCTGGGGTGAGGTACTCGCAGTGGCGTCACTAGGGTTGGTGTCACCCGGTGCGAAAAAAAATGGTGTCACCCCCCAACAACTATAGTCCCCCCTCACTACAGACCCCCCTCCACTAACTACAGACCCCACTCCCACAGTATAGATCCCTTCCCTCAGTACAAACCCGTTCCACTAAGTACAGACTCTCCGCCATCAATATAGACCCGCCTCCCTCAGTATGAACCCCCACCTCAGTGCAGACCGCTCCATCAGTACAGACACCCCCACCTCAGTGCAGACCCCCTCAGTTACAGACACCCCCCCTCAGTTACAGACACCCCTCGTACAGACACCCCCCTCAGTACAGACACCCCCCTCAGTAACAGACACCCCCTCGTACAGACTCCCCCTCGTACAGACTCCCCCTCGTACAGACACCCCCTCAGTTACAGACACCCCCTCAGTTACAGACACCCCTCGTACAGACACCCCCCTCAGTACAGACACCCCCCTCAGTACAGACACCCCCTCGTACAGACACCCCCTCGTACAGACTCCCCCTCGTACAGACCCCCCCCTCAGTTACAGACCCCCCCTCAGTTAAAGACCCCCCCTCAGTTAAAGACCCCCCCTCAGTTACAGACACCCCCCTCAGTTACAGACACCCCCCTCAGTACATACACCCCCCTCAGTACAGACACCCCCACCTCAGTACAGACACCCCCTCAGTACAGACACCCCCACCTCAGTACAGACCGCTCCATCAGTACAGACACCCCCACCTCAGTGCAGACCTCCTCAGTTACAGACACCCTGCTCAGTTACAGACACCCCCCACAGTACCAGACACCCCTCGTACAGACACCCCCTCAGTTACAGACACCCCCTCAGTTACAGACACCCCCCTCAGTACAGACACCCCCCTCAGTACAGACACCCCCTTGGTACCAGACCCCCCTCAGTACAGACACCCCCTCAGTTACAGCCCCCCTGGTGCAAACTCCCCCTAGTGCAGACCCCAGCAGTACAGACACCCCCTCCCCCCATCAGTAAAGATGCCCCCCTTACCTTACAGACCTCAGAACAGAGCGGCAGATACACACAGTGGTGTGTCTCTCGAGCGCGGGCTCCTCCTCCTCCTCTGTGGATGTAAACAGAGAGGAGGCAGAGGGGGCGGCGGCTTCCTTCCGCTCTGCTGAGGGACACAGCCGCAGCGTGAGCCTAAGGCACAGGGCAGCGGGCAATGTCAGTGTGGTGCCGCTGCGCTACCCACGGGTGTCACCCCTCTGGTGGGTGTCACCCGGGTGCGGCCCGCCCCCCCCGCACCTGGCTAGCAACGCTAGTGCATGTCGTCACATCATCACAGTGCAGTGTGATGATGTGACAGGCTGAGTCGCTCGCTGGCTCTGTAGGGTAGGGAGGAGGATTGGAATTTAGGAATAGGAAGAATAAGGAGCCGGAGGACACACACCAGGCGCGGCCGCGGCGCTGGAGGTGTTGTTCCAGGCTTCCAGCCCAGCGGGGTGAAATTAATCAATGAATGGGTCAGCTGTAAAAAAAAAAAAAAAAAAAAAATTAAAAATTAAAAAAAAAAAAAAAAAAAAAAAAAGGGAGGGTGTCACCCCTCTAGCGGGTGTCACCCGGGGGCGGACCGCACCCCCCGCACCCCCCTAGCAACGCCTCTGGGTACTCGGATGGAGGTCTGGGACTGAGTGTCCCAGACTAAGGCTCCGCGAGGGATGGACTTCCCAGGGGACCCTGGGAGTGGGTACCCGAATCCAGTGGCGTAAGGGACCGGAGGGAGTACTTACCTGAAGACCTGGTGCAGCAAATTGCCAGTGACGGGTGAGCCTCCGGAGACCGCCCGGAGGGATGTTTTCCTCGATTGGGAGCAGGAATCTACTTCTGGGAAGGAAGTAAGAAAGTTCATTGTGTCTGGGCCTACTCGCATCCACACCTCCTTGTCTGTTCTGTTCGTTGAGGGATTCCAACTGATTGTGTTCACTTTTACATTGAGAAGAATAAAGGAGTGTTGGACTTTTGTTCGTGTGGGGCTCATTTACTGGCAGACACTGTTCAAGAAACCAGGAGGAGGCTCCAGATGCAGAACACCGACCCGAAGGTAAAGGAGGATTGTCTCCCACTACACACACATCTGCAGTGGGAACATTGGCGTGGTGACCATGCACTCTCTCCCCCAAGGTACCCCTAGACAAAAGCCAGAGACAGAAGAATTGATACTAGAGGGAGAGAGTGGAGGCCGCTACACTACTTTTTGCGATTTCGGCCGCGATTTACATTGACATCTGTGTCAGATGTCTTTGTAATCGGGACTGCCAGCGAGAGTGAAATCGTGCGAGTTCAGCAGAACTCGCACGGCTTCACTCCCGCAGCCCAGTGTGAACCTGGGCTTAGTCACGTAGACACGTTTCACACATCTGATCTGTGATTAAGCACAGATCAGATGTGTGAAACGTGTCTAGGTGACTAACACCCGGTATCCCTGGTGTATTTTGACCGTCTGCAATAAAAGGCACTTTTGGAAACTTTGGATGTGCAGCCATTTCTTCTTTTTCTCAAGTTTTTACGGAGGCGGGCCGGGGCTAGCAGCACTCCTACTTGGTTCCAATCAAGGTATTGCACACACCTGGAGCAGTGGATTCCTTTTCTTTTGACAAGGTGTAGCGGCCTCACCCCTCTCCCTTGCTTTATCGGTTATATGGCTGTTGTCTAGGGCAGTGTTTCTCAACTCCAGTCCTCAAGGCGCCCCAACAGGTCATGTTTTCAGGATTTCCCTCAGATGAAACAGCTGTGGTAATTACTAAGGCAGTGAAACTGATCAAATCACCTGTGCAAAATAATGGAAAGCCTGAAAACATGACCTGTTGGTGCGCCTTGAGGACTGGAGTTGAGAAACACTGGTCTAGGGGTACCTGGGAGAGAAACACACCACGGCCCATGTCCTCCGTAACTGAGAGGTGAAAGCCAGAAGATTGGGCTTTTGTGTAGGTGTCCTAGAGTCAAGTCCAGTCCTTCGTCCCTGACTCCTTTGCTTTAGTAACCCAAGTTCCACACAGTGAATAGGTACAACTCAGTTTTATTCTTCTTGCCAAGCAATAAAACAGTCTTTCTCCTTTGGAAAATGGGGACAGATCGAGGCACAATCCTTTCCCTTCTTGCTGCTGCCCACTGTGCTGTCACCAGTGGTGAATAGTCACTGCCACTGACTAGGTAATATAGAACGTGAATTACCTTCGCTCACTTTGCCCCTGTCAGAGGAAGAAATCCGTCCAAGGGAGAAGTGGAGGCCTCTCCGTCACCAGCGATGCTGCGCCGGGCTCTTCAGAGAAGTTACTGCGCACCAGTCCTCACGAACTCAGACACGGGCACCCAAGGAGTTAGGGCCCCCTTGGATTCCTCCACCCTCGCGGAACTCAGTCGAAGGTACTGAGCCCCAGGAATCCGCCATAGTACCTCACCCCAGGCTAAAGGTGCCTGAGATGGACTTCATTCCCGCTCCAGCTAGGCCAAGGGCGCCTAGGCCTGAAACACCGGAACGCCAGCACCCAAGCTGAAGGTGCCTGGGTGCGGCCGCGTCCTCCAACTCTCTGCCCCAAAATCAGGGCGTCCGCCCCTTTTATGACCTCTCCCTTTGCGTCACAGCGGGTTCCCCGCCCCGCTGTACCAGCTCCAGGGGAGGACAAAAAGGCACAGTTTGCGGTGTGAGTTCAGCTCCGGCCCAAGGCAACAACGCCACCTGTAGGCCCCAAGGAACCCCACACCACCAGAGTCCTCACATAAATTCAAACACCCGCTACAAAGGCAAAGAGTGTCCTCTGGTATCTTTGTGCACTAAATTCGGTGTATCCCAAAGCCCACCCCGCACCCCAAGTTCAATAAACACTAAAGCATGAAAAGATATTCCTTGCCTGGTCATTGAGTTGTGAGACTGTCTGAGTTGTTGTGTGCCTGGCTGCTTGTACACCCATTTGGGAAGAGAACCTGGGGGAACTCAGCTGGGCTGTCAGGGGTCTGCACTACATAAGATTGATGCTAGATTTGATTCTTGTTCTGATAGATATGGTAATCTGCATGGATCTTTTATACATCTTTTAGGGCTTTGCCCTAAACTGAAGAGATACTGGGCTGAGGTAGTGGGCACTTTGAACTGTATTTTTGGTACTGATTTGCCTGTAGAACTTCTCACGTGTCTTTTAGGTCACTTTGATATATGCTCTATGGACACAAATCTAATAGTTACTCTTAGAGCATTGCTTGTTGCTCGCAGGATGATCGCTTTGAAGTGGACCTCCCCGAACTCACCTTCTCCCTCAGAATGAATTAGTGAACTAAATAAATACATTTCCTTAAAAAAAACATACTTCCTTACTGCGCAAGGCCATATCTAAGGTCCCTTTTTACACTGGGGCGGGAGGTGCAGTGGCGGTAAAGCACCGCTATTTTTAGTGGCACTTTACCGTCTGAATTGCGGCAGTATTCGGCCGCTAGCGGTGCGGTTTTAACCCCCGCTAGCGGCTGAAAAAGGGTTAATACCGCTGGCAATGTGCCTCTGCAGAGCTGGCGGTATAGCCGCGCTGTCCAGAAACAGAAATTGCTGCTCCAAACAGGTCCACCCTGATAGCAGTCTCTCTTCCAGGAACTGTGGGTGCTGGCAATGCACAAGGCAATTTAGAACAAGGATAGTTAGGACAGCCGCACTCCAATCCAACAAGGCTTTATTCAAAGTAGATAAAAACAGGCACTACATATCACAGCAACGAACCTTAGGACAGCTGACGCGTTTCACACTTATTTAGTGCTTACTCATAGCCGCGCTGTCCCATTGATTTCAATGGGCAGGAGCGGTAAACACACCGCTCCTTTACCGCTCCAAAGATGCGGCTAGCATGACTTTTGTAATGGTCCTGCTAGCGCACCACTCCAGTGTGAAAGCCCTCGGGCTTTCAGACTGGAGAAACAGCAGCCGCTGTTTCGGGTCGGGTTGCAGGCGCTATTTTTAGCGCAATAGCGCCTGCAAACCGCACCAGTATGAAAGGGGTCTAAATCTCAACCTATCTGGTCTTCCTGAACAGTTTAACAATTGCGCGGTCGTGCGGCGCTGTACACAAACAAAATTTATGTCTTTTTTCCCCCCCCACAAATAGAGATTTCTTTTGGTGGTATTTGAGCACCTCTTGCGCTATAAACAAAAAAAGAGCGACAATTTTGAAAAAAAAAACATTATTTTTTATCTTTTGCTATCATAAATATCCCCAATACAATTTTTAAAAATCTAATTTCTTCATCAGTTTAGGCCAATATGTCATCTGCTACATAATTTTGGTAAAAAAATTAAATAAGCGTATGTAGCAAGGTCCCAGGCCTCCTTTGATCTAATGAGAACCTCCAGGGATAGCTGACATCCTTCTGTATGTAGTGGGTTGTGAGGCATGGTGGGGGCAGAGTAGTTAAGTTATTGGGCGCCAGACACTTCTTGGATGCAAAAGAAAGTTTAATTCTCTTAACAAACCTTTTTTTGGGGGAAAGAGGGTTATGGCCAGTTCACTCTTAGGTATTTGCAAGTTTAATTGGGAGACTTCGATAGGAGGACAGCCATGCAGGGAAAGGCATCCAGCAAGACGCCACATCTGCATGTGCAGGAATGCTGTCTCCTATGGCAACAGTCTTTAACAGCTCCTAACTGGAAGTTTAAAAGTTTCTTTATCTTCCACTACAATCACTCCTTGTAGTTTTTCAGCCCACTGAGCTCCCGGTCTCTCTCACTAGACCCACTGATTCACTGTCACTGAATCCCTTGAGCTCCTCCAATCTTCACAATGGTATCTTCCTCAAACGTCACCCCCGCCTCTCTGCTGGGTCCCTAGCTTGGCACTCAGGATACTTCTCAAGCTTCACCCACGCTGGCCTGCTCGGTCCCTGGCTTGACAAACAAGGCTGCTCTGCAATAGGGATGAGCTCGGTGTTCGAGTTGAACATACGTTCGACTCGAACATCGGCTGTTCGATCGTTTGACGAAGATCGAACGATTTGGGCCGTTCGCGCCAAATTTGAGTGACGCGAACCGCCCACAATGCACTACGCCATCGCAGTGCAATCCAGGCGCTGTGATTGGCCAAGCATGCACTGTGACCCCGCATGCTTGGCCAATCACAGCGCCGGCAGCGAGGAGAGACATAATTGGCCAAAGGCAGGATGCCTGTGGCCAATTATAGCTCAGGGGGATTTAGTACACACCCCACACTATAAAAGGCCGCCAGCGCGGCGGCCTTGTGTAGTGTGTTCCGGTTCAGGGAGAGAGAAGGATAGGCAGGGACAGTGTCAGTGCTATTTGTTCATTTAACTTGTGTGCAGGGAGAGAGAATGATAGGCAGGGACAGTGTCAGTGATTTTCTTTGCTAAGCCTCCTGCACAGTATACACCTGAAGCTAGCCCTTATTGCTGTGTTTATCTGTTGTGTAACACAGGCAGGCATCTGCAGCACTTACAGCGGGCGTAGTGTGCCTCCTGCACAGTATACACCTGAAGCTACTCCTTATTGCTGTGTTTTCCTGTTGTGTAACACAGGCAGGCATCTGCAGCACTTACAGCGGGCGTAGTGTGCCTCCTGCACAGTATACACCTGAAGCTACCCCTTATTGCTGTGTTTTCCTGTTGTGTAACACAGGCAGGCATCTGCAGCACTTACAGCGGGCGTAGTGTGCCTCCTGCACATTATACACCTGAAGCTAGCCCTTATTGCTCGTGGTTTTTTTCTTTTGTGTTACACTAACAGGCATCTGCAGCACTTACAGCGGGTATAGTGTGCTTCCTGCAAAATATACACCTGAAGCTAGCCTTTATTGCTGTGTTTTCCTGTTGTGTAACACAGGCAGGCATCTGCAGCACTTACAGCGAGCGTAGTGTGCCTCCTGCACATTATACACCTGAAGCTAGCCCTTATTGCTCGTGGTTTTTTTCTTTTGTGTTACACTAACAGGCATCTGCAGCACTTACAGCGGGCATAGTGTGCTTCCTGCACAGTATACACCTGAAGCTAGCCCTTACTGTTGTGTTTTCCTGTTGTGTAACACAGGCAGGCATCTGCAGCACTTACAGCGGCCGTAGTGTGCCTCCTGCACAGTATACACCTGAAGCTACCCCTTATTGCTGTGTTTTCCTGTTGTGTAACACAGGCAGGCATCTGCAGCACTTACAGCGGGCGTAGTGTGCCTCCTGCACATTATACACCTGAAGCTAGCCCTTATTGCTCGTGTTTTTTTTCTTTTGTGTTACACTAACAGGCATCTGCAGCACTTACAGCGGGCGTAGTGTGCTTCCTGCAAAATATACACCTGAAGCTAGCCCTTATTACTGTGTTTTCCTATTGTGTAACACAGGCAGGCATCTGCAGCACTTACAGCGGGCGTAGTGTGCCTCCTGCACATTATACACCTGAAGCTAGCCCTTATTGCTCATGGTTTTTTTCTTTTGTGTTACACTAACAGGCATCTGCAGCACTTACAGCGGGCGTAGTGTGCTTCCTGCAAAATATACACCTGAAGCTAGCCCTTATTGCTGTGTTTTCCTGTTGTGTAACACAGGCAGGCATCTGCAGCACTTACAGCAGTCGTAGTGTGCTTCCTGCACAGTATACACCTGAAGCTACCCCTTATTGCTGGTTTTCCCATCTCCCTGCAGGCCATTAGAATGTCTGGAAGGCAAACAAGGAGAGGCAGACAGTCAGGAGCCAATAAAAGAGGGCAAGCAGGCTCTGTGTCTAGAGACAACAGTGCTGGTCGTGGACAGGGTGCATCGTCATCAGCACGTGGCCATGGGACACGCTTGTCTTTATTCTCGGCAGCTGGACGTGTTGAGCCGCATCTTGCCGAAGACTTGGTAGAGTGGATGACCAAGTCCTCCTCATCCTCCTCATCCTCTCTCACCCAGGCTCAGGGTACTGGCAAAGCAGCTGCCAAAGCGTCCTCTTCCCTCGTATCAATGTCATCATCAGTCACTCCTTCCCTAGACCCACCATGTCCTCCTGAGGAGTCCCCCGAACTGTTTGAGCACAGTGTTGGGTACATGCTCCAGGAGGATGCCCAGCATTTCGAAGGGTCTGATGATGATACCCAGCTAGAGGAAGGCAGTAGCGTGAGAGCAGAGAGAGGGGATGCTCAAGAAGGACAGCAATCTGGCAGTCATGTTCCAGCAGCTGCAGCATACTGCCAGATTTGCTCCAGTGATGAGGAGGGAGGGGAAGATGAGGTCACTGCCTCCACGTGGGTGCCTGATAGGAGAGAGGAGGAGGCACATCTCCAACAAGGCAGGATGCCCTCGGGGGCCAGCGTAAGGGCAGCACACCGACTGAATCAAACCGCAGAGCTCCGCCTGTGCAGGGCGCTGCCTCTGCCCGTTATTCCAAAAGTTCTTTGGTGTGGGCCTTTTTTGAGTCGAGTGCATCAGATCGCACCGCTGCTGTTTGCAACATATGTCTGAAGCGTGGCTCGCGTGGCCAAAACATCAGCCGCATGGGCACCACATGCTTGACCAGACATATGTTGACCTGCCATGCAGCGCGTTGGCAAGCGTATCTTAAAGACCCACACCAAAGAACAAAGCGGACCTCTCCTTGCTCCTCATCAGCTGGGATCTCCAACCCCACTGTACCTTCAGTTCTCTCTGAAACCTGCACTGAGAGGAATGAAGGTGTAGAATTAGGTGTGTCACAGCCAAGTACTTGTGGGCACTCTGCTAGCAGTACACAGACGTCCGATTCTAGCAGGCAAATTTCCCTGCCCCAGCTGCTGGACCGTCGAAAGAAGTTCACTCCCAGCTATCCACATGCCCAGCGGTTGAATGCTAGCTTGGCTAAATTGCTAGCAATTCAACTGCTGCCTTTTCAGTTGGTAGACTCGGCCCCCTTCCGTGAGTTTTTGCAATGTGCGGTTCCTCAGTGGCAGGTTCCCAAACGCCACTTTTTCTCACGGAAGGCGATTCCGGCTCTCTACCGGCATGTGGAAGGCAATGTCCATGCCTCGCTGGACAGGGCGGTCAGCGGTAAGGTGCATATTACTGCTGACTCATGGTCCAGCAGGCATGGACAGGGATGTTACCTTTCTTTCACGGCCCATTGGGTCACTCTTTTGGCAGCTGGGAAGGATGCAGAACAAGGTGCAGTAGTGTTGGAGGTTGTTCCGCCGCCACGCCTCCAAAATGCTACTACTGGTTGTGACACACCTCTCTCCTCCACCCCCTCCTCTTCTTCCTCCATGGCCTCTTCCTGTGCTTTGTCCTCGGAACCAGCGGTGCTCCGTAGGCGTTCAAGGGGCTACGCAAGTACGCAGGCAAAAAGATGCCATGCCATACTTGCGCTGGTGTGTTTGGGGGACAGGAGCCACACTGGGGCAGAGGTTCTGTCAGCTCTGCAGGGGCAGGCCGAGAGGTGGTTGACGCCACGCCAGCTTAAGCCAGGAATGGTGGTTTGCGACAATGGTACCAACCTCCTCTCCGCCCTCCGACAGGGACAACTGACCCATGTGCCCTGTGTGTCTCACGTCCTTAACCTGGTGGTGCAGCGGTTCTTGGGCAGGTACCCGGGCTTAAAGGATGTCCTGAGGCAGGCCAGGAAAGTCTGTGTGCATTTCTGCAGATCATATAATGCCAGTGCTCGGCTGGCTGAGCTGCAAAAGGAGTTGAACCTGCCCAAGAACCGCCTTATATGTGACATGCCCACCAGGTGGAACTCAACGTTGGCCATGCTGCAGCATCTGCACACGCAGCAGAGGACCATTAATGAGTACCCGTGCGACTATGGCACCAGGACAGGCTCAGGCGAGCTCGGGTTTTTTTCACCACGCCAGTGGGGCATGATCAGGGATGCATGCACTGTCCTGGCACCATTTGAGGAGGCCACAAGGATGGTGAGCAGTGACAGTGCATGCATCAGTGACACTGTACCTCTTGTCCACCTGTTGGAGCATACGCTGTGCGGAATAATGGACAGGGCACTTGAGGCAGAACAGAGGCAGGAAGAGGAGGACTTCCTTGCCTCTCAAGGCCCCCTTTACCCAGACAGGGTTCCTTCTGTCCCACCCATCTCACAGGAAGAGGAGGAGGAGGAGGAGGATTGTGTCAGCATGGAGGTGGAGCATGGCACTCAGCATCAACAGCAGCAGTCTTTTAGGGATGATTTACAGTCCCAACAAACCCGTGGACTTGTACGTGGCTGGGAGGAGGTGGCTGCGGATCATGTCGTCCTTATGACCGAGAGGACTCCGGACCGAATGCCTCAGCTAACCTACGCTGCATGGCCTCCCTGATCCTGCAAAGTCTGCGGAAGGATCCTCGTATTCTTCGGATCAAGGGGAGGGACCATTACTGGCTGGCCACTCTCCTTGATCCACGGTACAAGGGTAAGGTTGCGGACCTTATCTTGCCGTCGCAGAGGGAGCAGAGGATGAGACATCTCCGGGAGGCCTTGCAGAAAGGTCTGTGCAACGCGTTCCCAGAGACTGGGAGGTTACAAACTCTTGGTCCTGGACAACGAGTTGCTGAGGCTTCGGTCAGTAGCAGAAGGAGCGGTGGAGAAGGTGGCCGTCTGACCAATGTGTTCAGACAATTTTTTAGTCCGCAGCCCCAAGGTATGATCGGATCCAGCAACCATTGCCAGCGTCTGATATACATGGTGCAGGAATACCTAGGAGCAAGGTCAGACTTGGACACCTTCCCCACCGAAAATCCTCTGGCTTACTGGGTGTTGAGGATAGATCACTGGCCAGAGCTTGCACAGTATGCAATTGAGCTACTGGCCTGTCCTGCATCCAGCGTTCTTTCGGAACGCACATTCAGTGCTGCTGGAGGCTTTGTCACGGATCACAGGGTGCGCCTGTCCACCGACTCGGTTGATCGACTGACCTTCATAAAGATGAACCAGTCTTGGATCACCACCAGCTACCAAGCACCTGAAGCTGATATAACAGAATAATTTATTTTCAAATGTCACATCCCTTCAAGACTGATGCTGATGCTGAGTGACTGTCCTGTTATGTTGACTGACTATCCTCCTCCTCCTCAATGATCCGATTCTTGATGATAGCTTGGAAGAACTTTTTTGTTTCTGGGTGCCGCCACCAGTGGCTAAGGTCCAATTTTTCAGCCCCTGTTTAACAGGGGCATTTAATTACAATTTTTGATGCAATGCTTTGCAGCAGGGCTCATTCCTGCACTCCAACTAGAGTATCTGGGAGAGGTTGCAGTGTCGTGGCACCAGCACCAGTGCCTAAGGCCCAAATTTTCTGCCCCTGTTTAACAGGGGCGTGTAATTAAAATTTTTGATGCAATACTTTGCAACAGGGCTCATTGCTATGCTCCAAGGTCAGTATCTGTGAGGGGTTGCAGTGTTGTGGCACCAGTGCCTAAGGCCCAATTTTTCTGCCCCTGTTTAACAACATAATTCAGAGCAGGGCTCATTCATGCGCCCACCAAGAGTAACTGTGAGGTCTTACAGTGTTGAGGCACCAGTACCACCACCAAAGGCCCAATTTTTCCTACCACTGTTCAACAATGGCATGTAAATACAATTCCTGATATAATAGTTCACAGCAGGGCGTTCCAGCGCCCACCAAGAATAACTGTGAGGGCTCACAGTGTTGTGGCAATACCAACATGTAAGGGGCAAATTTCAGCAGAGTATATCCGGCAGGCCCCTACTTTCAAACATCCAACTTACAAACGACTCCTACTTGCAAACGGAAGGAGACAACAGGAAGTGAGAGGAAATCTACCCCTAGGAAGGGAAATTCTCTCCTGTAAAAGTTAATATGGGAAAAAGGTGTCTCCTCTCTACTGATGCTTTATCACCATTCCTTGGTTCAATAAAAACCCCACTTTTCAAAAACTTTTGTCATTGGGACGGAAAGTGAGGTGAAATGTTCTGAACAAGGGGCACAGACAGCAAAACAAATGTTACAGGGGTGATAACCCTTCCCTACGTTTTCCAAAAAGCTTAAAAATAGATTTTTTGGCTGGAGCTACACTTAAACAATGTACGTGTTCAAAATTACAAACGGATTCTACTTAAGAACAAACCTACAGTCCCTGTCTTGTATGCACCGCCTGTATACGGCTGTTCAGAGTATATAGGGCCTTTTTTATTTTGGGTGCGGTGTTCCCCTTAATATGCAAACAAGACCCAAAGGGGCTGGTAATGGGCTGGGGTGGGGGGGGGGGGCTGGTGGGGTAGCAATGCCATTTTTCTCAAAGATTTTCATCCATATTACCGGGACCAGACATTACATTAAAGCCGCAAGCAGTTTTAAATGGCTTTTTTTCCTTTAGAAATGTCATTTTGTGCAGGGACAGTTCTAAACACGGGAAACACATGCCACTTCACAGGCATACTTTAGACACCCCCCAGGTACGATATTTAAAGTAATATTTCACTTTTTTTTTTCACTTTATGCATCATTAAAATTACTGCTCCCGAAAAACTGCCGTTTTTAAAACTTCGTTTTGCATTGATACATGTCCCCTGGGGCAGAACCCGGGTCCCCAAACCCTTTTTAGGACAATAACATGCATATTAGTCGTTATAATTAGCACTTTAGATTTCGAACGTTTGCGTCCATTGTATTTAATAGGGTTCTAACGTTCGCGCAAACTTTCGGTCCGTTCAAAGGTTCTGGTGCGAACTGAACCGGGGGGTGTTCGGCTCATCCCTACTCTGCAAGCATCACCTTCACTGGCTGGGTCCCTGGCTTGATTCCCCCTGAATTTTCCCGATTCTTCACCATCCCTGGTTGGTGAGAATGCTGCTCCAGTACTTGCTTCAGTTACTTACTGTGGTCCCTGGTAATAAGACGGATAGTCCCTTACTGGCGACAGCTTCCCCTCTACCTCGGACCACGACAGGTTCTCCGGCCGAAGGAACCGTCACTTTTGGTTGGACTGCAAGCGGCAATCCCAACCCTGCGCTGCCCTCCTGCTTCTGGAAAGGCCCTCAGACAGCCTAGCAGCCAGGTGTGTCTGAGATAGGCCCAATCTCCGGCCTAGCAGCCCGGGGCAATACGACACACGTCCACCCAGACAGCCGTCCAGGTGGCACAGAACATAGATCACCTGACTCCACCCAAATATATAGGCTCTCTCAGCAACCCAAGGGATCCAAGAAAACCCCTGCCCATTGACTGAGATACCCTATATACCCATAACCTGACCTTGGGTTGCCCTTCTCGTGTCTAGTACCACCAAGTACCCGGCCACCTAGTGGTAGAAGAGAAAAGTACAACAAGGTCAAACTTAGGGAGAAATCAACAGATGTCTAACAATCAACCAGGATAGTTATTCCTGGCAAGTAAATTTGTGAGGAGCATCCCTGCCTAAACTCCTGGGTGCTCACGTATATGGATTGGTTTGCACAAAAGTTATAGCGTCTACAAAATAGGGGATAGATTTATGGCATTTTTATTATTATTTATTTTTTATTTTTTACGAGTAATGGCGGTGATCAGCGATTTTTAGTGGGACTGCGACATTGCGGCAGACAGATGGGACACTTTTGACACGTTTTTGTGACCATTGACATTTAAACAGTGATCGGTGCTATACAATTGCACTGAATACTGTGTAAATGTTACTGACAGGGAAGGGGTTAACACTCGGGGGGGGGTCAAAGGGTTAAATGTGTTCCCTGGGAGGTGTTTCTAACTGTGGGGGGAGGGGACTGACAGGGAGTAGAGAGATCGCTGTTCCTGTTCACTGTCAGAACGGGGCTCTATCTGTTTACATTGGCAGATCCCCGTTCTGGCTCTCTGTGGAGCGATTACGGGTGGCCGGCGGACATAGTGGCCCCAGGGCTACGCGCAAAGGCTCCAGCGTTGCGCCGCAGGCCTCCCACAGCTCTTAAAGCGTCCGACGTACACCTACAGCGGTTTGCGCAGCCGTTCCAACCTGCTGCCATATAACAATGTCGGCTGGTCAACAACAGGTTAAAGGGACGTGGCAGGGGGTGTGCCCTATGCCTACATAGTTTTGCTAATTGATGTCCCTCGTTCCCATCTCAGAAAGTTGGGAGGTATGCTACATTTGTAGGCAGGGTGCAGATAGCCGCTTTACTACTAGGTGGCTATGTATCAGAATAGTGTCTGGTACAGCAGGTAGTGACACTAGCCGCTAGGCCCTTTTTGTACATAGAGCCCTTTTACAAGTGATGTTAGGAGTCACCACCCATATATAAGCTAGAAGTGGATGGACACAGAGTCTCTTGGGAGCCAAACACCCTACACCTGTGAAGATGTAGTCAGCACACCTAGGCCCTGGATGGGGCAAGAGGCTGTGTCTAGTGGACCTGTATGCAGGAGGAGCCAGCTGTAGACATTCTGTCCCTGTATGAGGTTGCCCCATCGTTGGTGTCATTGGGATAAATTGTGCCCCATCGTTGATATCTTTGGGATAAATTATGCTCCATTGTTAGTGTTATTGGGAGGACTTGAGCCCCATCGTTAGTGTCATTGGGGGGACTTGAGCCCCATCTTTGGTGTCATTGGGAGGAATAGTGCCCCATCGTTGATGTCATTAGGAGGAATTGTGCCTCATTTTTGGTATAAGTGGATAAAATTGTGCCTCAAAGGCTGGATAAAAGCAAAAAAAAAAAAGGGCTGCATCCGGCCCCTGGGCCACAGTCTGGAGACCACTTTTTTAGAGGGATTGATGTAAACAATGTGTGAGTTTAGTGTCACATTATTCAAGTATCCAAAATATCACAAGGTGACTCTACAGTCTGGGTCCCTGGTGCCCAACGTTCGGCCCTTCGGTATATGATGTGCGGCCCTCGGACCTCAGCAGTCTGTAGTGGGAACATTGATTAGGGTTAGGGATGAGCTCGGTGTTCGAGTCGAACATACATCGGCTGTTCGCCGCGTTCGGCGAACAACGAACGATTTGGGCCTTTCGCGCCAAATTCGAGTGACGCGAACGGCCCACAATACACTGCGCCATCGCAGTGTAATCCCGGCGCTGTGATTGGCCAAGCATGCACTGTGACCCTGCATGCTTGGTCAATCACAGCGCCGGCAGCGAGGAGAGCAATGATTGGCCACAGGCAGGATGCCTGTGGCCAATTATAGCTGAGGGGGTTTAGTACACGCCCCACACTATAAAAGGCCGCCAGCGCGGCGGCCTTGTGTAGTGTGTTCCGGAGCAGGGAAAGTGAAGGATAGGCAGGGACAGTGTCAAATCTTGTCAAATCTATTCTTTGCTAAACCTTGTGTGTAGGGACAAAGAAGGATAGGCAGGGAGAGTGTCAGTGCCATATTCTTTGCTAAACCTTGTGTGTAGGGAGAGAGAAGGATAGGCAGGGAGAGTGTCAGTGTCATATACTTTGATAAACCTTGTGTACAGGGAGAGAGAAGGATAGGCAGGGGACAGTGTCAGTGTCATATTCTTTGCTACCTTGTGTGCAGGGAGAGAGAAGGATAGGCAGGGAGAGTGTCAGTGTCATATACTTTGATAAACCTTGTGTGCAGGGAGAGAGAAGGATAGGCAGGGGACAGTGTCAGTGTCATATTCTTTGCTAAACCTTGTGTGCAGGGAGAGAGAAGGATAGGCAGGGAGAGTGTCAGTGTCATATACTTTGATAAACCTTGTGTGCAGGGAGAGAGAAGGATAGGCAGGGGACAGTGTCAGTGTCATTGTTGCTAAGCCTCCTGCACATTATACACCTGAAGTTAGCCCGTATTGCTGCTTTTTCCTGGTGTGTTACACAAACAGGATTTTGCGGCACTTACAGCGGGCGGAGTGTGCCTCCTGACCATATTACACCTTAACTTAGCCTGTATTGCTGCTTTTTCCTGGTGTGTTACACAAACAGGATTTTGCGGCACTTACAGTGGGCGGAGTGTGCCTCCTGACCATATTACTCCTTAACTTAGCCTGTATTGCTGCTTTTTCGTGGTGTGTTACACAAACAGGATTTTGTGGCACTTACAGCGGGCGGAGTGTGCCTCCTGACCATATTACACCTTAACTTAGCCTGTATTGCTGCTTTTTCCTGGTGTGTTACACAAACAGGATTTTGCGGCACTTACAGCGGGCGGAGTGTGCCTCCTGACCATATTACACCTTAACTTAGCCTGTATTGCTGCTTTTCCCATTTCCCTGCAGGCCATTAGAATGTCTGGAAGGCAAACAAGGAGAGGCAGACAGTCAGGAGCCAAAAAAAGAGGGCAAGCAGGCTCTGTGTCCAGAGACAACAGTGCTGGTCGTGGACGCGGTGCATCGCCATCAGCACGTGGCCATGGGACACGCTTGTCCTTCTTTTCGGCAGCTGGACGTGTTGAGCCGCATCATGCCGAAGACTTGGTAGAGTGAATGACCAAGCTTTCCTCATCCTCCTCATCCTCTCTCACCCAGGCTCAGGGTACTGGCAAAGCAGCTGCCAAAGCGTCCTCTTCCCTGGTATCAATGTCATCATCAGTCACTCCTTCCCTAGACCAACCATGTCCTCTTGAGGAGTCCCCCGAACTGTTTGAGCACAGTGTTGGGTACATGCTCCAGGAGGATGCCCAGCGTTTCGAAGGGTCTGATGATGATACCCAGCTAGAGGAAGGCAGTAGCGTGAGAGCAGAGAGAGGGGATGCTCAAGAAGGACACCAATCTGGCAGTCATGTTCCAGCAGCTGCAGCATACTGCCAGATTGGCTCCAGTGATGAGGAGGGAGGGGATGATGAGGTCACTGACTCCACGTGGGTGCCTAATAGGAGAGATGAGGAGGAGGCACATCTCCAACGAGGCAGGATGCCCTCGGGGGCCAGCGTAAGGGCAGCACACCGACGGAATCACACCACAGAGCTCCGCCTGTGCAAGGCGCTGCCTCTGCCCGTTATTCAAAAAGTTCTTTGGTGTGGGCCTTTTTTGAGTCGAGTGAATCAGATTGCACAGCTGCTGTTTGCAACATATGTCTCAAGCGTATATCGCGTGGCCAAAACATCACCCGCTTGGGCACCACATGCTTGACCAGACATATGTTGACCTGCCATGCAGCTCGTTGGCAAGCCTACCTTAAAGACCCACACCAAAGAACAAAGCTGACCTCTTCTTGCACCGCATCAGCTGGGATCTCCAACCCCACTATACCTTCAGTCCTCTCTGAAACCTGCTCTGAGAGGAATGAAGGTGTAGAATTAGGTGTGTCACAGGCAAGTACTTGCGGGCACTCTGCTAGCAGTACACCAACGTCCAATTCTAGCAGGCAAATTTCTCTGCCCCAGCTGCTGGACCGTCGAAAGAAGTTCACTCCCAGCCATCCACATGCCCAGCGGTTGAATGCTAGCTTGGCTAAATTGCTAGCGCTTCAACTGCTGCCTTTTCAGTTGGTAGACTCGGCCCCCTTCCGTGAGTTTGTGCAATGTGCGGTTCCTCAGTGGCAGGTTCCCAAACGCCACTTTTTCTCACGGAAGGCGATTCCGGCTCTCTACCGGCATGTGGAAGGCAATGTCTTGGCCTCGCTGGACAGGACGGTTAGCGGTAAGGTACATATTACCGCTGACTCATGGTCCAGCAGGCATGGACAGGGACATTACCTTTCTTTCACGGCCCATTGGGTCACTCTTTTGGCAGCTGGGAAGGATGCAGGACAAGGTGCAGTAGTGTTGGAGGTTGTTCCACCGCCACGCCTCCAAAATGCTACTACTGGTTGTGACACACCTCTGTCCTCCACCCCCTTCTCGTCTTCTTCCTCCGTGGCCTCTTCCTGTGCTTTGTCCTCGGAACCAGCGGTGCTCCGTAGGTATTCAAGGGGCTACGCAAGTACGCAGGCAAAAAGATGCCATGCTGTGCTTGCGCTGGTGTGTTTGGGGGACAGGAGCCACACTGGGGCAGAGGTTCTGTCTGCTCTGCAGGGGCAGGCCGAGAGGTGGTTGACGCCAGGCCAGCTTAAGCCAGGAATGGTAGTTTGCGACAATGGCACCAACCTCCTCTCCGCTCTCCGACAGGGACAACTGACCCATGTGCCCTGTGTGGCTCACGTCCTTAACCTGGTGGTGCAGCGGTTCTTGGGCAGGTACCCGGGCTTACAGGATGTCCTGAGGCAGGCCAGGAAAGTCTGTGTGCATTTCCGCAGATCTTATAATGCCAGTGCTCGCCTGGCTGAGCTGCAAAAGGAGTTGACCCTGCCCAAGAACCGCCTTATATGTGACATGCCCACCAGGTGGAACTCAACGTTGGCCATGCTGCAGCGGCTGCACACGCAGCAGAGGGCCATCAATGAGTACCTGTGCGACTACGGCACCAGGACAGGGTCAGGGGAGCTCGGGTTTTTTTCACCACGCCAGTGGGGCATGATCAGGGATGCATGCACTGTCCTGGCACCATTTGAGGAGGCCACGAGGATGGTGAGCAGTGACAGTGCATGCATCAGTGACCCATGTACCTCTTGTCCACCTGTTGGAACATACGCTGCGTGGAATAATGGACAGGGCACTTGAGGCAGAACAGAGGCAGAAAGAGGAGGACTTCCTTGCCTCTCAAGGCCCCCTTTACCCAGACAGTGTTCCTTCTGTCCCACCCATCGCACAGGAAGAAGAGGAGGAGGAGGAGGAGGAAGAGGATTGTGTCAGCATGGAGGTGGAGCCTGGCACTCAGCATCATCAGCAGCAGTCTTTTAGGGATGATTTACAGTCCCAAGAAACCAGTGGACTTGTACGTGGCTGGGAGGAGGTGGCTGCGGATCATGTCGTCCTTAGTGACCCAGAGGACTCCGGACTGAATGCCTCAGCTAACCTATGCTACATGGCCTCCCTGATCCTGCAAAGTCTGCGGAAGGATCCTCGTATTCTTCGGATCAAGGAGAGGGACCATTACTGGCTGGCCACTCTCCTTGATCCACGGTACAAGGGTAAGGTTGCGGACCTTATATTACCGTCGCAGAAGGAGCAGAGGATGAGACATCTCCGGGAGGCCTTGCAGAAAGGTCTGTGCAACGCGTTCCCAGAGACTGGGAGGTTACAAACTCCTGGTCTTGGACAACGAGTTGCTGAGGCTTCGGTCAGTCAAAGAAGGAGCGGTGGGGAAGGTGGCCGTCTGACCGAAGCGTTCAGACAATTCTTTAGTCCGCAGCCCCAAGGTATGATCGGTTCCAGCAACCATCGCCAGCGTCTGATATACATGGTGCAGGTATACCTAGGGGCAAGGTCAGAGTTGGACACCTTCCCCACCGAAAATCCTCTGGCTTACTGGGTCTTGAGGATGGATCACTGGCCAGAGCTTGCACAGTATGCAATTGAGCTACTGGCCTGTCCTGCATCCAGCGTTCTTTCAGAACGCACATTCAGTGCTGCTGGAGGATTTGTCACGGATCACAGGGTGCCCCTGTCCACCGACTCTGTTGATCGACTGACCTTCATAAAGATGAACCAGTCTTGGATCACCACCAGCTACCAAACACCTGAAGCTGATATAACAGACTAATTTATTTTCAAATGTCACATCCCTTCAAGACTGATGCTGATGCTGAGAGTTTGTCCTGTTATGTTGACTGACTATCCTCCTCCTCCTCAATGATCCGATTGACGATGATAGCTTGGAAGAACATTTTTGTTTCTGGGTGCCGCCACCAGTGGCTAAGGCCCAATTTTTCAGCCCCTGTTTAACAGGGGTGTGTTATTACAATTTTTTATGCAATGCTTTGCAGCAGGGCTCATTCCTGCACTCCAACTAGAGTATCTGGGAGTGGTTGCAGTGTTGTGGCACCAGCACCAGTGGCTAAGGCCCAATTTTTCAGCCCCTGTTTAACAGGGGCGTGTAATTACAATTTTTGATGCAATACTTTGCAACAGGGCTCATTGCTGTGCTCCAAGTACAGTATCTGTGAGGGGTTGCAGTGTTGTGGCACCAGTGCCTAAGGCTCAATTTTTCTGCCCCTGTTTAACAGGGGCATGTAATTACAATTCTTGATCTAATAATTCACAGCAGGGCCCATTCCTGCGCCCACCAAGACTAACTGTGAGGCCTTACAGTGTTGTGTCAACACCACCACCACCACCAAAGGCCCAATTTTTCAACCCCTGTTCAACAGGGGCATGCAATTACAATTCTTGATCTAATAATTCACAGCAGGGCCCATTCCTGCGCCCCCCAAGACTAACTGTGAGGCCTTACAGTGTTGTGTCAACACCACCACCACCACCACCACCAAAGGCCCAATTTTTCAGCCCCTGTTCAACAGGGGCATGCAATTACAATTCTTGATCTAATAATTCACAGCAGGGCCCATTCATGCGCCCACCAAGAGTAACTGTGAGGGCTCACAGTGTTGTGGCAACACCAACATGTAAGGGGCAAATTTCAGCTGAGTATATACGGCAGGCACCTACTTTCAAACATCCAACTTACAAACGACTCCTCCTTGCAAACGGAAGGATACAACAGGAAGTGAGAGGAAATCTACCCCTAGGAAGGCAAATTCTCTCCTGTAAGAGTTAATATGGGAAAAAAAGTGTCTCCTCTCCACTGATTCTTTATCACTAATTCTTGTTTCAATAAAAAACCCAAATTTTCAAAAAACATTTGTCATTAGGACGGAAAGTGAGGTCAACTGTTCTGAACAGGTGCACACTGCACAGACAGCAAAACAAATGTTACAGGGGTGATAACCCTTCCCTATGTTTTCCAAAAAGCTTAAAAATATATTTTTTGGCTGGAGCTACACTTAAACAATGTACCTGTTCAAAATTACAAACAGATTCTACATAAGAACAAACCTACAGTCCCTGTCTTGCATGCACCGCCTGTATACGGCTGTTCAGAGTATATAGGGCCTTTTTTATTTTGTGTGCGGGGTTCCCCTTAATATCCATACAAGACCCAAAGGGGCTGGTAATTGGCTGGGGTAGGAGGGGTGGGGTTATGGGGTAGCAATGCCATTTTTCTTACAGATTTTCATCCATATTACCGGGACCAGACATTACATTAAAGCCGCAAGCAGTTTTAAATGGCTTTTTTTCCTTTAGAAATGTAATTTTGTGCAGGGACAGTTCTAAACACGGGAAATACATGCCACTTCACAGGCATACTTTAGACACCCCCCAGGTACGATATTTAAAGGAATATTTGACTTTTTTTTTTTCACTTTATGCATCATTAAAATGACTGCTCCAGAAAAACGGCCGTTTTTAAAACTTATTTTTGCATTGATACATGTCCCCTGGTGCAGAACCCGGGTTCCCAAACCCTTTTTAGGACAATAACATGGATAATAGTCGTTATAATTAGCACTTTAGATTTCGAACGTTCGCATCCATTGTATTTAATAGGGTTCTAAAGTTCGTGCGAACTTTCGGTCCGTTCGCGGGTTCTGGTGCGAACCGAACCCGGGGGTGTTCGGCTCATCACTAATTAGGGTAATAGAATTGATCTCTACTAAAGAATTATATAGAAAACCCGCGCTGGAGCATATATGTTATAAATGAGCAGCTGCTAAATCAATAGACGGGTGATTAAATCCTAAATCAGTATTTGTTAAAACAAAAATATTATGTGTTATTATGATGACACTAAACTTTTATTTTGTGACAAACATAAATTATAAAGTGACGCCAAACTAATTTGTAAAAAAAATATATATATAATCAGTCCATAAAAAGAAAAATAAGAGTATAAAAGCATATGTGTTGAAAAAGTTCAAAAAGGAACAATCAATTCGCAATCCAATTATTCCATGAGTGTCCCCACATTCTCAATATTCAGTGCTTCCAGATAAATAAGCCTCTTACCCGATTCTGTGGACCATCATATAGTATGGTCAAATGCGCATGGTAAATCCCTTTAAATAGGAAGACTCCAAATGCCAGGTATGTATCCAGTCAGTGTTTTCAATTGACAGCGTGTTGTACGGAGTCGTCGCCAGTCATCTCTGACAAAACGCGCTGGCCGCGGCTACGACGCTACGTCATCACGCACGCTTGCTGACCGGCGGGAGAGCAATTTTATTTGCTTGATTTTATCGCTACATGCTAGTTTTTTAAGCCTATTGCCCATTAACCACTTGCCGACCGGCTCACGCCGATATACGTCGGCAGAATGGCACGGCTGGGCAGATCAACGTATATATACGTTGCCCTTTAAGACGCGGCATTGTGGGCACACGCGCGTCCGTCGCGAGCTCTGTGAGTGTGACCGCGAGTCCCGTGGACTAGATGTCCATGGGGATACCCGTGATCGTCTCACGGAGAGGAAGAACGGGGAAATGCTGATGTAAACAAGCATTTCCCCAGTCTTCCTAGTGACAGGACACTGATCACAGTTCCCTGTAATCGGGAGCGGTGATCAGTGTCGTGTCACACGTAGCCCATCCCCCCATAGTTAGAACACATCCCTAGGACACACTTAACCCCTTCAGCGCCCCCTACTAGTTAACCCCTTCACTGCCAGTGTAATTTTTACAGTAATCAGTGCATTTTTATAGCACTGATCGCTGTGAAAATGACAATGGTCCCAAAATTACGTCAAAAGTGTCCGATGTGTCCGCCATAATGTCGCAGTCACGATAAAAATCGCTGATCACCGTGATTACTAGTAAAAACACAAAATATTAATAAAAATGCCATAGAACTATCCCCTATTTTGTAGACGCTATAACTTTTGCGCAAACCAATCAATAAAGGCTTATTGCGATTTTTTTTTTTTTTTACCAAAAATATGAAGAAGAATATGTATCGGCCTAAACTGAGGAAAAAATCGTTTTTTTATATATTTTTGGGGGATATTTATTATAGCAAAACATAAAAAATATTGCATTTTTTTTCAAAATTTTCGCTCTTTTTTTGTTTATAGCGCAAAAAATAAAAACCGCAGAGGTGATCAAATACCACCAAAAGAAAGCTCTATTTGTGGGAAAAAAAGGACGTAAATTTTGTTTGGGAGCCACGTTGCACGACCGCGCAATTGTCAGGTAAAGCGACGCAGTGCCGAATCGCAAAAAGTGCTCTGGTCTTTGGGCAGCCAAATGGTCCGGGGCTGAAGTGGTTAAGTTTGTAGTGTGGCTCCATTTACAAGTTACATTACTTGTGATTATGTTTTTTAAATAAATGATCTTTACGGATTACACTATGGGTGTATATACATTTTATTTTTCATTATGCTGATGGATCAACCCTGACTGGGTACGTACCTGGCATTTGGAGTCTTCCTAATCAAAGGGATCTACCCACTTCAGGACTGGAAGAATTTCCCCCTTAAAGACCGGGCCATTTTTTGCGATATGGCACTGAGTCGTTTAACTGACAATTAAGTGGTCGTGTGATGCTGTACCCAACAAAATTTACGTCCTTTTTTTCCCACAAATAGAGATTTCTTTTGGTGATATTTGATCACCTCTGCGGTTTTTATTTTTTGCGCTATAAACAAAAAAAGAGCAACAATTTTGAAAAAAAAAAATATTTTGCAATAAGCGTATATTGATTGGTTTGAGCAAAAGTTATAGCGTCTACAAAATAGGGAATAGATTTATGGCATTTTTATTTTATTTTTACTAGTAATGGTGGCGATTTTTAGCGGGACTGCGACATTGCGGCGGACAGATCAGACACTTTTGACACACTTTTGACACATTTTTGGGACCACTGACATTTTTAGAGCGATCAGTGCTATAAAAAATGCGCGGATTACTTTGTAAATGTCACTGGAAGGGAAGGGGTTAACACTAGGGCGCGATCAAGGGGTTAAATGTGTTCCCTCATGTGTGTTTTTACTACTAGGAACAGACGATCTGTCTCTCCTCTCCTGACAGAATGGGGATGTGTGGTGTTTACACACACACATCCCGGTTCTGGCTCTCGTGCCTGGGATCGAGCGTGGCCGGCGGACATCGCGGCCGCCGGCCACACGCATCGGGTCCCCTGCCGTGCACCGCGCGTGTCTGCTAGAGCTATTTAAAGGGCCAACGTACAGCTACGGCGATTTGCGGGAATGAGCCGACTCATTATACGGCGGCTGGTCGGCAAGTGGTTAACATGTGCATTTGACCATACTACAGGTGATACTCGAAAAATTAGAATATCGTGCAAAAGTTATTTTATTTCACTAATGCAACTTAAAAGATGGAACTAATATAAGAGATAGACTTATTACATGCAAAGCAAGATAGTTCAAGCCGTGATTTGTCATAATTGTGATGATTATGGCTTACAGCTCATGAAACCCCCAAATCCACAATCTCAGAAAATTAGAATATTGTGAAAAGGTGCAATATTCTAGGCGCAAAGTGTCCCACTCTAATCAGCTAATTAAGCCATAACACCTGCAAAGGGTTCCTGAGCCTTTAAATGGTCTGGTTCAATAGGAATCACAATCATGGGAAAGACTGCTGACCTGACAGTTGTGCAGAAAACCATCATTGACACCCTCCATAAGGAGGTAAATCCTCAAAAGGTAATTGCAGAAGAAGTTGGATGTTCCCAAAGTGCTGTATCAAAGCACATTAATAGAAAGTTATGTGGAAGGGAAAAGTGTGGAAGAAAAAGGTGCACAAGCAGCAGGGATGACCGCAGCCTGGAGAGGATTGTCAGGAAAAGGCCATTCAAAAGTGTTGGGGACTTTCACAAGGAGTGGACTGAGGCTGGAGTCAGTGCATCAAGAGCCACCACACACAAACGGATCCTGGACATGGGCTTCAAATGTTGTATTCCTCTTGTCAAGCCACTCCTGAACAACAAACAACGTCAGAAGCCTCTTACCTGGGCTAAAGAAAAATACACCTGGTCTGGTGCTCAGTGGTCCAAAGTCCTTTTTTCTGATGAGAGCAAATTTTGCATCTCATTTGGAAACCAAGGAGCCGGAGTATGGAGGAAGAATGGAGAGGCACACACTGCAAGATGCCTGAAGTCCAGTCTGAAGTTTCCACAGTCTGTGTTGATTTGGGGAACCATGTCATCTGCTGGTGTTGGTCCACTGTGCTTCATTAAGTCCAGGGTCACCGCAGCCGTCTACCAGAAGATTTTGGAGCACTTCATGCTTCCTGCCACAGACGAGCTCTATGGGGATGCTGACTTCATTTTCCAGCAGGACTTGGCACCTGCCCACACTGCCGAAAGCACCAAAACCTAGTTCAATGACCGTGGGATTACTGTGCTTGATTGGCCAGCAAACTCGCCTGACCTGAACCCCATAGAGAATCTATAATAGAGAATCTATGGGGCATTGCCAAGAGAAAGATGAGAGACATGAGACCCAACAATGCAGAAGAGCTGAAGGCTGCTATTGAAGCATCCTGGTCTTCCATAACACCTCAGCAGTGCCTCCATACCACGCCGCATTGAGGGGCCCAAACCAAGTACTGAGTACATATGCATGCTTCTACTTTTCAGAGGTCTGATATTGTTCTATGTACAATCCTTGTTTTATTGATTGCATGTAATATTCTAATTTTCTGAGATTGTGGATTTGGGGTTTTCATGAGCTGTAAGCCATAATCATCACAAATATGGCAAATCACGGCTTGAACTATCTTGCTTTGCATGTAATGAGTCTATCTCATATATTAGTGTAGCGGCCTCACCCCCTGTCCCCTTGTGAATAAAATGGCTGGCTTGTCTAGGGGTATGTGGGAGAAGGATGAGGTTCACTACGGCCTATGTCCTCTAATGTGCAGAGGTGAAAGCCAACACTTTTTTTACCTTCGGGCCTGTGTTCTGGATGGAGCCTCTGCTTCTCCTGTGGAAGTTTGACTTCAGTAATAGAGCCCCACACCATAAAAAGTCCAACACTCCTTTATTCTTCTTGACAAGTGAACAGCATCAGTTGAACTTTTGAATAAACAGACAGGGTGTGGATATGAGTAGGTCCAGGCACAATGAACTCTCCTATTCCTTCTAGTGCAAATAGGCTTGGCGCACGGTCTCTGCCACCGACCGTGAGATTGGTCGCTGCCACCGACTGGGTGAACTGTTGAGGCCCCTGCCACAGGCCTGAGAGCAGGTCTCTGTCACCGACCTGAGTTGATTAGATGGACCGCTGCCACCAGCCATATAACATGAACCACCTTCCCTGATGAATTGGCCCCTGTTCGGGAAAGACATCCATCCGGACGGTCTCGAGAGGTCCACCCGGCACTGGCAATATGCTGTACCAGCTCTTCGGGAGGATCACCTCTCTGGTCCCTTACGCCCTGGATTCAGGTGCCCAACACCCGGGGCACCTTAGGACGATCCCTCCCTTGCGGGACCCAGTGGAAGGTACTGGGCCCCAGGCCTCCGGTTGAGTACCCCACCCCAGACCGAAGGTGTCTGGGATGGAACACAAACTCCACGTGTACAGGCCAAGGGCGCCTGCACACCGATCACGGACAGCAGCCCTCAGGCTAAAGGTGCCTGGGACTCGAACCTCGTGGTGAAGATGTCCGCCCCCTTTATACCCTCTCCCAGCAAGCCCAGCAGGTTCCCCGCCCCGCCGTACAGCTGTTGCGAGAGGACACAAAGGGTACGGCACTGCAGTGGCAGTTCAACCCCGGCCCAAAGCGACAGCGCCACCTACCGAGCCGCAGGGAACTGAACACCACTGATGTCCTCACACGAATAGAACACAGCCCTACTCTACCAATTAGTGCATCTGGGTCATACTACCCCCCAGATGCTGCCCCTAAATAGTACATACCCGCTACATTAGTTTCACCTTTTAAGTTGCATTAGTAAAATAAATGAACTTTTGCACAATATTCAAATTTTTCGAGTATCACCTGTATATGATGGTCCACAGGATCCGGTAAGAGACTTAATTATCTGGTGTCAATCGGTGGTGGAAGCACTGAATATTGGGAACCTGGGAACACTCATGGAATACTTGGATTGCGAATTGATTGTTCGTTTTTGAACTTTGTTTTTCAACACATCTCCTTTTAAGCCCTTATTGATGGGCTTTTACTGATCTCTACTAGCCTCATGTAAGGTTCCCAGTTTTATATTGTCTTCTGAGCAGTATCTCCCCAACAATGTATCCTGTCCACACTCTCTGACCCTCATTTCCTCTATTAGGTCTGCAGTATCTGACAGTCCTTGTAAACATTCCATATAGTGAACATTGTGTGCCACCTTTTTGAGATTTCACGGGACACATTTGAGGCTAGGGTTACCACCTGTCTGGGATTCACCCGGACAGTTCGGGTTTTGAATCAAGTGTCCGGGTTTCAGTCCGCCTGAAACCCAGACACAATATTCAGACAGGAAAGCAAACCCCCGGAGCTAACTGGAACAGGTCAGTGGAGGGGGGACATGACAGGGTGATAAGGTTATCCTGGAAGGAAGGGGTTAAGTAAGTGGTCAGTGAAGGGATAGTAGGTGATTGGGCAAGCAGGGGGTGTGAGGGGGGTGTAGCCAGGTCAATCTCAGGTCTGGGAAGGGGTGGAGCCCTATCAGTTAGCTGGCAGCCAAGACAGAAATTAGGACGTCTGTCTGCAGCCACTGTTTGTTCACAATGAACGAGCTGGAGATGCTTATTTCACAGCTCAGAGCTGCGGCCGATACTCATGGCGCAGCATGGGTGAAAAGCCAGGTTGTGGCGTCACTGCAAGGGGTCCAGCAGAGCCCCCCGTTCTGGGGCCTGCGCCACCGCGTGCTCGGCGGTCTAGGCCGCCGGAGCGCTTCAGTCCTGACAGGACCCCTCGGGCTCAGCGCCGCATTGGGAGCCCGCCTTCGGACCCTTCGGGCCCCCCTGCCAAGCGCACGCTGCCTTCGGCGGGGGTTCGCCCGGTAGGAATCCCCATCTTAGGCGGAGCCCGCGGGGGAAAGGAGTTTCACGGCGCGCCTTGCCGGGCCCTTCCTCCGTCGTCCAGATACCGGAGCAGGCGGCTGGCGTGACTGGCGAGGCTCCCGTCGGCGCGTCGGCCCAGCGTGGGAGAGTGGAAGCTGCGGGCTCCGGCCTGAGGCCCGGTGCGGCCGGAAGCCCTTCCTTGAGTTCCGGAGCGCGGCGTGGGAGGGCGGGCACGTCTGCCTGCGGGGGTCACAAGATGGCGGCGCGCAGCTCCAGTGGAGGCAAGAGGACGGGGAAGGGTCGCAGGCGCCTGGCTGTCGGATCGGAAGAGAGGGGAGCGGCGGCGGCAGGACGGGAGAGAGGAAGGTCAGCGGTGCGGCAGTCGGTGGAACCCGTGGTGCCTGGGGAGCGGTCAGAAGCGGAGTGCTGCAGCGCAGAGGAAGGAGAGCTGGAAGAGGATGTCGGTGCTTCTGAGGATGTCTGTCTGGCGGCTGGCGGGGTTCCTAGCCCCATGCAGCCTGGTGAGTGTGTCTCTATGTCCCCCTTTTTGTCTCCCTCTGAGCGGGCGGGTGAGCAGGCCTGGGGTGGGGGGGCTAGGGCCCAGGAATCAGAGGGACTTCATAGGGAGGTGCTGGTGGGGCTGAGGGAGCTGCTAAGAAGATTGGATGCTGGAGTGCAGGCAGGTGCTGTAGTGACGCCGAGGGACATCGCTGGGACTGCGGGGGAATCGCAGGCTGCTACCATTTCGGCTACCGTCGTGCCGGCCAGAGTGGAGAGGCAAGGGGCGGATGCGGCCGCGGAGAAGGAAAAGGATGACGGTGAGACGGTCAAGGTGAGATTGGCGGACTCGGCAAAATGCGAGGTCTATGTGTGCTTTGAGGGGCCCTCGGGGCGCACTTAAAAGCTGAGGTATGGAAAAAAATTTGGAAGGGGGAGTATGTGGAAATTTTTTCCCTGCTCCCGCTGGAAAAATGTAATCTTGATCGGGCGAAGCCGGAGGATAGCAAGAAAGAGGAGGAGGAGAAACGCAGATATCGCCTTATTCCTCGCACGTTTGCTAATTGGTTGCAAGCGTTTGCGATTTTAGCAAGTGTGGTGGGCGAAAGAGAACCGGACAGCTGTTCGGCCTTGTTCTGCTACCTGGACGCTATAGGGGAGGCGTATCGCGTTTATGGGGGAGTGGCCTGGCTTCGTTACGACGAGCAATTTCGACAAAGGAAGGCGGTGCGCCCGGCTATTCGGTGGGATCACAAGGAAATTGGCATCTGGATGAAGCTGATGACCCAGGCCAGGGCAGGTCAGTCATTTCAAGGGGGGCTGGCGGACCCTCCACCTCAGGATCGTCAGCCGTTCGGAAGAAGGGGGTGTGCTGGCAGTTCAACGACAGCTCTTGTCGCTTCGGGGGCACCTGTCGATTTAAATACGAATGTTCCGGGTGCGGCGGAAACCATTCGCTTGCCCGATGTTTCAAAGCGGGAAAAGGTCGATCGGGTGAGGCGTCTGGAAAGAGGGACGGCTCCGGTGAGGGTGGGAAGGATGCGTCCTTTCCTAAATAGGTACCCAGATCATGTGGCAGCTCGGTTATTGGGGGAGGGTTTTGAGGTGGGTTTCCGTATCCCGTGCACGTTAAAAGATATTCCTCCTGTGGCGCCGAACTTGAGGTCGGCTCTACAATTTCCCGAAGTGGTGGTGGACAAACTTGCCAAGGAGGTTTCGCTGGGTAGGATGAGCGGACCGTTTTCCGCTCCTCCGCTGCGGGGCCTGGTGGTTTCTCCATTGGGAGTGGTTCCCAAGAAGGAACCGGGCAAGTTTCGGTTAATACACCACCTTTCCCACCCAAAAGGGGGCTCGGTCAATGATGGTATCGATCCGCATGACTGTGCGGTCACCTATACATCGTTTGACGCGGCGGTGGCCTGGGTTCGTAGATATGGACGGGGGTCACTGCTGGCCAAGTCGGGTTTGTTGAGGCGGCATTCCGCCGGCTTCCGGTACATCCGGACAGTGTGCATTTGCTGGGCTGTAGGTGGAAAGATTACTATTTCGTAGATCGTTGTCTGCCTATGGGTTGTTCCATTTCCTGCGCCCTTTTCGAGAAGTTCAGCTCGTTCGTTGAATGGGTTGTGCGGGATGTGTCCGGTCTGAACTCCATCATCCACTATTTGGATGATTTTCTGTGCATTGGCCCTCCGGACTCTAAGGTGTGCGGGGTGTTGCTAGGGACGCTGCAGCACATTGCGGCGTGTTTCGGGATCCCGTTGGCTCCCGACAAGACAGAGGGCCCGGTGACTGAGCTGGTTTTTTTGGGCATTACTATCGACTCCGTGGCCATGGAATGTCGATTGCCCGTGGACAAGCTGGTGGCCCTCAGGAGGGAGGTGGTCGGCATGTCAGGTAGAAAAATGGTGAGGTTGAGGGAGTTGCAGTCTCTTCTTGGGAAGCTGAATTTTGCATGCAGAATAATTCCCATGGTAGGATATTTTGCCGGCGGCTCTCTTTGGCCACGGCGGGCATCAGTGGCCCATGTCATTTTGTTCGTTTGTCCAGAGATCTCAGAGCAGACTTGGGGGTGTGGGAGGAATTTCTGTCAACGTACAATGGGCGTTCCTTGTGGATGTCGGGGCCGGTGAGCAATCCGGATTTGACGCTGTTTACGGACGCGGCGGGGGCGGGCGGCTATGGTGCATTTTTTCAGGGTAAGTGGAGTGCGGGGCCATGGCCGGTGTCGTGGCAGGAGGCGGGTTGGTTGAAGAACCTGGTGCTGTTGGAATTGTTTCCGATCGTACTGGCGGTTGAACTCTGGGGCGCGGCTTTTCGCAATCGGAAAGTGCGCTTCAACTGCGATAACATGGGGGTGGTATCTGCTATCAATACCATCTCCGCTTCCTCTCTGCCGGTGGTGCGCCTTTTGCGCCACCTGGTCTTGTTATGCCTTCAGTTGAATACGTTTATCTATGCTGTGCATATACCGGGGGTTACTAACAAGATTGCGGATGCATTGTCTCGTTTGCAGTGGCAGGAATTTCGCGAGTTGGCCCCGGACGCAGAGCAATTGGGCACGCCTTGTCCTCCATGTCTTTGGGAGATAGCGTTGGATTCGCCGCAGGATTGATCCGGAAGTCGTTGAGTGGGTCGACGTGGGAGGCGTACTCTGGAACGTGGAAAGAATGGAATGGGTTGCTGACTGAGGTAGGGGGTTTGGAGCGTGGGGGAGATGTATTTTCTGCGGTAGTTTATTTCGTTGTGAGGAACTTTGTGAGGGGGGCGTCGGCTGCGGCGGTAGACCGTAAATTGGCGGCACTCGCCTTCTGGTTTAAATTGCATGGGATGGAAGATGCTACAAAGTCTTTCTTGGTGCGCCAGGCAATGAAAGGATACCGCAGGGGACATAGATCCAAGGATTCCAGGCGTCCGGTGTCGTTTGCCTTGTTGAGGGCGGTACTGGAGCAATTGGGCTCGATTTGCACCACCTCCTATGAGCAGACGTTATTTCAGGCTGCTTTCTTGCTGGCTTTTTTTGGGGCCCTTCGGCTGGGCGAGCTCACCAGCCCTTCGCGAGCGGTCGCAGGGGGGGTTCTGTGGGAGGATGTGGTGTTCAAAGCGGATTCGGTGCGGGTTGGTTTACGTCATTCCAAAACGGACCAGTTGGGTAGAGGGGTGCATTTGGAATTGTTTCGGGGCACGGCGCCGGGCCTTTGTCCGGTGGTTGCGCTAACTAAATTTGCGGCTTTGCGTCCGCGAATGGCGGGCCCGTTCTTGGTTGATGCTGATGGCTCGGGACTGTCGCGATTCCAGTTAGTGGCGGTCTTCAAGAAGTGTTTGAGAGCGGAGGGTTTAGATCCTTCTGAATACGGGTCTCACTCTTTTCGCATAGGTGCGGCCACTGAGGCAGCTCACTGGGGGTTGGATGAGGCTGCGGTCCGGCGGATCGGCCGGTGGGAGTCCAGCAGATACCGGCTATACGTTAGGCCGCATTTATTATAAGGGGGGTGAGTGGGTCTGTGGGTCTTCTTAGTGCTCGGAGTGGGACTATTGTCTGTTTCTTGTTTTCACGTGAGTTTTTGTGTTATCTATGTTGTGTTTTGCAGTGTTACAAGGAGGTCGGTGGGTGGTACTGTGTTGTTTTTGTTTACTTACAGGTCGGAGATGCCTGGTGTGGATCCTGGGGCACTCATATGTGTACTGGGGCGCCAGGAGGGCGGAGGTCAGGCCAGAATCCAGGCAGCTGGGCATACCCCGTGAGTTGGGCAGTGTTCGTTGGATAGGGGTTCGGGGCATGATGTGGAATCAGGTGGTGGCCGAAGTTGATCGGTTTGCCCGTTTAGACAGGCCTCCTGATATCCTAGTGTTACACGTAGGAGGTAACGATCTATGTGCTAGGGCCTCTAGAGAGCTCATTCGGGACATCCGTTTTGATTTTCTACGGCTTAGCTGTGCCTTTCCTAAGACACTATTGGTTTGGTCGGATATGGTGGCACGCACTGTGTGGCGTGGGGCCAGATCCGTAGCAAAAATTAACAAGGCCAGGGTGAAGGTTAATAAGGAAGTCGGGAAGTTTTTTGTTAGGAACGGGGGTCTGGCGGTCAGGCATTTGTCCTGGAAGAGGACACGTGGCGTTTCCTCCGGGGGGATGGCGTTCACCTTAACGCCATTGGGACGGATTTATGGTGGTTGGGTCTTGAGGATGGAGTGCAGAGGGCTTTTCGGGTGTGGCGGGCGCGCAGGTGTAAGGTGTCACACCTGCGGCGCGGTGGCATGTTTTGGGGTCCTTGGCGGTGGTATAGAGAAGTAGGTCCATTTGGGTAAGCGGTGGGGAACCATCTCAGGTATGGTATCCTCGAGTGGGAACGATTCACTGGCTAGTGAATGGAGAGGGGTAAGGACCCTGGGTGGCTGAGGTCAGCTGGGTTTAGGCCCTGAGTCTATCAGTAGCGACTGGGGTGGCAATCCAGCTAGGTGGGGCCTCGGACACAAAATAAAAGGGGAGGACTATTTTGGGTACCGTCAAGGATCTCAAATAGCAGGATGTCTGTTTTTCTTGTTAGGTCATTTAAAAAGTTTATGATGTTTACGTTGTATTACAACAAGTGTTTGTTAATAAAAGGCCGGGCTCGGCCATTTTACCCCAAGAAAGAAAGTCTGGCCTCTTAATTAATGGGAAATGGAGGGTGGGGTATTGGAAAGCAGGTAAAGGGAAAAGTTTGTATGTAAGGTTAGCTCTTAGCTACCCTTGTCATGTGGCTCAGAACAGGGCCTGATAGGAGGGTGAAGGAGCACTACTCACACCACATTATTATTCTCTTTGGAGCACCCAAAGGTGTCCCAAGTCTGTTACAATCCTATAGTGTTTGCTAAAAAAAAATGTTTTGCTGTGCGCCACTGAAGTGTTCGGGTTTTGCTTGAGGAAAAAGTGGCAACCCTATTTGAGGCCCCCTGTAGCTTATAAATTGACAAGCACTGGTCTATCTGCCCTGGGCAGAAGCTGGCGGTAAAGTGAGAATACTTACTAACATTTCCCCCTTGCTTTGTATTTTTTCTTTAATGTTGCAATTTATCATGGTGTTGTAGAACAGTGGTTCTCAACCTTGTCCTCAAGTACCCCCAACAGGCCAGGTTTTGGGAATTTCTCTTAGATAAAATAGCTGTCCAAAATACCAAGCCATTGATTCTGATTTAAAGCACCTGTGCAAGATAAAGGAAAACCTGCAAACATGGCCTGTTGGGGGTACTTGAAGACAGGGTTGAGAACCACTGTATTAGAGGACCCTGCCAAGGCCCACTTTAAAGCGGAGGTACACCCAATTTATTTTTTTAAAAGCCAGCAGCTACAAATACTGCAGCTGCTGACTTTAAAAAAATGGACACTTACCTGTCCAGCGCGCCCACGTTGTCAGCAGAGGAGGCTGAGCAATCGCTCGGTCCTCGGATGCTTCCGCCGCCATCTTCGGTGAGGGAATCAGAAAGTGAAGCCTTGCGGCTTCCCTGCCCGGTTCCCTACTGCGCGCCGTCACTGGTCCCGCTCTCTCCTGGGAACAGTGTGTTTCCCAGAAGACAGCGCGGGGGGGGGGGGGTGACGCGAAGGGGCGGGACTCACACGGGAGTCAGAACCTGGAAGTGGTGCAAATACCTGTTTTATACAGGTATCTGCACCCCCTTCCCCCTGAAAGGTGCCAAATGTGACACCGGAGGGGGGGAGGGTTCCAAAAAGCAGAGGTTCACTTGTTGTGTGAACCTCCGCTTTAAGTAGTTGTTGATTTTTACAGTGGTGAGTTTCTATTTTTATATCTGAAACTAATACTTTCTCAGCATGAGAGTGAAAATGTCCATGAAAGTGTAGGAAAATGAGACCAGAGCCAATATATTCTGATGCCAGTGAAGCCACTGTCACTATGTTTTTAGGTGGATGTGTGAACACCCATATAGAGCTCACACAGTCATTTATAATCCATGTAGATGGTTTCACAACCTATCTCTAGGATCTCAGTTAGGAAAAGGGAGGTAACCGCTCCAGGTGGATATGCTTTGATACTCAGACGCCTCTCAAAGACCAAGGGTGCTGGCAATGCATGTAGCAAAGAACGAAAGGATGTTTGGACAGCCGCACTCCAGAAAAATAATTTCTTTAGTTGCCTTTATTCGTAAAAATAGGATAAAAAAACACTACAAGCCACAGCAAGAAAAATAGGACACACAGCTGACGAGTTTCGCACTATTTCTTAGTGCTTACTCATGCTTACTGGCCTTTCCTAGCAAATGAACATTCCCAATAGCATGTATGCAGTAAGGTTACACTAAAAATTACTTTGCTTCTGTTATAGCTGGTCCATAATTTCCTCCTTCAACAGGACTTCAGGCATTAAACATTTGCAGGAAAGCTGTTTGTGGATCTGGTTCTCATTAGTGTAGATTTAGTGTTGTCCCAAGGTTATGTCCCCCCTTCTGTTTGTGCTGCTGGTGTTCTATTTGGAAAGTTTGTAAGTGTAGCGATACCTCCAACTAAGGAGGCCGCAGAATTAGATTTGGGCCCTGAGTGCAGCTCCGCCAACCCCCGGCAATAGGCTCCACCCCCCCTCTGGCACAGCTAGTACTAACAATCAATGATATGTCCTATGCAATAGAATAACTAAGCAAGGACACAGTAATGAATTGTAATAGGTAAAGTGTTTTACTCATTGATTCTCAATATGGATAAAGGGGTAACAGTAATCACAGTTCAAGATAATCACTCCTAAGGGCAGCGTCCTGCCACTCTAACACACTATATAGTAACACACGCTACAGGTGCGCCATACGGGCGACCGTTAACTAAGTGCCCTATGGCGCAGTAATCAAACACGCTAGAATCCCCACCAGGCCTGGTTCTAATATTTAACTTAGTCCTTCTTTCTTCACCGGCAGGTCTGTAATGGTGGTGCACTTTAAACAGAGTATAACTTTGTAATCCAAGGGGTATGAAAATAACTTGTAGGCCACGGCAGTCTATAGGCCTATATACAGCAACAGTATCTTAGCTGGGCTTACGCCCTCTCACCCGCCGGACTACGGATCCAGTCCGGGAAACCTCCACCGGTCGTGTCACACACACTCGATCTCTCCAACGATCGGGCCCCCGATCCGACAAGGCTGTAGCTCACAAAGTCAGATGCCACCCAGGCTCGCAGAGGGGAGGGTGGAAGGCTCTTTGGTGCAGAGCAAGGCCTCAGGCTTCAGGCCTTGCACTCCGACACATCCGCACAGGAGGATCCGTCTGTGAAGTCTCGTGTCCCCAAAGAGGCCGAGCCCGGCCTCGCCTCCTCCTTTTATAACCCCTCCCAGGAGTCTCTGCGGTGGAACATCACAAGAATGGGGTTATGGGTAATGTAGTTTCTTCCCAATATAGGGGAATACCCCGCTACACACTCCCCCCACTTAAACTCTTTGGTCCCCAAAGATAAATTTTAGCAACAACTATATACAACATTGGACAATTCTGAAAACGATGTTGGGATAGGGGATTCCCACCATAACTGAGGGGTTGAATTCCCTTGCCCACAGGTCACATTATCATGGGTGGCCTGCCTAACTGTGCCAGAGAGTGAGCTGGGGTTGCCCTCCACCAAATGGACAGTGGAGGGATCCGGAATCTCAGCATTTCTCCTAGCAGTGACCACAGAGTCTTCCGAACTGTTCCCCATCTGGGGGTAGGTCAGCTTCTTAGGAGGTCGAATGACTCTTCGAGCTCTTTGCTCTCCTGGAATCTCTGGCTCTGGCGCCACAGGCTCCTCTTCCTCGGAGCAACTATCATGGGCATCTTCCCAGTAATCTGCTGAAGGACTGAAAGGGATGAATTCTGTAGCCTCTGGGTTCAGTGTTTCATCTGTGGTATCTTGGGTGACTGGAAGATCTATGATAGAAGTTCCTGGAGTTGGGGAAGACCACAGCCAATCAAGCTCTCCTTCTTCATCTCCACTAAGTTGGGAGGCTTCTCCATTTCCAGCTCGGGAGGTCTGTGACCGAGTGTGCGGCCTAGGAGTATCCAAGATAGAGGCCGGTGCAGGGGAGTCTCCCACGGAAGGTATTCTAACTGCCTCCGCAAGTGGGAGCAGGTGGTTTCGATGCCATGTCTTCAGTGGGCCTACCTTTCCCTCTGGCTTCACCTTGTAGACAGGTAGGCCCGGCAACTTCCTGCAGATGACATAGGGTTCAGATCTCCATCTGTCTGCAAGTTTGTGCTTTCCGGGGACTCCCAGATTGCGCAACAGTACTCGATCCCCGGGCTGTAGGTCTTGTACCCGGACCTTCAAGTCGTAATTTCTTTTATTCCGAGCTCCCCTTTGATCTGAGGCCGCTTGAGCTTGTTCATATGCTACTTTCAGGCTGTGTCTGAGCCTGTCCACATATCCTTTGTGGGAGGTGACTGAGGAATGGTCCAGTGAGGTGCCAAAAGCCAGGTCCACCGGTAGTCTCGCTTCTCTCCCAAACATGAGTCGATATGGGGAGTAGCCGGTAGCATCACTGATGGTGCAGTTATAAGCATGTACTATGGCTGCTATGTGTTTGCTCCAATGTTGCTTTTTCTCGCTTTCCAGAGTCCCCAACATGTTGAGCAAGGTTCGGTTGAACCTTTCCGGCTGAGCATCTCCCTGAGGATGGTAAGGTGTAGTTCGAGTCTTCTTAATTCCCAACGAATCCAAGAGCTTCCGGATCAGCTTACTCTCAAAGTCCCTCCCTTGGTCTGAATGGAGTCTCTGTGGCAGCCCATAATGGACAAAATACTTCTCCATAAGTACGTTGGCCACGGTGGAGGCCTTCTGATCTTTGGTGGGGAAAGCCTGGGCATACCGGGTGAAATGGTCGGTTATCACCAGAACATTTCCTAGTCCACTCAGGTCGGGTTCGAGGCAGAGAAAATCAATGCACACCAGGTCCATGGGCCCTTGGCTCTGTAGATGGCCCATTGGGGCAGCTTGATGGGGCAAAGTCTTCCTCTGGATGCATCGCGCACATGAGTGGCAGTACTCCTCTACCTCTGCCCTCATGCAGGGCCAATAGAACCGACTTCTGACAAGTTGAAAGGTCCTTTCAGCCCCTAGGTGGCCATGATTGTCATGCAAGGCCATCAGAACAGTCTCCCGATGTTTCTCTGGGAGGAACATCTGCCACTTATCTTCTGAGTCATCAGAGGGGCCCCTTCGGTAGACCACTCCCTGATGTAACTGCAACCTATCCCACTCCTTCCTCAGTAGGCGAGCTTCTTTTGAAGGTTGACGCATGAGTATGTTTGGATCCTGATTTTTCAAGGCCTCCTGGACCAATCTCCCCATGGGGTCTTCCAATTGGTCACACCTCAATTCCTTCTTGGACAGTCTTGGTAGGTTGTCCTCTTCCAATTGAGCTACTCCACAGTAGTGTTTGGGGACTCCCACCGTGGTAACTCCTATTTCCTCTGCTCTGGAGCATCCTCGGGCTTGGAATGCAGCTCCTTGACAAAGGGCCTGCACCCCGTCCGGTGCCACCTGGGTCCAATCTTCTATTTCAATGGTCGGGGAATGAGATCTTCTGGACAGAGCGTCTGCGTCTCGATTCCCCACCCCTGGTCTATACTTAAGGCTGAAGTTGAATCCAGACAGTGCGGCCAGCCACCTGTGTCCAGTGGCATCCAGCTTGGCCGTGGTGAACAGGTAGGTAAGGGGGTTGTTGTCGGTCTTCACAGTGAACTCTGCTCCATACAGGTAGTCTTTGAGCTTGTCTACTACCGCCCACTTGAGGGCCAGGAACTCCAGCTTGTGAGTGGGGTAGTTCTTCTCAGAGGGGGTCAGGCTCCTACTCACATAGGCAACAGGCCGCAATTGCCCCTCATGTTCTTGGTAAAGTACTCCTCCCAGACCGTCATGACTAGCATCCACGTGCAGTTCATAGGGTTTGGTTGGGTCTGCGTAGGACAAGACTGGTGCAGTGGTCAGGCTCCTCTTCAATTCCTGGAAAGCCTCTTCACACTTCTGATTCCACTGATCTCTGATGGACTCTCCTGGCCTCCTGGGCCCCGATCCATCCTCTTCTCCTTCAGTCTTGAGCAACTCATTCAATGGCCTAGCAATTCGGGCAAATCCCTCCACAAACCTCCTGTAGTAGGAGCAGAAGCCCAAGAAGGATCTGAGTTCTGTTACTGTGGTGGGCTGTGGCCAGGAGGTAACTGCCTCCAATTTCTCAGGGTCTGTGGCCACCCCTTCTTCAGATACTATGTGCCCCAGATAGTTCACAGAAGACTGGTAGAACCGACACTTCTCAGGCGAAAGCTTAAGTCCTTCCTCACTGAGTCTTCTCAACACTTTCTCCAGCCTCTCTTCATGTTCCTCCAAGGTTCTCCCAAAGACAATGACATCGTCTAGGTATACAAGGACTTCGATCAAGTTCATGTCCCCTACTGTCTTCTCCATGAGGCGTTGGAAAGTAGCTGGGGCTCCAGACAGACCTTGGGGCATCCGGTCGAATTCAAAGAACCCCACTGGGGTTATGAAAGCTGTCTTCTCCTTGTCTGCTGGGTGCATCGGAATCTGATAGTACCCACTCTTGAGATCCATAACGCTGAACCATTTAGCTCCAGACAAGCTCTGTAGGGCATCCTCTATCCTCGGAGTGGTGTATTGGTCAGGTATGGTTCTCCTGTTGAGAGTCCTGTAGCTATACAGAGCCTCAATGATCCATTCTTCTTTCGGACCACCACTATGGGAGAGGCATAGGGGCTTCTGGATTCCCGTATCACACCAGTCCTCTTGAGTTCTGCAAGTTGTTCCCTCAGATCCTCCAGATCTGCTAGCGGGACCCGCCTGACCCTCTCTCGGAAGGGCTTATCTTCCTGGAGGCGGATCCGATGGGTGGCACTCCTTGCACACCCCACATCAAACTCATCCTTAGAGAAGATCTTCTCCCATCTATTCAACTGGGCCTTGGCTCTCTCTTTCCAAGCCCTGGACAGATTCGGGTTTTCCATGGTCAGCTTCTCCCAAACATCCCCTTCTTCACCTGTCCTCTTCACTTCTGACAGGGTAACAGTGGCCGCTGGGCTCACCTGGCCTAGCAACATTCTGGCTGGGATGTCCATGGGGCCTTTGGTAGTATTCCTAACACTCACTGGAACTCTATAATGGGCCTTCTTCAGGACCTTCAGCGGAATCACTTCCGGTATCACCTCCAGGCCTGAGGACTCACCCCTTGGGTCTGACTCCAGCATGACAAAGGGACCAGGCTGCTCCCAAGTAAGCTTCACAGTGGCCCTGAGACAGGTTACTTCACCGGGCTGCAACACTACCCCTTCTCTTCCAAGTCTCCACACCTTCCCTATCTCCTCTCCAGGGGTCTCCCGCTCTTGGACCAGCCGTTGGTAGGCTGTCTTCAGCATGGGATGGATCTTGGTAACTGCTTGTCTTTCTTCTGTCACGAGAGGGGTCAGGAGTCTTGGGACCAGGTCCGTGTTTGTCCCTATTATAAGGGAATTCTTGTTGGCTCCAGGCGGCCTAGGACACACAACTGCCAGGGTGTCAAACAGTTCGGCCTTCCCAGCCACGGATGGGTCAAAGGTCATTTGGATGGGAAGGTAGCCGTCGTAAGGGAAACTCTGGGTTCCAATTCCCCATATTTCCAGCTCCTCTATCTTCTGGATAGGCAGATGACTCAGGTGCCTGTCGTAGAAGTCCCGGTATAGTAGGGTCACTTGTGCCCCGGTATCCAGGAGGCCCCTGGTGTAGACTCCCTCCACTTGAATGGGCACTATAGGGGATGGGCCTACCAGCTTCTCTGGATATGGTCCGGCAGGAGCCGCCTTCTTCAGACCTTTTCCCTTTGGACTCTCTCTTGTCCTATTCCCTTTGGACTTGAACCTTTCTTGAGCCTGGTATGCACTGACTTCCCTCCTTTTAATGGGTGTAGGAACCCGCTGAGGCGTACTATTATTTTTCTTGGGTGGGCACCCCCTTTGGGGGGTGCCGTGCCTCTCCTGAGGGGTCTCCCCCTTCTTCTTGGAGTATAGCTTTGTTGAGGGGTATTGCGTTTCCCCTTTGGTGTTCTATCTCTCTTTTTGTTTTTCTTCGCATTCAGCTTGGAGTTTACTGAAGATGGTGGGCACCCGGTTGACTCCTTCACCGGGGCCCTCTGGAGTTTCCCGCCGGCTTGCGGTTGTCTGGTCTCTTCTTCTTCGGACTAGAACATGTGGCTGCAATGTGGCCAACTCCCCCACAGTTGAAGCAGACTATATCTCCCCATTCTTGTAAAGGTTCGGGTGCTGAGGCAATCGGTAGGCTTGTGCAATTCGTTTCGTAACGAATTGAAATTCGTCCGAATTTAGCAACTTTCGGACATTCGGAAGCATTCGAATTTCCGAACAAAGCAATTACGAATAAGACCGAATCCGAAATAAATTATACCGCAAATAGCGAATGCCCGAATGTCTTCGGCATAATTCGTTATGAAAAAGTTACGAATGTACGAATCCATACGAAGCACAATAACACTCACTCTGCTCTGCTCTCTGCTTCTCCCACACCGTGCTGAACTCCCTCTCAAAATGGTGTACAGGGGCGGAGGTTATAGCCGCATGTAAAAAACGAAAGTAAAATACGAGATTTCGAATCCATTCGAAGCACAATAACACTCTGCTCTGCTCTCTGCTTCTCCCTCACCGTGCTGAACCCTCTCAAAATGGTGTACAGGGGCGGAGCCTATAGCCGCATGTAAAAAACGAAAGTAAAATACGAGATTTCGAATCGTTACAAATAACCGCTATGTATTTAGAAAAGTACAAATCCATTCGAAGCACATTAGGCATAATAGGCAGCGTCGTTGTGAGAGAGACACGGAAAATTACGAATCAACGAACCCAAAAAAAGTTACGAAAGTAGGAGTTGTGTCCAGAATCAACGAAAAACAACGTACTCTACCGAAAGTACGAATTATAAAGCAACAAAAAATTCAACGAAAAATGTCGCTTGCAAAAATACGAATGAGTCCGAACACGAAAAATCCCGTCTAGCAAAATTACGAATGATTACGAATCAACAGGACCGGAAAGAAACGAACCGAAACGGAACTAATTTTTCCGTTGTGCACAAGTCTAGCAATCGGGAACAATTCCTTCCTTGGACTTTTCTTCTTCTTGGGACACTCTGTGTCTTTTGCTATCAGAGAGGTCAATATCTCTAACACCTTGGACATCTGAGTTTTTAGGGTGTCTATCTCCGCCTCTCTTTCAGGGGTCATTACTGGATTGACCAGCACCTGTGCGGGTACAATTGTCTTATCCTTCTGCTGGTCCTGTTGCAGCGCCTCCTCATCTCTGATAATTTTTATTAAATCAGCATAAGTCAGCAACATTCCTCCTCCCAAGGTTTTCAGGTGCAGCCAGACTGGATCGGAGCGTAGCGCTCCCTTTAAGACTTGCTTCATTCTTGCCGCATCGGCATCTTGGGGCTTCATCCCTTTCTTTAACACAATCTTGCACAGCAGCCTGTTTAGCCTTCTGACATACTCGGAAAGTTTCTCCTCCAGTTTTTGGAAAGTGTGTTCAAACTGGTAGACCGTCTCTGTCACCTTGTCTAATTGACCAAACTCTTCCTGCAGCATAGCTAGACAATCCTGCGCCGTGCACCCTGCATTCCCAAACCGGAAACTTTTCACTGCTTCTGCTGCTGCACCTTTAAGGCTTTCTAACACTCGCTGCCTCTTCTGTGCCTCCGGCACCTCCCATGCCTCCACCGCCTGTAATGCCTGTTCCACCCAAGTATCAAAATCTTCTTCCCCTGCCGGGACAGGGAGCTTCCCTGAGAATATTTTTAGTCTCCGGTAGCTAGTTTCCACATGCACCGTACTTGTCTTCTGACATTTGGCTAGCAAATCCCCTATTGCATTTATCAGTTCTGGTGATATAGCAGTGGCCGATGCAGGTGCCACCGGGGGTGTCGCCCTGTCTTCTCTTTCAGGTGTAGTTCGGGCCGCAGCCTGTGGCGATCCCGTAGGGGATGGTTCCCTTTCTACAGTTATTGCGTGCGCCAGCCTAAATGTTCTGTTGTCTGGCGTCCGCAGACACTTGTGCTTACAGGCCTCTGGCATCCCGTCCCAATATTCCACTAATGCGTATTGATATGAGATGTTTGGGTCTGTCTTCATGTCTATCACCCACGGTGTGTGATCTGGGGACACTGAACTCAGCAGTTCCTCTACCGTCTCACTTGACCATTTCTCGCCAGGGAGACTAATGGCTATCGACTGTTTTGGCTCTGTATTAGCGGCTTTGCACCACTCTTCTACCGCTCTTGGATCCATGGGGTCCATGCCGGCACTTCTGGCGTTCGCTTGCTGCATCAGGATCGGGGGCTGCACGTGAGAACCCCCACGTGTAGCGATACCTCCAACTAAGGAGGCCGCAGAATTAGATTTGGGCCCTGAGTGCAGCTCCGCCAACCCCCGGCAATAGGCTCCACCCCCCCTCTGGCACAGCTAGTACTAACAATCAATGATATGTCCTATGCAATAGAATAACTAAGCAAGGACACAGTAATGAATTGTAATAGGTAAAGTGTTTTACTCATTGATTCTCAATATGGATAAAGGGGTAACAGTAATCACAGTTCAAGATAATCACTCCTAAGGGCAGCGTCCTGCCACTCTAACACACTATATAGTAACACACGCTACAGGTGCGCCATACGGGCGACCGTTAACTAAGTGCCCTATGGCGCAGTAATCAAACACGCTAGAATCCCCACCAGGCCTGGTTCTAATATTTAACTTAGTCCTTCTTTCTTCACCGGCAGGTCTGTAATGGTGGTGCACTTTAAACAGAGTATAACTTTGTAATCCAAGGGGTATGAAAATAACTTGTAGGCCACGGCAGTCTATAGGCCTATATACAGCAACAGTATCTTAGCTGGGCTTACGCCCTCTCACCCGCCGGACTACGGATCCAGTCCGGGAAACCTCCACCGGTCGTGTCACACACACTCGATCTCTCCAACGATCGGGCCCCCGATCCGACAAGGCTGTAGCTCACAAAGTCAGATGCCACCCAGGCTCGCAGAGGGGAGGGTGGAAGGCTCTTTGGTGCAGAGCAAGGCCTCAGGCTTCAGGCCTTGCACTCCGACACATCCGCACAGGAGGATCCGTCTGTGAAGTCTCGTGTCCCCAAAGAGGCCGAGCCCGGCCTCGCCTCCTCCTTTTATAACCCCTCCCAGGAGTCTCTGCGGTGGAACATCACAAGAATGGGGTTATGGGTAATGTAGTTTCTTCCCAATATAGGGGAATACCCCGCTACATAAGCCATTCCCACATGGGTATAACCCTTTCTACCTCCATAATCTTATTACATCAATTTCTTTGGGGGAAACATCTTTCTTCAAACCCTAGATGGCACTGTGTTATCATACATGCCATCGGTCAAATATGTCAAAAGGCCAAGCTATTGTTTGTCTTTATTGACATAGCTTGGGGCCAGCGTTGGACAATATCTCCTCTAAAATACTGGCAATGGCTAAAAAAGGTGCACACTGCCTGGCCAATAATTTACATCACACATTGTCAAAAACACATTCATATACTACAGGGTTTTTAATTTCCTTGCTCTACCATTGTTTTGCTCAGCATTTTTAAGGTTCTTTGCGGTAAAAGCTAGGATGCATATAAACTTCTGTAGTGTATTAATACAGTGCATCCGGTGCTTCACTTTTTCCACATTTTGTTATGTTACAGCCTTATACCAAAATGGATTAAATTCATTATTTTCCTCACAATTCTACACACATTCCCCCATAATGACAACATGAAAGAAGTCTGTTTTAAATCTTTGCAGTTTTATTACAAATAAAAAAATGAAAAAATCCCATGTACTGTACATAAGTATTTACAGCCTTTGCATGACACTCAAAATTCAGCTCAAGTGTATTCTGTTTCCACTGATCATCCTTGAGATGTTTCTACAACTTGATTGGAGTCCACCTAATGGTAAATTCAGTTGATTGGACATGATTAGGAAAGGCACACACCTGTCTATATAAGGTCCCACAGGTAACCGTGCATGTCAGAGCACAAACCAAGCCATGAAGTCCAAGGAATTGTTTGTAGACCTCTGAGACAGGATTGTATGGAGGCACAGATCTGGGGTACAGAAACATTTCTGCAGCATTGAAGGTCCCAATGAGCACAGTGGCCTCCATCATCCGTAAATGGAAGAAGTTTGTAACCATTAGGACTCTTCTTAGAGCGGGCTGTCCAGACAAACTGAGCGATTGGGGGAGAAGGGCTTTAGTCAGGGAGATGACCAAGAACCCGATGGTCACTCTGACAGATCTACAGCATTTCTCTATGGAGAGAGGAGAACCTTCCAGAAGAACAACCATCTCTGCAGCGCTCCACCAATTTTGACCAGTATGGTAGAGTGGCCAGACGGACGCCATTCCTTAGTAAAACGCATATGACAGCTTACCTGGAGTTTGCCAAAAGGCACCTGAAGGACTCGTAGACCATGAGAAACAAAATTCTCTTGTCTGACGAAACAAAGTTCAAACTCTTTGGCCTGAATGACAAACATAATTTCTGGAGGAAACCAGGCACCGCTCATCACCTGGTCAATACCATCCCTACAGTGAAGCATGGTGATGGTAGCATCATGCAGTGGGGATGTTTTTCAGCGGAAGGAACTGGGAGACTAGTCAGAATTGAGGGAAAGATGAATGCAGTAATGTACAGAGACATCCTTGATGAAAACCTGCTCCAGAGCGCTCAGACTGGGGCAAAGATCCATCTTCCAACAGGACAACGACCCTAAGCACACAGCCAAGATAACAAGGAAGTGGCTAGGGGACAACTCTGTGAATGTCCCTTAAGTGGCTCAGCCAGAGCCCAGACTTAAACCAGATTGAACATCTCTGGAGAGATCTGAAAATGGCTGTGCACCGACGCTCCCTATCCAACCTGATGGAGCTTGAGAGTTCCTGCAGAGAAGAATGGGAGAAACTGCCCAAAAATAGGTTTGCCAAGCTTGTAGCATCATACTTAAAAAAAAACTTGAGGCTGTAATTGGTGCCAAAGGTGCTTCACCAAAGTATTGAGCAAAGGCTGTGATACTTATGTACATGGGATTTTTTTCGTTTTTTATTTTTAATAAATTTGCAAAGATTTTAAACAAACTTATTTTACATTGTCATTATGGGGTATTGTTTGTAGAATCTTAAGGAAAATAATTAATTTAATCCATTTTGGAATAAGGCTGTAACATAAGAAAATGTGGAAAAAGTGAAGCGCTGTGAATACTTTCCGGATGCACTGTATGCTTTTCTAAATAAAAATGCTGCACATATGATTGCAGGACAAATAATTAAAGACATACAACACGCATGCCCACACACGCTACCTATCCTTCCTAGCGCATGGGCATGAACAATGGTCTGTATACAATAAGAATACGCTAAAAGTTACTTAGCTCGGATTTTTGGAGCTTCATGATCATTATGGGCAACCAGGACCCCAGTCTCTACTCTACGAGTGATTGCAGGAAAACGGGTGATAGCGCCATTCTCAGGTGAGGTTTATTCTGGCACAGACCTTCCTTGTAGTGTTATTATTGCAGTCCTCCTGTCAGCTTTTGCTGCTGGCCTTTTATTTGTAAAGTTTAGGTAGACAATCCAACATGGGCATTTCCTTTCGCATTACTTTCTGTACATTAGTCTTCTATGGGTGAAACATTTCTCAAACAACTGCAGAGTAGCTAAAAGGCTATAGGCAAAACTCAGACTAATTCTGCAGCGTTCCCTACTGGTTTTACAGTACGAATTTAATCAATGTGGCGGATTTACTTTTCACAGCAAATTGAACTTCTTTTGGTTTCCTGGTCTGAAATAAAACTATTATATGTGTAAATCTGGTACACCATCAAAATAGTGTCATAGTATATTCCCCATGACATATAGGAAAGGGCACAAGCACTTGGACAGAAAGCACCAGATCACGTCATATTTAGCAGGACAGGTATGCATAGAAATAAATCTTGGATGAAACCACAAATAAATCCCGTGGGTGCACACTGTAAATTCAAATTAATAAGTGACACATATAAGATAAAACATTTTGAATGTATTCCTTTTTTTTTTCTTCCAGGTCCTTCATTTTCATTGTTTTTGCAATGCATAGATATCAGTTTTAGGTTTTTTGGATACATATTGTCACTGGAGTTTAGGAATGTCATAGCGGTAGAACAAAGTTTTTAAGTCTAACAGTTTAATAAATTTTATTGGTAGATAATATGTATGATCGAGCTTGAATCGCATTTTTTCATACATTTTCCAGGCATCGATCTGTACTATGTTTGTTGTCAGTATCACGGCTTCGCAGCCTCTCCTCTGCCGGGCAAAGTCAATCATCGTCCTACACAAGGCTTTGGCGATCCCTCTACCCCTTTGGCCTTTGGACACTGAAAGCTGTTTCAGCTCCAAGTGGTTTTCTCCACCAGGATATGGAGAAGGAGCGGTGGCCACTGTCCCAACCACTTGTCCTCCAGACTCTGCCACCCATAAGCAGGCGCCATCTTGGTTCATATAGTACTTCTGGATGTCCAACAAGTCATTGCACAAACAAAACTCAGCGTAAGACTAAAGCCTCGTACACACGGTCGGACTTCCATCGGACTTTTCTGTGGATTTTTGTCCGAACGGAGTTGGCCGGGCACACCCATAGCATACACACCACAGGACTTTTCTGCAAACTTTCCCCAAACTTTTTCCAACATCACGTGGTTTTTCTGCTCTTTTCTGCTCTTTACCGCCACCCTTTGGTCAACTTCTGCTATTGTTGGTTGATTTTAACATTAGTTGTTTTGTCCATCGGACAAAAGTCTGATGGTTTTCTGTACACACGGTCGGACTTTGCTCCATCGGACTTTTGTTGGCCAAAAGTTTGTCCATTTGCAGACCGAACTTTTGTCCGATGAAAACAAAAAAAAAAAAAAAAAGTTTGTCCGATGGAGCGTACACACGGTCGGATTGTTGGTCCAACTTGCTCAAAATGAAGTTTGTTGGCCAAAAGTCCGACCGTGTGTAAGGGGCTTTAGACCCCATGTACACGGGACGCTGCTAAACGGACGTTCAGAGGCAGTTGGACACTTTTTTCAACTGCCCCTGAACACATTCAATGTTATCCTATGTGACCATGTACACAGTCTCGTTTATTGCCGTTTTTAAGCAGTTGCGTCTAACAGCGTTTCTTTGAAAGCAAAAAAATGGGTTCAGACGCAAAAGATTTCCACGTTTCAGATGCAAAACGCGGCTAAACGTGGTACCCGCGTTTAGCCGCGTTTTTGTTTATAAGCGTTTTTAAAGGTGACCTATTTTTTTACATTAAAAATCTCAAAAATGATGGCAAATGATGAAAAACCATGAAAAAAATATAAAAAAAACCTGTAATTGCTTCCATTGCATTGTGGCGGGTGACATGGCAAGTGGACAATCCACAACTTGTGGCAGGTGACGTGGCCAGGTGACGTGGCAAGTGAGCAATCCACAACTTGTGGCCAGGTGACATGGCAAGTGGACAATCCACAACTTGTGGCAGGTGACGTGGCCAGGTGACGTGGCAGGTGACGTGGCATGTGGACAATCCACAACTTGTGGCAGGTGACGTGGCAAGAGGACAATCCACAACTTGTGGCAAGTGGACAATCCATAACTTGTGGCAGGTGATGTGTGGCAGGTGACACGCTAAATACAAGTACACTGCTGCTCTCTCAGCTGCTGCTACTCACTCTGGTCTTACAAAATGGCTGAAATGGTTAATAATACTGTTTTTTGAGCTTAGGGAGGGTCCTTATGATGTTTCTTAACTAAATGCTTCTAGACGCAAACGCGGTAAAACGCAGCTAAACGCGGCATGCAAACAGGCGTTTCTGAACGCCGGTTTCAAGCTTCGTTCAGAAGAGTTTGCACCAGCGTCCCGTGTACATGGGGCCTTAAAGAGATGCCAGACTACAAGCCACACAAAAGAAATGTCCATTGCCAAGGCATTGATGGAGGTAGAAAAGGACACTGTGTCAAAAAATGGAAGAGTGAGAAAGGTCAATAGTGTGACCCCAAAATGTGGCGGTCTTATGCCATGCTTAAAGGCTCCGTTTACATGCTCATTAGTTCCACAGGCAAAGAGTCGCCTAAGGCCCCATGCACACGAGACGCAGGTGCAAACTCTGCTGAACACACGTTTTTAAACGCTGAAACCGGCGTTTATAAACGCGCGTTTTGCCGCGTTTGCGGCCGCGTTTAGCGGCGTTTAACCGCGTTTGCGTTTATAAGCGTTTCATCATAGACCCTCCCTAAGCTCAAAAAACAGTACATTTTAACCATTTCAGCCAGTTTGTGAGACCAGAGTGAGTAGCAGCAGCTGAGAGAGCAGCAGTGTACTTGTATTTAGCGTATCACTTGCCACATCATCTGCCACAAGTTGTGGATTGTCCACTTGCCACGTCACCTGCCACATCACCTGGCCACGTCACCTGGCCACGTCACCTGCCACAAGTTGTGGATTGTCCACTTGCCACGTCACCTTGCCACATCACGTGCCACGTCACCTGCCACAAGTTGTGGATTGTCCACTTGCCACGTTACCTGGCCACGTCACCTGGCCATGTTACCTGCCACGTCACCTGGCCACGTTACCTGCCACGTCAGCTGGCCACGTCACCTGCCACAAATTGTGGATTGTCCACTTGCCACGTCACCTGCCACGTCACCTGGCCACGTCACCTGCCACAAGTTGTGGATTGTCCACTTGCCACGTCACCTGGCCACGTTACCTGCCACGTCACCTGCCACGTCACCTGGCCACGTCACCTGCCACAAGCTGTGGATTGTCCACTTGCCACGTCACCTGGCCACGTCACCTGGCCACATCACCTGACACAAGTTGTTGATTGTCCACTTGCCACGTTACCTGCCACAAGTTGTGGATTGTCCACAATGCGATGCAAGCAATTACAGTTTTCTTTTATATTTTTTAATAGTTTTTCATCATTTGCCATCATTTTTGAGATTTCTAATGTTAAAAAATAGGTCACCTTTAAAAACGCTTATAAACGCAAACGCGGCAAAACGCCGGTACCGCGTTTAGCGTCTGAAACGTGAAAACTTTTGCGTCTGAACCCATTTTTTTGCTTCTGGAAAAACGAGGTTAAACGCAACTGCTTGTAAACGCCAAAAAACGAGAGTGTGTGCATGGACACATAGGATAACATTGAATGGGTTCAGGAGCAGTTGAAAAAAGCGTCCAACTGCCTCTGAACGCGCGTTCAACAGCAAATAACAGCGTCTCGTGTGCATGGGGCCTGACTGCGATGTAATCCGAATCCTTGTACAGTCGTATTAAGAAATGAGACATGACATCTCTCTGTGAAGGAATAAAAAAAGGATAACCAACACTGTACAGTACCACGGCAGATGATGGCACTACATAAACTAATATTATTGACACTCGAGGGTCTATTTATTTAAATGTTGCCACACAACAATCCAAAAATGTTAAAAGCTGTGTGAATTTTTTGTGAAAGCATACACCACATTACAAAAACGAGAAGGCCTGGCTTGCAGTCTCTGCTCTAATTCATCCCAAAGGTTGTCTATTGGGTTGAGGTCAGGACTCTGTGCAGGCCAGTCAAGTTTCTCCACCCCCAAACTCACTCATCCGTGTCTTTATAGACCTTGCTTTGTGCACTGGTCCAAATCATTTGGTGGAGGGGGGATTATGGTGGGGGGTTGTTTTTCAGGGGTTGGGCTTGGTCCCTTAGTTCCAGTGAAGGGAACTCTTAAGGCGTCAGCATACCAAGACATTCTGGACAATTTTATGCTCCCAACTGTAGCAGGTATATGCTTTTCTATTATGTTTAAATTTGGTGGGGGATCTGTGATGTGTGGTTCCCTGGGGCCCAGCAGGTGACGCTGTCGCTTTGGGCCTGGGGTTGAGCCATCGTTGCAGTGGCGTACCCTTTTTGGCTTCTCGCAGCATGAGTACAGCGGGGCAGGGGCTCCGCTGGGCTTGCTGGGGGAGGGTATAAAGTAGGGGTGCAACGGATCAAAAAACTCACGGATCGGATCGATCCTCAGATCAGAGCCACGGATCGGATCCTTTTCGGATCGGCAAAAAAAAAAAAAAAATTACTAATATCCACGTCATCTCCCCCTGTAATATCCACGTCCTCTCCCCCTGTAATATCCACGTCATCTCCCCCTGTAATATTCACGTCATCTCCCCCTGTAATATCCACAATCTCCCCGAGTAATATCCACAATCTCCCTGAGTAATATCCACAATCTCCCCCTGTAATATCCACAATCTCCCCGAGTAATATCCACAATCTCCCCCAGTAATATCCACAATCTCCCCGAGTAATATCGACAATCTCCCCGAGTAATATCGACAATCTCCCCGAGTAATATCCACAATCTCCCCGAGTAATATCCACAATCTCCCCCTGTAATATCCACAATCTCCCCCTGTAATATCCACAATCTCCCCCTGTAATATCCACAATCTCCCCCTGTAATATCCACAATCTCCCCGAGTAATATCCACAATCTCCCCGAGTAATATCGACAATCTCCCCGAGTAATATCGACAATCTCCCCGAGTAATATCCACAATCTCCCCGAGTAATATCCACAATCTCCCCCAGTAATATCCACAATCTCCCCGAGTAATATCCACAATCTCCCCGAGTAATATCCACAATCTCCCCCAGTAATATCCACAATCTCCCCCAGTAATATCCACAATCTCCCCACTGTAATGGGCATCTCCCCACTTACTTTAGTCTCTCCCGCCGGCCAGTTCAGATCCACGAGCAGCGAGGGGTGATGACGTCAGCGCGCACAAGGCAGCCGCCGCGGGTGTACCAAGATGGCCGCGGCTCCGGAGCTAGGCCGAAGCCGCGGCCTTTCCTAAAGCTGAGGCCGCGGGGTCGCTCCGCGGATCGAGTGGTGATCCGATCCGAACAGGGTGACCCGTTCGGATCACGGATCACCACCGATCCGTTGCAGCCCTAGTATAAAGGGGTCGGCCATTTTGGTCTCGGGGTCGTCGAGTCCCAGGCACCTTCAGCCTGAGGGCTGTGGTT